>CM067510.1:14946223-15091223 GCA_034509495.1 Acestrorhynchus altus | reverse complement strand
TTTATTTGAGAATTATGAATCTATGTACAGTTATACAGGATATGTACAACTGGACGGTTATTCAGCATTTCAGTGGTTTCTCTGTCTACAGAAGTTAGTGTAATGTAACAGTGTTTTCATTGTGAAGGTGGAACTTCCTTCACTACATTACACTCACTCTTGACTCATCCTTCCGAGTTCATGCTATGCAGCTTTGCTCCTCTGGCAAGCTGTCATAACACAACACACTGAGAGACTAAATCAGGCAAGAGGCCTACTTCACTGTACCGTCTGGACTGGAACTATGTCCCCAACCCCGCCAACAGGATGTGACTTTTTTTTTCTTTCCCTGGCATTAAAAGGCCCTGAGAAAACCCCCACTCCACACACACACACACACACACACACACACACACACACACACACACACATATGTATATATATATATCTTTCTTGTTGGTGGACTATTCCCAGTCCAGCAGTTACACTGAGGTGTTTAAACACTCCAGCAGCATGTTACTCGTTACAACCCCAGCTAATACCGTTGACCAAACTAAGTGGAAATTGCTGTGTGACATTTCTCTGATTATTTGCCTGCACAGTCTGACTCTGAGATTATACAGTCATCCCTCTGACAGACAGACTGAGTCAGACCTGCAGTCAGTTGGAAGTGAAGGTTATTGAGGTTATTAAGATTGAAAGGATTGAGCGAGTAGCCTGTGGCTTCTTCAGTAAAATGACTTTCAAACAACATTGGTGTTCAGTTAAATACTGTTTTTGTGGTGATGTCCATTGTGGCACTAGATGATTAGGGTTTGTGTGTTGGGTCGTCTTTTTTTTCTGCTACTGAACATTTTTTGTTGCTGTCACAGAAAAACTCATTCAATTCAATTTGTCTTTCTATTTGCGTTTCGATAATTTTAATCTGGTAGTTGTTCTTGAAGTTGATCAACATTTTATGACTGGAAGTGAGAACAAATGTATGATTTAATCAGCATATTCAGATCTAACAAGGCTTCCAAGATAATCAGTGCCATGTTCTCACTCAGGGATGGACTGGCCATTAGGTGTGGGTCACTGATGGGGTGATGTGTTCTGGCTGAATTCCCAAACCTTGGCCCGGACATTTCACGAAAATACATGTAGAAAAGTGCCAATTGAAAATGTTCAACCAATCAACAGTTCCAAAGAAATTATTTTGTGTTAAAGCAAACCAGTGACAATCAGTTTGTGAATCAGTATATATATATATATATATATATATATATATATAACTCTGGGTGACATACCAGAGTTCAAAAGGACAAATTGTTGGCGCATGTCTTGCTGGCGCATCTGTGACCAAGACAGCAAGTCTTTGTGATGTATCAAGAGCCACGGTATCCAGGGTGATGTCAGCACCACCAAGCAGGACGAACCACATCCAACAGGATTAACTGTGGACGCAAGAGGAAGCTGTCTGAAAGGGATGTGCTAACCCGGATTGTATCCGAAAAATGTCATTCCCAAGATGAATTGACACTGTATTGGCCGCAAAAGGAGGCCCTAGTACACCATACTAATAAATTATTGTGGTCTAAAACCAGGTGTTTCAGTTTCATTGTCCAACCCCTGTATGTGTGTGTATGTGTCCATAGCAATATTTTGGAATTTAAAGCATAATAATATTTTACCATTTTAAAGAAACAATGAAAAAGTTTGTCATGAGCTTATCTCACAGCATGAACCTGAAATTCCACCATAACATAGAACCACAGTTGCATTCTGTCCCCTGTATCTTCTGCAGCATTTAAGATAAAAGTGTTTTGTGTTTTTTGTTAAATCAGCACTTTCTGAATTTGATGTCAGAAATGTTTGGCTCTGTATATCGAGGGAAACACATCACTGGAGTGCATTTTATGCTCAGAGTTTAATCAGCATGTGGGGCTTAAATTATCAAGGTGCTGTTGTGTTTGCCATTCCAGTTTGCTTGGGGGAAGCAGGTTTCAAGAGCTAGTATAGTGGTTCTCAGTTCTTGTCCTGAGTTATCACTACCCAAGTTCATCTCAGCAGGTTCGTCATTTAGTTCAGTAGTTGGATCATTTGCATTGCAATTAGAGGAAACTCTACAACCTGTGGAGCACTGATGCTCCAGGACCAAGATTGAGAACCACTGAACTAGTGAATTGCATGGCTTTTGCTCATGAATTAGGTAGTGACTTTGATTTTTAAGCACGCACAAGCTTACCATTCTGTCTCCTTTTCCTGATACTTAACCGACACCCTCCAAAGAGAGCTGTTTTTGACATAGGAGTAGACAACAGGCTACGACGTATTTGAACCCTAAATTAATGTGCTTTTGGTTTTATAATCTTCCAAATCTCCACTTTGTTTGCTGTTTTCTGCCTTTGAAAATGTTATTAGTCAAGAAAGTTCCTGGTAGAGGGATAAGGTTTTTAAAATTAAAGATCCCAACAGCTGGTTTCAAACTGCTCGCTCAATTAATGGGTGAAGTAGTGAAAAAAATGAAATTAGAATTTTGGGTGAAGAACAACCATCGTACTGCCCATTTGTACATAGATTATGCTTGATTCTGTACAGTAATTTGCTGTCATGTCCCTGCAGATCTGTGTGTGTGTGTGTGTGTGTGTGTGTGTGTGTGTGCAGTGATATCTGTCCATTAGCACACATTACAGTGCATTTGGATTTGGACTGGGATGTGAGGGGCGTTGTCAGTGAAGACTTGTTTTGTCTTTTTAGTCCCATGACTGTCTGTGTACCAGTAATACATTAACGTGTGTGTGTGTGTGTGTGTGTGTGTGTGTGTGTGTGTGTGTCTGTGTGTGTGTAACATTATGTAACATTTTTAACCATAAAATAGCTTCAGAATCATATTGGTGCTCCACTTGCTGTAACAGGGAGAATGGCATTTATATCATTGCTACTACGGGCTCAGCATGCCGGCAACTGCACTATGTAACTTAGATGAAGTGGGCAGGAAAACACTGTAAAGAACTATGTACATCCTACAAAGTGGAGACATGCACTTGAACTTCGAGGTGTATATAACTAACATTGAAATCATAATGACATTATGGTCCTCAAAAGTGTATAAATACACACAATCACACTGACCATGTATGGCATAGAGTGTCTACAGATACACACACTGTAGTGTGTATCTAGGCTCACTAGGGGCTAGTGAGCACACATGCCCGGGGTACTAGACAATCCTATCCATGGGGAGCAGTTGGGGAGTCAAGTGCCTTGGGCAGTCATGCCTTGACAGTTCAGGCATTCAAACCGGCAACCTTCCTGGTTCCAACCTTCCATAACCACCACGTCACAAACAGAGGCTGTCATTTCTTGCCTGTAATTTATAGAATAAAATAAAAAAGTTAAATTAACTAAAACACATGCCTGTAAATAGTAAAATGGATGGATGGATGGATGGATGAATGGGTTGTACTCTGTATTCAGATCCCACTGTAGAGATGGAAGAATCAATTGACTATATATTTGTATCATGACATTCTCCAGCATCACATCAAGTCTCTTAGTCACAAGACTCTGGAGTTTCTCCTTTAAATGCTAGATGGTAATATGGCTCTCAGTCATGGCTACAGTCAAAGGGGGTGGTGGGTGACATCATTACATTAACTCTGAATTTGTGAGATTGTCCTGGATGATCAGTGAGAAATGGGAAATCTGACAATGATGCATAATCGTGGTATATATTGGCGGGTTATTGCCAGTACACAGCCCTATAAATAGATATGCTAATCCCTAATGCTAGAAAAAGCATGATGTGTTTGGGACATTTAAGGAATCTTTGAAATTTTATTTTATTAATTTTCATTTTTTTGTAACACTCATAAATCTAACACCAAATCACCATTTTCAGAATTGTGCCCATTCAAGTCTTATTCTGGTTGCTGGTGTCCCACTTCTACCACAGCTAAAGGCAACAGTGGGATCGTGGTGATGTGCGTCAGAGTGATGTTTAATGTGTTACAGGGATGCCGGAGCCATTGATCACTCCTTTGTCCTTCCCTTCATCCTGCCAGACTCCACCCACTCCTTCCTCCTTCCACCCGCCCACCTCCGTCTCCTCAAGAAACAGCCAGCAACTCACAGAGACTGGTTGTTAAGCTCTGAACACACGCACACACACACACACACACACACACACACACACACACACACACACACATGCACAGACGGCCTTGAAGAGGAAGGTTTAAATGTGTGTAATGTGTGTAATGACCAAAGTGTGTAATATTCAAGAAATAGTGTTGTGTCTCTGTGTGTGTGTGTGTGTGTGTGTGTGTGTGTGTGTGTGTGTGTGTGTGGTAGGTAGGAGATTGAATCATCAATACGTTTCATTACAAATTAATGAAGTTTGATATAATGGTTGTTGAAAATATGAATGATTCTCTGTTTGACATCAGACCATTAGACTAATTTGTTATTCTTTATGAAGCACAGTGGTGTGTGTGTGTGTGTGTGTGTGTGTGTGTGTGTGTGTGTGTGTGTGTGTGTGTGTGTGTGTGCATTAGCCAGCTGCAACCTGCTGTGTGAACTGTGATGACTTTAGTTGAGAGATAGAGAGAGAGGTGGGTGACTGCAGTGCTGTTTCTCTCTGCTTTGTTTCAAACAACCAGACCAAGTGCTGCTGCAGTACAGATCTGAATAATTAATACTTCTCTTCTCTTCTCTTCTCTTCTCTTCTCTTCTCTTCTCTTCTCTTCTCTTCTCTTCTCTCTCGTCTTGTCTCAGGAACAAAAGAGAGAAGTTGTTTAGCAGGGTGGAGTGAGCTGTAGTCAGCATTCTCAGTGAAAGCAAATTAGTTTGTTGCCGGCAGCAACCGAGATACTGGAGAAAGAGTGTGTGTCTGTGTGTGTGTGTGTGTGTGTGTGTGTGTGTGTGTGTGTGTGTGTGTCTGTGTGTGTGTGTGCGTGTGTGTGTGTGTGTGTGTGTGTGCGTGCGTGTGTGTGTCTGTGTATGTGTGTGTGTGTGAAAGAGAGAGAGGGACATTTTTTTTTCTACCAGTACACACGTGCACACCAACTAAATAATGTTGCTGGAACTATATGATCTGATGAACAAAATAGAACAGAACAGATCTGGTTAGAATATACTAGAACAGGACATAATAGAACAGAATAGATTCGACTTGAATAAAAGAGATAAGAATAGTACTGAACTAAACTGAATAGAATAAATTTGATTAGAATTAACTACAACAGAACAGAATAGAACACAATAGAAAAGATTAAAATAGTATAAACTAAACTAAACCATAACAGAATAAAACAGATTAGAATAGATTAGACTAGAATAAAATAACAGAATAGAACCGATTAAAGTGGGGCCTTATGAAGTATGAAGCAGCTCATCTACTCCATAATTACTTTCGTCATTACAAAATCTAACCTAATATCTGAGAAATAAACACACACACACACACACACACACAAACACAAAACACACACACACACACACACACATCATCCTGATCTGACTAAAACTCTTGCTACTGAAATCATCCAAATCACCACAGCAATGCTGATTCATGCTGTTGTGTTGGTTGCAACCAGTGACATGAAGGATCTTGGAGACCTACACTGATAGTGTGGATGTTCTCCGTGACTCGTCCTGTTAGTGCCAGCACCACTTGCAGATGGTTGCACAATGCAGGGCTACATGTCACCAAAGACTGCAGTAGTTTTGTACCAGTCAGAAAAAATTGAAGAACTGAAGAACTTGTCTTCAGAGTCTTGCTTTTTTTGTCTTTGTGGAGAAGACACAAATGTCTTTATGGAGTTAAACACTCCTGGAACAGATAAGTCTTCAGTCTGCAATTGAAGACAGTGAGGGACCATTTTGGTGCCAGAACATAAAAGAGTCTGGATGCATGTTTTCCTTTGCATCTTGAGGGATGGTGGGTCAAGGGTCAAGGGCTCTTGGTACAGCTCGAGTTTTGACCATTGCCATCATGTACAGAGGTGCTGGTCCATTTTTGGCTTTGTAGGTCAGCATCAACATTTTGAATCTGATGCAGGCAGCTACAGGAAGCAAATGAAGGGAACACAGCAGAGGATTTACGTGACTGAATTTGGGAGCTTTGAAGATGAGCCGCGCTGCTGCATTCTGGATTAGCTGCAATGGTCTGATGGTCCTCATCACATCTCCTGAAGTTGTAAAGGAGAACTCTGCATGACCGAGTCAGGTTTGCAACATGAGCCGAGAACGATAACTGGTCATCCACAACTACACCGAGGCTCCATGCTTCTGCATATGACCAGTGAGTTCCACTCCAATCAGGAAACTCAGAGCACTGGATGAGAAGCTCCCTTTTGTAGTCGAGGATAGAGGTTTTAGACACTATATACTTTCCTGAGCCCAAGGTACACAAAGTAAACGGGCAATACTCCTCAGAAAGAAGGAAAGGGTTCCTGTAGGCTAATTTAATGAATTTAAACGAATGTCTGCATATCTCTGCAGAAGGAGATGGTTACGTAATAATACAAGCACGATATAGCCTATGGCCTCAGGTCAGGCAGCTGTTGAATATTTAACATTTGGACATCAATGTCAACATAAGAGAGAAATATGGGGGGAATGCTGAAGTCAACAGTCTCTACTCTTCTGAAAGTATGTGAGAATTTCATTGCATGCAACCTCGACAACATTAATGAGGTCATGTTGGATGATCCAACTCAACATAAAGGCACTGGTTAGAGCTCCATCACTCCAGAGAATGTTGTTCCTCTGCTCCCCAGCCCAGTTTACACTTTATGCTTTTATAGACTATTGCTTAGCAGCAGGCTCAGATGTTACTGTGCCAGAGCATCCTATTCTAAACAGTTTGTTTCAGGGAGGAGTACCACCACAATCCACTCTGCTGTGAAGCTGCAGACATTAAACTTGATTGACAGTGAAAGACAGGTTTTATATATATATATATATATATATATATATATATATGATGTATAATTTGCATATTTACTGCTCCAGCATGTTGATGCACCATGGTTTCATCAGACCAGCCACGCAGTGCATGATGGGTCTGGTGTGTCAAATCTGGAATATGCAGTGCAAAAAAATAACAGCCTAACTAAGGAGAGAACCAGAAGTTAACATAAACATGGGAGCATCCTGAAACATTGGCGTCCAACCACTCCACCATCACAAACCTGAGTGATTGCGTGAAGGAGTCAGACGGCATCACCAACATCCCAGTTTACCATAAATCCCTATATCCACGAACCCCTGGATCTGCAGCCTGTAACTAAGCAGAGACATTAATTACCGAAAGATAACAGGAAGATGTCTGGTTGGATATAACTATCCTATGAAATAGCCAAGTGTTGAACACAAGTGTTTATCTCCTGTGCCCCATCACCCCTTGGGATGGAAGTGTTCACTTCCTTCAACACACCAAAGCAGTATAACTGCACCATTAGGGAGTCACTATCAATATGCAGGAGATTACTTTAAGAGAGGTCTGCTTTATTTAACCACATTTTCACCCCTATTGAGACCCAGAAGATAAGATTCATTCAAGGGTAGTGTAGATTTCACCACATCGGTTTGAACTGCCTCTGATGGACAGCTGAAAACACAAGGAGGAGTACACGGCCAGTGTCACTGCCACTAAACTGCCAGTTTTGTTTATCACATTCAATGAGAAAATGGCTAGTTGTGCTTTCTGGGACTCCTGGCCATGAATGGATGCGGCATCACTCGTACAAAGATTTTCCAATCAAATGGCTGGCTCTGGAGAAGCCATACATGACTCAGAGTACACCATCATGACTCAATGTACACCATCATAAAAGCCTATTTGCTAAAGGGGTATAAAGCCCCCCAGTATGAACTGTATTGTAATTGCAGAAGTGTGTGCGTGTGCGTGTGAGGTTAGCATCTTTAGACTGGTGGAGACCCTTCTCATATTTCAGAAACAGCTCTGCAGTGCTGACTGAGTGGGTGGGAAACCTCATTGCTCCCACCCTCTCCCGCTCTCTCTCTCTCTCTCTCTCTCTCTCTCTCTCTCTCTCTCTCTCGTTCTCTCTGTCTCTCACTCTCTTTCTCATCTCTTTCATAAGCTGCCTTTTATACCCTGTTTACTCAGTATATCCCTACACATACACACACAGACACACACACACACACACACACACACACACACACACACACACACACACACACACACACACACACAGTTTTTCATGCTTATGCAAATGTACAGTAACTGCAGCAGTTTTGTCTGTGCTGCTGTTGCCATGTTGTGTTGTGAAGTGCTGTTGAAATTCAGTGAAATCTCAACCAGACGGTAGAGTCAGGCCGACTCTCTCTCTTCCCCATTAATCTGGTAAAGCCTAAGGCCTCTATTAGGAATCTGAGTTAAATATTGTTGCTGACAATATTTTTACTGTTTTTTACTTTTTAGTTTTGGGAGATACAATTTTGCTTGACGGAAACAATATATCAGTTTCTTATGAGATTGGTAATAAACAATTCAAACAAAAAAACAATCTAACAATCATGCAAACAATCATTTATCTCTATTTTTCATTTTTGGATTTTTGACAGAATATGTCTCCAGCAGTTGTTCTTTATGGTTCTGTACATTAAATCCTTTTTAGAATCCTTTTCTTAAGCCCATTTTAGGAAAAGGCAGCCTGCTGTTGCCAATGTGTATGCTGCATGTGGGAAACAACGGCAACAGTTGATGCTGTGAATCATAATATATGTACAAAAACGTACATTTTGCATCTTTTTGTGTTATATGTAAGTGATATGTGTACATGTTTTTGGAGATTTTGTTTTACTTATACACAGTCGAGTCACATTATTGGGACCACCAGCTAATATCTAGAGTCCACGTGCAGCATGGACAGAAGATAGATGGATTGGGAAAGTCCTGCTAGTTATCTGGTGCCATGCCGACGACACTGCTTCCTACAATTGCTGGAGGGTGCATAGGGTATGATCACAGTGGTCCCAGAGACCCTCAACTCTGGTTTAATTAGGGGGCCAGGTTGGGATTGGCCATGGTCTAACCAATGTGGGACATTTCTAGCCTTGCTGGAACATCGCATCCGCTCCAGGGATGCCAAATCTGCTCAGCCTTCCACACTGATGAGTGGGCACAGAGAATGCCATGAAACCATTCCCATGTCATGAAGCCAGCATAACACCGCTCTGTTCTTCCAGCATTGGTTGTAGGGTGTTCTCTGATGTTTCGCGCCTGACGCCAACATCCAATCAGAGAAGGCAACCCTTTGCCAATCAGCGAAATTGAAGCCTTTTCTTATGATGCAACTTCATTAGCAGAGGTGCAGTGACCGACCATCTTCAGAGTCCCATATGCAGTTGCTAAGGATATTCTGAGTGAACAGCAAAGCACTTTTGTAAGTCACTCTGGAAAAGGGAGTCTGCTAAATGCTGTAAATGGAAATGGTTCACTGAACTGTTGTTTTAGAGACGTGTGGTTCGTTTTGGTGAGCTGCTGAACTCTACTGTGTGGTGTGTGTGTGCAGACAGCCTATCCTACACCTTATGTACCCAAAGCCAGCACACAACACTTCTGATATCAGAAAAGGAAGCAATCATATTTGAAAATGGCCAATTTCATATAAGTTGGCATATATATATATATATATATATATATATATATATATATATATATATAGTTGTTGTCATGTTTGTCTTCTTTTTAAAGCACTGAACGCCCACCTGTCCAAACTAGAACATTGAAGATGTAGTCCCCTTTCCTCTTCCCCCTTCTACACTCTTATCACTCTGTGTATCCCCTCTCTCTCTCTCTCTGGGTGACACACAGGCGATTACATGCTTGAAGGGGGACATTTTGTGTTTGATGGTTTGCGGAGAGAAGGCGGCTGCAGCCTGTGTTAAATCACAACCTATTCACTCTCGATCTTGCTCTCACTCTCACACACAAACACACACACGCTCTTGCACATGCAGCCCCCGCTCTGGCTGAGTCATTGTTGTGGGTTTATGGGGGACACTGGGAGGGCTTTCCTGCAGTGGGGGATTGCGGAGAAAATCTGGCAACCCGCCAGGAATGATGTGTGTGTCGCCCTCCTTTGTAATTAGAGGATCCCCTGGGGTTTCACATCACACTCTGTCTCTCTCTCACTCACACACATGCACACACACACACATGCGCGCGCGCACACACACACAGAGTGCAGGCTTCTGTATCCTTTACATCATCCGCTGTCTTTTAACTGCTGCAGAGAGAGCGAGAGCGAGAGCGAGAGAGAGAGAGAGAGAGAGAGAGAGAGAGAGATTTAAATGGTTTTATTAAATGCACTGTTTAACACATTTCAGTCAATTATGGTGGTCACTTTTTTGTTAGTTATCCAGTAGCCTACCATTTTATTTTTAATTAAGAATTAATATAAACTGAGGAATTAAAACGAGCTGTTTGATTCTTAACCCTTAAAGCTATGTGTATCATATTTGATATACACTGTTGAGTCTCTGAACTGCAGTTGCTCACAGGATGCTGTTTCCCTAATATTCCAGCAGTGACACTGAGGCGTTTAAACACTTCCTCTTGTACCAGTGCAACACACATCATCACCGTGTCAGTGTCACTGCAGTACTGAAAATGACCCACCACCCACGTAATACCTGCTCTGTGGTGGTCCTGTGGGGTCCCGACCATTGCAGATCAGGGTCAAAGGAGGTTAACAAAGACTGCAGAGAAACAGATGAACTGCAGTCTAAAATTATAGAACTACAAAGCGCTCCTGTATGGTCAGAGGAGTTTATTAATGTGTACAAAGTGTAGAAAAAAGGCAGTGGTCATAATCATGTGACTCAACTGCATGTGAGTTTATAAGACCTTTTGAACATCAGTGTAGTAATTGAATAATTATCTTAAATAATAACAATTGCATTTAATAAATTAAATAATAATGAATTTCATGAATAATGAAATGATAATGAAATACATCAATAAGAAAAAAAAAATCAAAGTTTTCTGCTTCCTTTTGGATTAGCCATATTTCAACATTTGAAATGAGTTGAGTGAGATAATTAGAAGACAAATGCTCCAGTTTTAGAGAATCATAAGAACATTCACATGTGTCTCTTTTCTATTCAGTGACTTTAACTCAGGGTGCAGTACTGTCCAACTATGTCATTAACGTCCATTCATAGAACTTTATTTCTCACTGATAGGTCAGAGGTCTTGCGTGAAACTGTCTAAGGGTGATGTACTGGCTAATGAGTCTGTATTGAACGCTGAGGTTTGATTCCCAAGAGGCTTGTTGACTGCCATTACTTTGTTTTCCCATTTGTTCTGTTGTGAAATGACATATATCCATCTGTGTGTGTGTGTGTGTGTGTGTGTGTGTGTGTGTGTGTGTGTGTGTGTGTGTGTGTGTTTGACTGGAACCTTTATTAGACCCCATGTTTGGATATTTGACAGTATTGTGCTCCAAACACTGAACAGAAGATATATGTTCTAGCTAAAGTTACAGCCATACTGCATGTCTATAGAAGGTCCCAAATGAAATGATAATTACTGGAGCATCTCAAAAAAATTCAATATCATTAAAAGCTCATTCATGATCACAATTTAATTCAAAAATGTAAACTGTCATATTTTGTTTTTATTAAACATAAAGTGACATTTCAAGCCTTTCATTGTTTTGGTGATCATTATGAGATATTGCTCATGTAAAACAGAAATTCAGAATCTGAAATTCAAATTTGAATAGAATTCTAATCAAAGCTTGAAAAATATCACTTTTAATATAAAGAATATAAAATACGAGACAGTTTAATTTTTGTCTGTGCTGTTCTGGAACTCCCTCAGTTCCAGGACTATATAACACAGTGAGTAAAACACCAGGAAAGGCATCCTGCTGCACAATTTTTGATGCAAGAGTGGCTGATGTTGCCTTCATGCAAAAATGAATTGCAGCTGTTATTATTGCTTGTGGAGGTATTACATACAATTAAGCTTATTCTGGTTTAAGAAATTGGAGTAAGGTCTAAAAATCCAACGAGAGATAGATTTTATCTCAGTAATCCAATTTGACTTTAATTAGAGTTGTCTTGGAATTCTCATTTCATGCTGCAAGATTATTGGCTGGATGCAAATCAGAAAAAAAAAAAAGATTATTGCCTGACTCATGTAAACCTGGAGTTTCCCATTATCTGAATACTCAAGTGGGTATATATGCATTGATTTGATTGCTGACAACATGCAATTTTCGGCAGTTATCAGATTATTGATTGCATGAAAGCATAATCATTCTCCCTCAAGGGTGTCCATTTGAAACCTGGTTTGACATTTTTAGTTGTCTACGCTGAGACAACAAATGATGTTGGGAGAACTGACACATAGAAATTAAATACATTTCAGAACCTGGTGCTTCTCTACTGTCTGTGACTTTCCTCTTGTGGCCAGTTATGCAATCTATAGTCACAATCAGGTGACAAATGATTTTTAGCAGACATGAAGACAAAATAAATGCCCAATGTAAAATCCTGACATCAATGTTTGGACTGAACTCCTCTGCCAGCTCAATATTTTTCACAATTTGTAAGACAATAGGTGGCAAGACATGACACATAATGACAAAAATGGCAAAGAAAGAAAAAGCCTGAAAAAATGGTACAATAAGAATTCTTTTCTGGATTTAGATGGAACAGCTTTTTGGGCTGGCTGTCAGTCCAGCAGGATGAATTCTGACAGGTCTGACATGAGGTTCTTTCCATTTCAGACAGGGTAAAGCAGTTCATACCACTCTCATCACACCAGTGACAGACAAGTGCAATTTTGAAGCAAAACCTGCATATCCTTAAAAAACAAACCTGTATCAAAACTTGACATTCTATGTTTAAAATCAGATGACGGTTTTACACACCATATGGTGAAAAGTATTGCAACACCTGCTCATTCATTGTTTCTTCCAGAATTAAGGGTACTAATAAAATGTTTGTCCTGCCTTTGTTTGAGGAACTGTCTCTACTGTCCATGGAAAGCATTCTAACATTTGATTGCATTTAGTGATGAGAGCAGTAAGGTTGTTACACTTTGGATGCACCATGCTGTGCAATGAAGCAGCGAGGTAAGAGCACCAATGAATATTCTATAGTAAAACCCCTTCTCAAGTTTTGACTACAAGCTTTAGCTCAACACTCTTCCTTTATCGATTCAGACCATTTAAAGGATTACTAGCTAAAAGATACGAGAGATCAAATGAGTTGCATTGTAAGTGTTTACTAGATAAAGTAGTGAAATAGATGATTTGTTCATGTTAAAGATGTTAAAAATCAAGATGTCATAC
Source organism: Acestrorhynchus altus (assembly GCA_034509495.1). Classification (NCBI taxonomy): domain Eukaryota; kingdom Metazoa; phylum Chordata; class Actinopteri; order Characiformes; family Acestrorhynchidae; genus Acestrorhynchus; species Acestrorhynchus altus. Next base: position 15,077,922 of record CM067510.1, on the reverse strand, counting down.
TTTTTGTGGCATTGTTTTGGGTTTCATTTACTGAAATCGTACTGAAAATTCAATGCTCGGCATTCTGTGATGTGCTGGGAAACAGAACAGTGCTCAGGGTCCTTGGATGCCACCATGTGACATCAGCGCTGGTGTGCATACCTCTGTTTACACATCTGGTGTGCAGTGGCCTTTAGTGAGGTCTGGAGGTTAGATGAGTATTGGATGAAGCACCATCATTCCAGAGAGCACAGTTCCACTGCTCCACAGTTTAATGAAGGGGGGCCTCAAACCCCTTTAACCTGGCATTAGGCATGGTGCCCAATAGGTTCATGTTCATCTACTCCAGAAAGTCCTGTTCTACTGGTATTACCGTATTTTCTGGACTATAAGCCGCACCCACAAAGTTAAAAAAAAAAAAAAAAAAACCTGGAAAATAACATACATAAACAGGAAAAAGCTGCACCTCATTATAAGCTGCATGGTTTAAAGTGTGGGAAAAAAGTAGCGGCTTATAGTCCAGAAGATACGGTACTTCTACAGAAACTTGACAAGCTATGAGGTGCATCTGCACATCTGCATCAGTAAAGGATGTTCTTACAGTAAAATGTCTTTTATTATTTTTCTGTTCAGACTTAGTTGAGAACAAATCATTTCAGAAAGCTGCCTGAAATCACGTTGTCAGTAATCAGATCAATGCATATACATCCACTTGTATGTACTTCGTTGTTTTAGGTAGTCCAGGAACTGGGGTAGTCCCTCAGATGTTCAAGAGGGTTCAACCCTATGAATGCGAGAATTGTCATCTTGGAATACAGGGATATGAATCTTATGTTCCTCGGAAAGATGATGAGCAAGAGGCAAAACCTTGATGTTTGATAAGTCAGTGTAGACATTGTGGTTCAAATATTGTCACCTCAACCAAAGGACTGACTTCAGCCCATTTACCAAAGCTCAGACTGGATGTTTGTCTTTCAGCACCTTATTAAAGTTGTCTTGCCCTATACCTGACAAACACTCATCTGTCCCTGCAACATAATGAAGAAAGAGAAGTGCTGCTGCCGTATGAGAGTTGAAAACAGGGAAGTGGAAAATGCTTCATCTGTGGCGCCATTTGAAAGTACAGTCATCTCCCAAGAGACGCGATAAAGAGGCTCTTCATTCATACCATTAAACACTCCAAACTGAAGTTAATACATTTTATAAAATGTAATTATTTTGTGTCAGTTTTATTAAATCTTTAATTTTTCATTAAATCTGTGTTTATGATGGCTTACTCTGCTTTGCATGTGCTGGCTGAATGAATAGGTTCCTAGGCATTAATTTAAAAAAAGAACATTAAACTATACTCTCAAACTGAAGAATAAAGTGAGTGTGTTGTGTGTGTGTGGGTGTGTGTGTGTGTGTGCGTGCATGCTGCATATGACTGTTTATTGACCATGAAATTGCATTTGTGCAGACTGAAAAAAAAACGGTATGATTTGGACAGTATGGATGATTTTTCAATTAATTTGCAGTACCTAATTTTGATTGATCTTGCCATGGGCATGTGGGCACGCTGTAGTGATGAAAATGCAAATGGTAGTGGTTAATCGGCATTTCTTTATATGTCACTGTCCAGGAGACTGTTGTGCTGTATTCTATTAATTTACCTGTAAAATCAGATGCACATATTTGGTCATATTGCTAAAGTGGCTGCTTTATGACATGCAGTACATTCAGTATGTAACATACATGCTGTTAACAAAACCAGACCTAAGAGCTTTCAGAAGGATGTATCTGCTGATTATGGAGGTGAAATGTTCAAATTTAAATGTGTTAACACTTTTTTCTGCTTATTTAGGACGATGAGGTGGTGTTACAGTGTTCGGCCACACTTCATAAGGAGCAGCAGAAGCTGTGTTTGGCTGCTGAAGGATTTGGGAACAGGCTCTGTTTCCTGGAGTCCACCTCCAACTCAAAGGTAATGTTTCCTGTGATACCTTTAACCATGTTTTACCTCATCTTTAACCCTGTCCAGTCTGACTTTTGAATTAACCAGCATACTACATCGAATTAACTTAGCTTAGCTTTAACAATGTCAAACACACCTTGACTTTAACTGTGTCTGATCTAATGCACCTCAACTGTAACCATGTTTAATCTAACTCACCTTGACTTTAACAACATTTAATCCAACCCATTTCAGCAGTAACCACATCTAATCTAATTCATATGGACCAAATCATATCTAACTAAACTCAAATTTAACCAAATCTAGTCTAACCCACCTCAGAATTAACCATATCCAAGCTATCTCACCTAGACTTTAACCACGTCTAAACTAACTTACCTCAGCTTCAAACACATCTAGTCTTACTTGCCTAAAACTTAAGGATGTCTAATTTAACTCGCATTTACTTGAACCCATCTGATCTAACTAAACTCAAATTTAACCAAATCTAGTCTCAATCTAATCTAATCTAATCTAATCTCATTGTCAAATCAAAACCTTCTACCTGCCAGCTTGATCCTTTCCCTACAATCTTAGTTAAATCTTGTCTTTCCTCACTGCTCCCCCTCATAACTGCCATTATCCATTCCTCACTTACTTATGGAATTGTCCCGTCACTCTTTAAAACAGCAGCCATCACTCCCATCTTGAAAAAACCATGGGTCTCAGAGCTTTCAGCCGCTCAGCTCCTAAACTCTGGAACTCCCTCCCACCCGACATCCGTAACATTGATTCTCTACCTCTCTTTAAATCTAGACTCAAAACTCATCTGTTCAATGTAGCATATTCTCTATAATTCTCACTTTAATTTCTCTACAATTTCCCCCTAAATGTATGTGTTGTATTTTCTGTATGTCTGTTTCTATCATTTTTGTAAAGTGTCCTTGAGTGTTTTGAAAGGCGCTTATAAATCAAATGTATTATTATATTATTATTATTATTATTAAACCTAGTCACCACCTCAGAATTAACCATATCTAAGCTATCTCACCTTGACTTTAACCATATCTGATCTAATTCATATGATTGTAGCCATATCTGATCTAACTTGGATCAACTGTGTGTAAAAATTCATGCTCACCTTACAAACATGTCCATTTCAAAAGATATAACCGTCACTGCCTCTGTAAGCACGTAGTGATGCACATTCACTAGAGGGAAGTTCAGAGTCAAAGGTTTCTACCAACAACAAACATGGTAAGGGTGGAGGTGATAATGCACCTACTTCTCTGTTCCATCCATATCCACAAGATTTCTGAAAATGTGTTCATGAGTTGGAAAGAAGAAATTATTATGAGCGTAGAATGACTGTCTCTGATTGCTCACCTTAAAATGTCTCCTGTTCCAACAGAGACATCATACTGGAACACTTTCTTCATCTTAAGTACACAATCAATAAAGTCAACTGTCAGGAGACAAAAAAAGAATGTCTCTCCTCTCATAAAATAAGGGTTGCTCAATATATGAACATTAGAAACACATTACATATGTTGTTCTGTTTTCTGGTGATAAATGACAACAAACATGCTTTTTTCCTGTGTCAGTAGATTGTTTCTCTTGTGAAGAGGAAGCAAAGTTGCCTCCCCTGTATTCTTTTAGCACAGAACAAGCTTATGATCACACACTTTATACCACGCCGGGGATGAGAGACACCAGTAATGCTGATTGATTGTCTTGCCCTGGACTGATCGATGATGATCAGTCTCTCTGATTGAGCTTTTAGTCGGAACTGTGGTGCACAAATCCTACAGTCTGTGTTCAGTTTAGGGTGACAGGAAGCATATGACTACTTTGAAGGCTGTGAGCAATGGGGACCCTAGTATTCATCCAATTACATGAATTGTCCAGACCAGAATTCAGATTAAGCTGTATACATGTGCTGATAAATCTGATTACTGACTCAAAAGTCAGCTCTCTTTACTGGATTTCCAGACATAGAAAATAAAACCAATGCAGTTTTCCCAAATATTTTGTCATTCACTATTGTTTTGTCCTTCGAAAACGATTCATAATAAATAAATAAACATCTCAATGAATAAAGTCTAAGAACACACACACATATATATATATATAGGGTATACAATATACATACAATGATATGGATAAACCCGAGAATAAATAAGCAGTCACAAGCCTCATCATAAATTTAGGAAAGCCTCCATATACTGGAGCAGGCACTAAAGGTTCTTGGCTGAGCATCACTGGCACCTAGAAATGGAGTGAGAGTGAATCCACCGACTGAGCAGCAGCTTTTGGAGTCATTCAAAATGAAGAAAAAACATTAAACAGGAATATATTTGCAGAGCATGGAATAGTAAGGTCTAATATTATTTTACGATTTATAGCCACCTGTTGGAAAAATCATGAACCTTGATTGAAGTGCCGAGCTCCCCCGTGGAACACAGGTTGCATACTGGAGACTGGAGTTAAGTGCATATGAAATCATCTCAATGGTGTTAAATAAAATCGATGTAAAAGAAAATCAGTGTATATTTGAATAAATAATTAACAGGTTAATAAGATTGAAATAATAGTTTCCCTGGCAGGACCTAGAAGTAAATCTTGGTTGGGATCCATCATTATGAGAGCAGAGCTGTGAACAATTCTGCGTTTTAAAAACATTCATTTGACTTTTTGCTGGAGCTTTTCTGAAGAACAAAATTTCTCAAGAAACAAATCTAAGAAATTTCATATGATTTGTGAATATGTGACCTCACCATATCTGACCTCACTGTTGAAATAGTTGGTAGGTTTATTAAAAAGTGAGCAATCCAAAAGAAAGGTGTCAAAGCCAGGCCAGCTCAAAAACAGGAGGAGCAAAAAACAGTACCTGGGTCAAGGCTAAACTGAAGTGAGCAGATAAGCAAGTGTCACAATCCAAACATACAGACAAAGTACAAGAAGGTGAATTTAGAAGGCAAAATCAGAATGCATAAAAACATCACACACAGTGAGAAAACTTCTGCCAATTTTGCTTATTAGTGTGTGTGCCATGTCTCTGTCCTGTTCTAGTTCTGTTCTGGTCTCTCAATTGTTGTGTTTTCCCATATGCTCCTGGCCCATGCTTTGTGTTTGTTTTGGTCCTGTCTCCTCCCTTGCTCCGCCCATTCCCAGCTGTTTCTCATTTGTAACCCTGCCCCTTGTAATCAGTTTGTCCCAGGTGTGGTCATTGTGGTCTATATTTAAGACCCCTTGTCTCCGCCTGTGTTTGTAAGTCTTTTCCCATGTTGTTCACTTGTTTGTCTAGATTTAGTATTAGTGGTTTTTGTGTTACTTTGTCTCCCAGGTTTGTTTTTATTTATTTTATTAAATCCTCAACCCCACTTTCCTTAGTCTTTGTCTGTTCAGCTTACAGCCCTGACAGTATGACAATGTGCCTTTTGTTGGAAAACTGTTAAAACAAATGGAAACTGGATGAACTGTATTCCTGTTTTCCTACACTTGACACCTGTGTGTACAAAATGTCATCTCTGTTTACAAGCACAAAAATGAACACTTTGGTCCAAAAGGCAATTCAAAATGAAATGGGAAGAACGACTTGTGTTTGTGTGTGTGTGTGTGTGTGTGTGTGTATATATACAAAAAAAGTGCAGGAGTGGAAGCATGAGATCATTTGATGGATATTACCTTATAATAAAAACTTCATAGTTTCTTCTACGTTGCTGCTTGACAGTTTTTAATGAAGTACATTCTAAACTGTATAATTGTATAAATAAATTAATGAATTGTATAATAAAATCTCAACTTGAGATGAATAGCACAGGGATCTGTCTTTCTCTTTACAGAATGTTCCGCCAGACCTGTCGATATGTACATTTGTGCTGGAGCAGTCGCTGTCTGTCCGTGCCCTGCAGGAGATGCTGGCCAACACAGAGGAGAAGGCTGAGGGAGTGAGTTAAACTTGAATACTACACTGTTTCTGCTGGGCCAAACTGGGTCACGTTGCCTCCTTTATCACATATTTTTACGGGTGCAATACTACAGTTGCAAATGAGCTCCTTAAAAGTCTTTTTATTGCTATAGTTAATAGAGTAGTTTGAAGTTTTTCCCCTTGGTGTCTGAAGGCTGCATTGGAGCAATGAGGTGTATGGTAATGTCAGACCATGTTTCCAGGTAGGAAACTGATTTTGCACTGATACAGTGGGATTTTGGTCACTGACACTGGGAATTTTCAAGACACAGGGAAAATATGTTATTAACATATAGGCTGTATTCACAGTTTCACAAACTTGACACATGTTGTTATTGTTGATATTAACAAATATGCTCCCTTACAAGGTTCTGTTATAGCAGGGTAATAACCACCTTATTTTGCCACGACCACTTTGAAGAGGTTGTTTTTTCTGCTTCTGTGTAAAACCTCCAGTACGATCGTGGATCTACTTATATATATTACAACCACAGTGATTATAAAAATGCAGAGTGAACAATGTAATAATTTCAGTTTGACAGTGGGATGATAATAGGAAAGCAGATTTAGCTTGAACAACAGCTTTATGAACACAACAGATAAGGAAGATCAGCACCCCTGGTCCCGGAGGCACCCCTACCCTGCATACTTTAGGGCTTCCCTGTTCCCACCACTGCTTCAACTAATCACCTCATTATGGGTTGAGAAACACTGTTATTTCATCTGTGTCTGAAAGAAGAGGGCCTGGTATATGGATGAATGAGCTAAATGTACCATTTTGTGGAAGGAAAACAACACCAGAACATCCTAATCTGGGAAATTAGACTATTTAGAGCATAGAAAACTAGCTAGCTCTTAGGCTAATATCTTACTTAACATCAAAACCTCCATCAGCCACAGACACAGGTCCACACGATAATCAGGCTGATTTTAAGGCCAATTTGCCTTTTCCTACAATCACAAAAGGTCTCCCAATTTCAAAGTAATCGCAAACAATAATCTTCCCTGATTATCTTGTATTATGGGGAGTCTATAATCCAATCTTTACTACTCCAGTCTTCCCCCAGTGCAGTCAGGGTCTGTAAAAATGAAGCGTTTTAATTTTTACGAGAATCCTGAAACACGGCGTCGATGTCATGCCTAAAGGGCCATCAACCTACGAAAGTTGAGCTGAACCACACACACACAGGCACTGATGCACTAAAATGACAGTATTTATTATTTTGATTTATTTTAAAAGCAGAGATCACATAATAAACTACACCTGGTCTTAATTAAGGAGAGGATTAAGGAGGGAATAGATTACCCTTCAATATTTACAAAGGTATTTTTGTATGTATGTATGTATATATATATATATATATATATATATAATCAATGGATCTATTGTCATGCCAGAATGTCTACACAAAATAATCAAAGATGGCCCGTCCATTGCCGTCATGGAAAATAAAGTAGATATCTCTACAGCTTTTGGAAGCTGGAAAGGCTGAACTATTTTATTGATGTTCTGAATCATATGTATCCCCACCACTAGTCCCTTTTGTCTCTTTTTTAGGTGGCGTCATTGGTTGGGACATTATTTTTCTAGTTTAAAAGTTTTCTTTAAAGTGACTTTCTTGTGACAGGATGAACTAGAACGGACACAAAAGGAGCGTTAAAACAGCCTATATGTTGAGTTTTAATGACATTTTCAAGACAATTCCACATACACTGAATGACCGTGTTTCCCAATTGCCACACACGTCTCACACATCCCAGTTTTACCTCTGTTAACACCAGACTTTACTGAATGGTGGTGACTGTCACGTCTGATTCAGTGGATAAATGATTTGATAAACAGGTCTGTAACCTCCTATTTGAAAAGTGGTTCTGTATATTGAAATCGTTTTGTCAAACCATGAGAGATTATTTATAACACAAACCGCCTTCCGACCCGAGTTTATGGGCACCATTTATGTAGTGTGTGTCAGTCAGACTGCAGGGTTCTCTGGCACAGATACACACACTGTTGTCTCTGACAGTGCCCCCCCCCCTCCACCCCAGAGGAGCTGACTCATCAGGCCTCTGTTTGAGTGTGTATTATGATGGGGTCAGAGGTTGTGTCTCTGGAGGCTCAGCCACAGACTGACAGGAGCCTGAGCTCCAGAAGAATAGAGCTCATTAAATAAGCACTCTGTGTATTATGGGAATGTGTGCTATCTTATAATTAAAGATTGATTAAATGCATTTTCTTTGATCACATCATGTTATCATCTGTGTTGGATGAGGTGTGTTCTGTGTAAAGTGTGAGAAGGAGGGCATGGCAGAGGTGAAATGAGTCTCTGGTGTGTGTGTGTGTGTGTTTGGGAGGGGGTTGCACCATTTTCTGGACAAAAAGACCCAGAACTGTTGATAAACTTACCATCATTTATCAGCTATTAGGTTAGATTTGAGTGGATGGGCTGCTTCATACTTTATCACAGTATTTCAAAGAATAAGGGCCCACTTTAATCTGATCTGTTCTGTTTTGTTATTTTAGTCTAGTCTAATCTATTATGTTCTATTCAGTTTAGTTCAGTTCTATTTTATTCAAGTCAAATCTCTTCTGTTCTATCATGTCCTGTTCTATTATATTCAAATCAGATTTATTCTAATCAAAGCTGTCCATTCTGTTCTGTTCCATTGTATTCTATTCTATTCTGATCTATTTTATTCATTTCAGTTCCTTTCTATTCAATTCTGTTCTATTTTAAATAAATATTCTATTCTAATCCGATTCATACCCTGTTCTATTACATTCTGAATATTCTGTTCAATTTTATTCTATTCTGCTGTTCTGTTATTCTCTGATCTATGCCATGAGTTTTGTTCCGTTGTAGCTTAGTTGATCTATTCTGATGTAATTGTTTACATTCTATTTTATTGAATTCTGTTTTGTTTTATAACTGTTCTTTTATACTATTTCACTGCTTGTAGTGTTTTATTTTAATGTACTTTCCTTTACATCTAATTCACTGTGCATCAGAATTACAGGCTCTCTCTCACTCTCTCTCTCTCTCTCTCTCTCTCTCTCTCTCACACACACACACACACACACACACACACACACACACACACACACACACACACACACACACACCACATTGTTTGCACAATGACTTGCAGTTTTACTCTCTCCTCTTTGTTTCAGTAACTAGTGGATGAATAGTTTCAGCCTGTTGATGATATGATGACTATATTCAGAACCTGGGAGACGGAAAGGGGAGGAATTGACAAAGACACACAAAATCAAAACAAAACAAAAAAAAACATAGGGATATGATGAGGTGGAGAAAAGAAAAGAAGAAGGTGTACCATGTATTCTGAGAGAGAGATGAGAGATGATAGATTTGACTGTGTATTTGATGATACACGACTGAACACACATGCACAATACAAGAAGAGCACATGTTAGACACAGCATTTTCCCAGGAAATCAAGAACGACTTGATTAGCTATATTTGAAGCAGCTCTTCTAGCAATATATTTGGAGCTGTCTGAGTTAAAATTCTCAGCCTGAAAAGGTGAAACACAGCCGTTATGAAATGATGGTGGGCTAATTAGACATCATTGCCAGACACTGTGAGTGATTAGCCCAAAAATAAACAAACATTTCAGAGTTTCTGAAAATAAATAAATAAATAAATAAAACACAGCGAGATGAATGAAGTGTGTGTATCAGAGTGCCAGCTAGTGCCACAATATTTCATCATCAGTGTCAATGTAAAACTGACCAAAAAAGGTTTTTATTTAATTTGCTTAAATACAATTTAATACATTTATTTATTTATAACTTTTGTTTACTTTCATATAGATTTCCTTGCATCCTCTATTCTGAAATACATTTGATTTCTGTATTGATGTCTGTATTCTGATTTATTCTTTTTTTCTGAACTCAAAAGTGAACCTACTTCTCATATTCATTCACATCCTCTCCTGTATGTTACACAGCTATTAAACATGAAAACTGTTTTTGGCTATTTACTGTTCATACTAGTCATTTTCACTGTGATGTGTTTTAATCCAGAAAAAAAAATATTATGATTCACAACCTGAAATACTAACTGTTTCTCACCATTTGAGGAAAAACGTTTTATTTAGGTGCTGTGTTGCTTTGATGAATATAACATCATAATTTCATCAAAGGATATCATTTATTTATTTATTTATTTATTTATTTAGCTGCAACTTACCTTTCCATTTTGGTTGCTGGACAGTGTGAAAGGCAATGAAATGTCTGATTTCAGCAGGGTTGGGGTCATGTCAGCGAGCGTAGAGCTTTTGTATTATAAGCTGAAAGGATAGATGTGCAAAAATTTTAAAACCTTAAATTAAATTAAGTTTAATTGAAGGTTAATTTTAATAACCTTCAATTAAATGTAATACAATTTGCTAGGAGAGTGGAAGAGAATAAACAACATTTAACCTTACTTTCAATAGAAGTCGATTTGGAGCAGTTCTATTGGTCTGTTGGCTGTGAACGAAACAAATTCCCCACATGTGCTGTAATGCAGTATACAGGGATAGACTAAAAAAGAAGACATAAGAAGTGGTAGAAACTAGGGCTGGGTAATATTTGTAAATAGTGATATATTGATATTTTGTACCAAAGTTCCAAAAAATCTGTTATACAGGTTACCTGTGTACAGTGTAATTCCAATTAAGAACGAGTGAACATGATGATGCTTGCTTTGAAATGGTTTGGTTTCTGGAGGGATGATGCCCTACAGAGTACAATCTTTTTTCAAATTATGCCATAGCATTATGCCATCATCATGCATCAGCATTGGTCACATAAACAAACACCTGAGTAGCTGAGCTACAGTTAAGGCTCCAGACATACATGCTGAACCCTGTACACATTGAAATCTGACCAACTACAGCATGGGCACCAACTATATGGGAAAACATGGGGAATTCTTGGTCCAGTGGCTCATTGCTATCACTGGCTCATGTGAGTGTACAGTCTGATGGTATAAGGGATAAAGGAGTTTTTAAGTTTACTATGCATTCAGAGTAAATTGTGGGACATTTTTGTGCCCTTATAATTATTTTTGAATTACAAATCAGACATTTCGGTCACAGCCAATATGAGGACTATCTTTCAAATTCAAAATATACTGTTCGTAATGGATTTTATTGTACCTTCACTTTTGGATATGGGAATAGACTGCATTTAAATTATTTGTTACTTTGAGAACTGGGATTTATTTTTGTGTGTTGCAAAAATGACGAGAGTTGACCTCAGCCCTGTGATTTCAATCATAATAGCATGCCGTTTCATTGGCAGAGTCCATTCCCTCTCTCCCTACAGTTCTTCTTGGTGTCAGATTGAAACCTCTTACGTTTGCCTTTTTTCCCCCTTTCCCTCATTTCCACAGCAAGTAGATGTGGAAAAATGGGTATGTCTGCATTTTACTAACATCAACATCATCCAGCCCTGACAACCCTGGTCACCCACCATAACCCATCTTTCAGACAATATTCTGCACACTCTTAATTCTGCACACTCAAATTACTGATCACATCTCTCAGATGGGCGATCTCACTGCTCTTTACTTTACTTCTGTATTATTTTCTTAACCACACTCATCTCTACCAACTGGAAAATACAAGAGACATCCTGTCAGGCTTGTAGTGCCTTACTTTGATGGAAACAAACAGTGAGGATAAAGCTTCTTTTAAAAGGCCTGTCCATCTCCTCCCCTTCACTCTGAACACACAGCCAATGACTACAGTGATGAGCAGCTGATGCTAGTGTTTTAGTCAAGATCATTAAAGGTGAGGCACACTGTGTTCAAATCAAGTTGAGTTTGAGTAAAGATCCAGAGCAGACATGGGTGAGACAGAGTCAATAAGATGTAAAAATAAATGCACAAAAACTTATTTTATAATATTATTAATTAATTCAACCTAATGTCCCTTGGTGGTGTTCTGTTTCCTGCTACTGTTAGGTTGGATAAATCAAATATGTTAATTGTTCACATACTTACTTAGGAGGGCCCTCACTGCAGAATGTGTATGACCTCCTTCTTGTTTATACAGTCAGTGTCCATTTTGTCAGCTCCTCTGACCATACAGGAATACTTATATAGATTGTAGTTAATCTATTTCTCTGCATACTTTATTAGCCTTTACCCTAATGTTCAATGGTTAGGATCCCATAGGACCAGATAAAAGATAAGATAAGCCTTTATTAGTGGTGAAATTCTCAGTGTTGCAGCTGCAAAGGCACTCATATATATGAGTATATATATATATATATATATATATATATATATATATATATATATATATATATATATATATATATATATAACATAGTATCTACAACATTAACACTATAAATAATACATTTTAAAAGAACTTTTAATAAAATACAGATCAACTTTTATGAGTTTCTGTGTGTGTGTGTGTGTGTGTGTGTGTGTGTGTGTGTGTGTGTGTGTGTGTGTGTGTGTGTGTGTGTCCATGGTCTGCCAAGAGCTGGTTGTACAGTCTAACAGCATCAGAGAGGAAAGAGCTGCAATACCACTCCTTCACACACTTCACAAGCAGCCTGTGACTGAAGGAGCAGCTCAGAGTCTCATGCATGGGGTGGGAGTCATTCTCCTGCATGGATGCCAGCTTAGCTAACATCCTTCTGTCTCCCACCACCTGCACTGGGTCTGAGGAGCTTCCCAGGAAAGAACAGACCTTCTAAATGGCTTTATTCTGTCTATTCCTGTCTGCCGTCAAAACACTGCTGCCCCAGCAGACCACACCATAAAGATGGTATATGCCACCAATGTGTCATAGAAGATTCTCAGGAGTGCTCCTTGCACTCCAAATGATCTCAGTTTCCTAAGTAGGTGGAGTCTACTCTAAACCTCTTTTGCACTGCAGTGACACTGATGTGGAGGTGTGTTGGTATGTTTTGTGCTGGAATGAGTGGATCAAACACAAACAGTGCTGCTGGAGTGTTTAATCCTTCCAGTATCACCTCTGTCTCTGACTTTACATCTGCAAGGTGAGCCAACTAGGTAGGAGTGTCTATTAGAGTGGACAGTGAGTGCACAGTGTTTAAACACTTCAACAACACTGCTGTGTCTGGTCCTCTCATACCAGCACAACACTAACACACCACCACCATGTCACTGTAGTGTCACTGTAGTGTCACTGTAGTGCTCGGAGTGACCCACCACCCAAATAGTATCTGCAATGCAGTGGCATGGTGAAGTCCGGTCCATTAAATAGCAGGGTAGAAGGAGATTAACAAAGTGTGCAGAGAAACAGATGGATTACAGACTGTAATTACTGTAATTATAGAACTGAAACGTGCTCATGTATGGTAAGAGAAGCTGGTACTAGATAGTGAATGTACAAGCAAAGAAGTTTTGGACCATTTATTTTTACATTTTTATGTTTTTTCATTGTACCCCTGTACAGCACAGTAGTGGTCCTCATGCAAACACATACACCCCCCCACTCCCGCCCACACACACACACACACAAAATTTCAGAATATTGTCTGAAAATTAAACATCTAATTTCAAACGATCATATAATTATTCAGTATTTCTGTGATTACACCGAACCCCTGACATCACACTGTGTGTTCTGTATGTATGTGTGTGTGACTGTATAGAGAACTGAATGTGAAAGAGCAAGCAGCTCACACACACCAACTCATTTTGGAATTTCTGTTGCCTGTTCCACTGACTTGACTTGACCGAATTGACCTCTGATTTTGACTGCCAACTCTTGATGTTACACATCCAATGGCTGAAAAAAAAAAAACTTTACAAATGGTGGGAAATTCACTACCGTGAACTGTCTGTCAGCAATGCCCATCAGCGTAAGCCTTTACTGAGCCATTCTGTTTCTTATGTGCTCTTATTTTGTATTTTGCATTTTGTAAAGATAGTGTAACTTTATCACTCAGGCATCCAGAGTTGTTCTTGCCAAAATACTCAGCAAAAATTCACAGTAGAGCAATTGCTATAGTAGTGGGCTTTCAGTGGCCTTTCTAGGTCTCTGATATCTGTATTCATTAAAGGACAACAGCTGTTGAATGACATTTTGACAACAGCATCGCAAACGCACAACTCCCTTCATAAACCCCACCCCAAAATGCTGAGGTAGCGTCACTAAGATTGCAGACAAAAAGACACTGCATCCAAACACACCACCCAAAGCATGATGGTTCAAACACAGCATCCAAAACATAAAACTAGCAAGACTTATGTTGTTTCTACCAAACTACAGTGGCTGACGAGAGGACTATAGATTTGTATCAGCTGCTGATACAGCTGCTGTAAAGGGTCCGAATAGCACCACCTTCTACTGTCAACAAACTCAGCCCGTTTCTGACAAGAACACCTCCGGTGAACATGAGTGAACTCAGCCCTTCTCCCAAAAATAGCTCCAGTGGTTGTTACCGAACGTGGCCCTTCTCAGTAAAAGCAGCACCAGCTAATATGAGCAAACTCCGTCTTTCTCCGCAATACCTCCATTGGCCAACTGGCTTCTCTACCGATAGCTCAACTGAAAAATCTGAAATCTAGAAACCTGCCTTTCTCTGGCTAAAGGGTTAACACTCATCATTTGTACCCCTAACATTAGGTTCACTGGGTAATGTTAGTGAACTCATCCCATATTGCCTCCTTCTGATCCAGGTGTGATTACATATTCTTTAAATGTAACCACAATGGCAGCATATCATCAGGTACAGATCATAAAATATATTTTACTTGTAGATGTGGTACTTTCCACAAAATGATGAATGTTGATTTACTTGCTCTTTTATACTGATTCATTATTGCATTATGTCATTGTTGACTTTTGTTGTTGATGACCACATCTGCATGACCCTTCTGATCAACAGTGCAAAACTGTGGGCCTCTGTTTTCATCATCTGAGACCTTTGCCTGTGTGATTTTATGCTGTATTTTCTTGGTTGCTATGAACACATACATATACCATCTGATTTAAACCATCCAAATTAGTAAATTCAATTTCTGGTTAAGGCAACACTATATTATAACACACTTCCCCACATTAAGCTCCAAGCCAGATACAGTGCTGTGCAAACGTCAGACACCACGCTTAATGTATTAATTTGCCATCAAGTTGTTCATTCTCAGGAGATAATTCTGATGAAATTAGATGATCCACTTACATAAGGATGGAGAAAGTCAAAGAAAAATGAGATGACGTATTATAATGAGAGTATTCAAATTGCTTCTAACTATTGATTAATGTAGTGTGAACTGGCAGAGTAAATAAATTGTTTTGGGTGGGACTAAATTTGACTCAGTTGATGTCAGCTCAGCGAAAGAACCAATCAGAGTTATCAGTCTTTTTACATCACCTACATTGATTCCACTAGGTCATCTAAACTGCTTCCCTCAGCACACTCATACTTCATATTCATTCTTTAAAATTATATGTTAAAATATTTTGTCAGATGCAATGAATACGTGTACTGAATTTATGTTACTAAATTATGTAAAAAACACAAAACAGCTATAATAACTAGCTATAAACCAAACTCATGGTTGATCTGGTCTGTGCTGTTAGCAACTAGCAGTTTTCTGACAATAATTCTGCAATCTGACACACCCTCGCAATTCTGAGCAGATGCAACAACTTTACAATTATAATGAAATTGTGTGTGTATATATATATATATATATATATATATATATATATATATATATATATAGAGAGAGAGAGAGAGAGAGAGAGAGAGAGAGAGACGATATAGAGATCCTCAAAAAAGGACATTATTTTATAAGGAACAACTAATACCATACTATTTACTACTCAGCTCAGAGAAGGCTTTGTAATTATTGGAGCCCTGGAGTAATATGCCATTTTGTATGGGTTTCTCATGATTGAAATTCTCAATGAGAACTGAGAACCCAAGATTATGTTCTTCTTTCTCTAATTAACAGTAATGTTTTTATGTTTTGTTTTGTTTTGTTTTGCTGTTCCATGCCACACAGAAATTCATGATGAAGGTAAGATTGCATGTGTGTGTGTGTGCTGTGTGTTTGAATGTGTGTGATCATTTCTTCTTCTCTGATCTTCATAGTTATTGCTATGAAATGTTCATTTTCCCCTCATGTTTTGTCACTAGTGTTACTCAGCCAGTTACTGACATCTGATTTGTAGAGTCAGATGCATAAACACTCATCATCAAAAAAATAGGAACAGGAATAGTAATAGGAATCAATCTGGTGTCACCTTCAGTGACAAGTCCCACATATCTCTTGATGGAGACAACTAACAAATATGTGTGTGTGGCACCTTGACAACCCAACGTTACATTAATGAAGCCCTGCTACTGGTTGTCCTACCTTTTCTGAACCATCAGAACCATGCTAATCCAGATACTGCTGCCATTTCAAGAGTTTGCCTTGAAGCCACAGATACTGATGCCATGGTCAGTTACATTATCAGACCTATTCCCGAATGAAAAAGTGTGGGATGCTTTTGGATGTGCTATCAACACTCCACCCCACTGCCAAATCTGCAGGAACTTGAGTATGGGAACCCCATCCTTAAGATGTAAAATATTAGCAAGTGTCTGGTGTTGGATGAGAACTATGATTAATACTAGACTCCCAAGACAAGAGCTTTGAAGATGTTTCAGTGAACATAATCAAATAACTGCCAATTATCTGATTTTGTTGGCAATCCAATCAACACATTTACACGTACTGGGATAATCAGATTATGGGACATTTTGACGGTAGACGGTAGTCATGCCACGTGCCCGTCCCCTGATTAAGGACAGCTGAAGCTTGTCAGCATGCACAATGAAAAACAAAAGAAGATTTTTGGATTTTTTACTTCACTCTAAAAAATTGGAGTGTGCTGATTAAATGACCACTTAACTGCAGAAGTCTGATTCGGATTGGATGTGAATGTGATGTGGTTGGTGTGATGCCAAGTGTAACACCACCAGTGAGCCACCACACCATGTGGGAGAATGGGCTTTGATTTCCAGTCTGGGCAACTATGCTATGCTACACCAAGAGTCCTTGAGCAAGACTCCTAACACTACTGTGGTGGATTAGAGCATCAGCTAAATGCTGTAAATGTGATGTAAAATCACTTCTTTTTATGTTGTTTGTTTGTATGTTGAATGTTGTTTATTATTTGAGTTATTATTATAATAATAGTGGTGTACTGAGTATTTGAACCCTTACTGCCCAGGAAGCAGCTTTTTCATTCTAATTTCATAGGGGTCTAAAAATGTGTTTGTTTAAAAGTCTCGATTTTTAACATCTAAGTCATGATGACAAAGTATGGACTGAGCTAGTTCAGACTGCAACTGTCTAGACATGATTGAAGAACTGCTGACTGATGCTTTATTCTCACTTGAATGTGTCTCAAAAAGGCATCATCCCTGAGTCAGCCACTCTGCTAAACAGCATATTGCACAGTTTGTACATTATAGGCTGGTGTCTTGGACAAGGTTAAAGCTTAGTCATGGACCACAATTCCATATCAATGGGAAATCTGCATCCAGGGCAGTGGTCTTTCTGAAATCAGGGGTGTTAATAGACCCTCTGTTCCATTTTCTATGTTCCTTTCTGACATTTTGAATCTGGCAGTTCTTTTTAACATTGTGTCAGAATGTCATGGTCAGTGGACCAATAGAAGTACTCTAAAATGACTTGTGAAGTACTGTGTGTATTATAGGCTCAAGAAATTGTTGCATACTGAATCATCTATTAGGAATGAAACTTGTTGGTATCATCATGTTTCACATGAAAAATTACACTTGGCTGCACATGTGATACGAGCAAAGATGGGCCTCATCATTTTATCTTCCTGAGTAAAGCACATGCTTTCCATTCTGACTTGTACAGTTTTGTTGGTAGCATCAACTGACATATACCTTACAGACAAGTTCAAATGGGGTCGCATTGTCGGACTCTGGGAAGCCGGTTGGTCTTATTGATTTATTATATGCCATACTGGTCATCACATATTAATAGAGCACACCGTTGGTAGCACTGGATAAAAGTAGACACGCACCAGCGACATGCAGGATCTTAGGAATGACTGATGGGTTGTCTGACCTGCGCAGAGTGACCTAACAGCTACAGTCGAGTAATAATAACCTCCATGAGTCATCCTGTTAGTGTTCGCACCATTTGCAGACTTCACACACAAATACAATTACTATTACTAAGAATAGAACAACATGTAAATGAGATGGTATTGTCCCAGACTGTCATGGAGTCATGCAGAATGGCTGTAGGCCATCTTCAGTAACAAGTCCCAATTTTGTCTTGGTAGAGATGACCAACAAATCCATGTGAGGAGGTATAGGGGTCAGTGCATTGTCAGACCGATGCCTAGTTAAAAATGTATGAGAAGCAATTTGAAGTGCTATCACCATTCCATCCCTGCTGCAAAATCTGCAGGAAATGAGTGAGAATGTTCAAGCTACATGGGATGGATTATCACAGGACACCATTAGGAACCTCTACAAGTCCATTTTGAGATGTCAAGAATGAAATTGTGGCCCAGCACCTTACTGAGAGGCACTACTTCTGTATGTGTTGCTCACTAAATATTGTCCATTTCAGGGTATTATAAACAAACAAACATTTTTTTTTTTATTATAGTTCCTAACATTCATCTTCTTTTTGAAAAGCAATCATGTTAACGATGAGTTAGAACAAGTGCCCGCTGTACCCACATGCCTGACTGAATGAAATTAGATTGTCCAAATGCTTTTACAAATGGTTATAAATAGCACCAAATAACCATTTTTCAGTAAAATATATAAAATATTTTTTACTTAGTGTGGGCGGCTACCAGTTGGTACACTCTAGTGTTTTCAACCAGCATGCCACCCACAATGACTTCAGGCTGTCAATGTCGCTATTAACAGAGTTCCTGTTACATGATACGGATGCTCCTTCCCTACAGATTGAGCAAGACATCATCAGAATCAGTACTGACATTTGGTAAACACAGTGTCCAGCCTTTTTCATGCCACACTGTCCAGAACAAGATCACAGACTGATCTCAGATTTAGCCTGTTCGTTTGATAGGAGGCCCAAATTAGAAAATGTCTTCATTCCTTATGAGTTGTATTGATATCATCTGTGAAAACAGATATAAATGTTGTTAAATATATATATATATATATATATATAAATGTAAATAAATATATCTGAATAGAGCAGTAATGACAGTAATGACCATGCTTGAGCTTAAGGTCACCATACCCAATACCTAGTATTGACTAAAGGGATAGAACTCTCTCTGAATTGTTCTGTGGAGCAGTGGAACTTTGGTCAGTCTCTGGAGTGATGCAGCATATGTTTTGCGTGAGACAAAGAAGAATAGAGGCTACTACTGTACTACTAAAAGAGAGATATATTCTGAGCATGAACTTAATTAGGAACCTCTCCGAGACTATAGCTCACTTGTTCTCTTTAGTGGTCAAAGACATGCACTTGGCAGCATATTTGTGAGTGGTGAACCTTCTCTCAAACTAGAAGTCACTCTGATGTGTGTAAATCCCCTGTGTCTAACACACTCACACGAGCACCACACAGCAACATCTTAAATAATGTGTCCAAATGCCCAAATTTATGTGAAAATGTTAGGACATCTCATAAAGACTTTCAACATTAATATATTTAAACATTTGGACATTTCATCTTCTTTGAATTATTTGGGCACAGAAAGAGAAGATGTTTGGTGCAAACCAAACAAAGTATTTGAGCACGAACCTCATACCAACTGTGAAGCATGGTGGAGGAAGTGTAGTGGTTTGGGGCTGTTTTGCTGTGGCAAGGCCTGGAGAGCTTTGCATCATAGAAACCTCTTTGAAATCTTTATTGTATCTGCAGGGGCTTGAACTGAAACATCACATATTTGAAATAATTACACATGGAGGAGTTAATGTCAGAGACTGGTAGACATTCATTGGAAACATAGGGTGTCCTAACATTTTGTTCATAAAAAAATAAATGGGGGGAGATTGATAACTGGGTTGGGGAATTGTCACTTCCTAATTTGCGGGGAGAAAATCAGGGGTAAAAAAATAAATGTATAAAAAAATAAAACTTTTAAAACGTTTCTGGTATAATTCAAAATGTATTGTTCCATCAATTATGTCAATCATTCCTGCACCAGATGCAGCAAAACGGAAAAAAATAATACCCTGGGTTCCTTTACGACCTTGCAGATTATTACAGGCCTTGATCTTTGTTTATTGACCACTGCTGGGGAGGGTAATAATGGACTGGATTGGGGGAATCTCTTTTGGGATCATTTTGTATTTTTTTCCAGCCTGATGAGCATTAACAACTCTTTTCTGAGCTTCATCTGACTTTGATAGATTCATGCTCTTGAAAACAGTGTGCCTACTCCCACTCCCATTGGCTGAAAACACCTGACTCTTCAGATTCTTTGATAATCCTTATCCTAGTTTACATAATGCTGTCACTTACAGATATGTAATGGACCATTTCCTACAATAAATAAATGTGCAAGTGTAATGTTATTGTCTCATTTCTTTAATTTGTTTCTCCTCATCTACTTTTTTGGACTTTATTAGATTTACTAAAGAGCTATTTTTAGAGTGTATGTCAGGTGTATTACTGTAGGGAAGAAACAAAAATATGATTATCTATTTAAGACCTGTAGATTGTTGTGGTCACACTATGATGGTCACTATTCATGTAACATTTCAGTAATATCAGATGTTTCTGTGAATGGCGGCTCCACACGGTACCTTCATTACAGCTTTTATTCTTTTCAAAAGAATCACTTTTAAAGTCCATGTTTAGAAGTCTTGAGCATTTTCGGCTTCTCACCATCCCAGCTGCTTAACACTTTCAGTGATGTTGAGGTCTGAACTCTGGGAGAGTCAGTCCATTGTTCTGAGAACATTAGAACAGCAACAGCTTCTTTGTGCAATTTGATTAGATGTTCCTTTTTATTTGATTTTATCACGAAGATTTTATTGATTATGTCCGTATCGTTTTGTCCTTTTTGTAACCCTGTGTGTCTATTGTGTTTTAGACAGCGCAGGGTGGAGGTCATCGCACTCTTCTCTATGGCCATGCTGTCTTACTCAGGCACTCCTACAGTGGAATGGTGAGTGAATAGAAAAAATGAATCAGCAATACATTTTTAAATATCTGCACATTGTCTTAAATCCTGGGAGGCACGGTGACACCGCAGTTAGTGAATGTGTCACGCTGGGTACTCTAGTTTCCTCCCACCTCCCAAACGTGCCTGGTAGGAGAATTGGCCATTCTAAATTGCTGTCTGGGTGTGGGTGTGTGTTAGTGAGTAGTTGTATATGTGGTATCCTATGA
Organism: Acestrorhynchus altus; assembly: GCA_034509495.1. NCBI lineage: Eukaryota > Metazoa > Chordata > Actinopteri > Characiformes > Acestrorhynchidae > Acestrorhynchus > Acestrorhynchus altus. The sequence continues at coordinate 15,056,675 of CM067510.1, read as the reverse complement.
TGGATTGGGTTCCAAATCCCAGTCCAAGGAGCCCAACATTAGGCAATGTTTTATCCCTAATCCATCTAATGAATTAACAAGGGAATGCAACAAATAGTACCGAAGAGTTCTTTGACTCTTAATAATAACAGATTCTGTTTAAAACCATCTACTATACAAAATATTTTCCATCAATTCAAATAAACTATAAAGAAAGAACAAAGGATACATAGTTCTATAAGGAACTATGGAATTTACTAAAGAAGCCTTGGAAGAAAATCCTTTTCCCAAACACATACGTAAGTCCGCACTAAGGATCAGTTCTGGGTTCTGGGTGACTTTTTGACATATTCACATACATGCAGTCATTGATCCAATAATCAGATTTTGTGAGTCATCTGATCAATGTGTTTACATGTATTTGAATAATCAGATAAAGAGAAAAATCCAGGTTTACACGAGTCAGGCAATAATCAGATTTCTACTCTGAATCCAATTTCTATACCTTACTCCCATCTAAGAAATCAGAGTGTGCTGTTTACATGACCACTTGATTAATCCAATAACTGCAGAAATCAGATTAAGATGTAAATGCACTCATTATTGCTGGTGTGCTTTAACATGAGAAGAGTTTGAACAATGGATTGATTACTCAAACCACATATGCAGATCCACACGCACAGCCACCCAGCCCAGAGTCTGCTTGAAGGGAACCCCACACCACCAGCTTCAGGACCACAAATTGCTTCTCTGGACCACTCTGGGGCTTAAAAACAACTTTTACTCTTGACCAAAATGAACTCTCAAAGCATGTGCTCAATGTGGATCCAGAATAAAGTGTGAAAATGCCCTTAAAGTAGGGAAGCAACAAAAATATATGCCAAACATGTGACTTCTTTTTTTCTTTCTTGTGCTTTATGCAGTACCTCTGCTGTCTGTCCACCTCTCGCTCTTCGACAGACAAACTAGCATTTGACGTAGGGCTTCAAGAAGACACCACGGGTAGGATGCATTTGTGTCCTCGTCAGCTATGTCCTCTTTCCATTGTCCTCAGCTGCTGTTTTACAGAATTGGTTTTTGTGCATTTTTCACTGACATATGTATGTGTATATGTAGGTGAAGCCTGCTGGTGGACCATACACCCTGCGTCCAAGCAGAGGTCAGAAGGTGAGAAGGTGCGTGTAGGTGATGACCTCATCCTCGTCAGTGTGTCCTCTGAGCGTTACCTGGTGAGTCTCCAAAGGGGAATGTTTGTTATTTTGTTTTGTTGAAGATGTATGTGTCTTTGTGGTGATACAAGTAGATAGACGACTAGGAGCTTGCAAAACTAGGAAAATGCTATAGACTCTTACACTACTTCCTTTTCTGTATGCTTTCCTTGGTTTTGCCCAATCCGAAAGCCATATGAAGCCATGTAATATTCATATTTGATTAGAATATTACTTATAGTCTTCTGCTGATCCTGATCATAGTCCTAGGAATCTCACGTAATTATGGATCCCTAGTCAAAGATATGCATCAAAAGTCATGTCATAGCAGTAGGAAAATTTATCAAGAAGCATTACCTCAGGAGACAGTTTCGAGCGAGGTATGATAGTGTGTGCCAAATGAATGGGACATTCCATTTCCAAAGTTGTACAGATATTTGACATTCCAAGAATATGATATTGTAGGCATTACCATCCACAGTGGACAATGCAGTGGGTGGTAATGATCATGACCAGCAGAGTCTGGCTAAAATTGTCTGTGCAACCAGAGAAGCTTCTCTGGTAGAAATTACATCCTCATTCATTGCAGGAGCCCCACACATATACCCCACATATCCCAGTGTGGCATTCTTTAACTTCCATTGGACATGACAACAGTGATGGGACACCATAAGTAGTTCTTGTCCCTTGACTTTTGGGTTTTCAGTGTAGATACAGTGCAAGTCAGCTCTACCACCATATTTAGTGACAGCAGACGCATAGCAAAGGGAGGTTCATTCAGCTATAAGACTATAAAGAGTCTGTCCTTGGACCTGCTTATGAGTTATTCCTGATCCCAGTGTTTTCTTGCTCCAGCACACCTGATTCTGTTTGCTGGCTAATTATCAAGAAGGTCTTAATGAGCTGAGTCAGGTGTGCTGGGGTGCTTGTTTGGTTCTCCAGGGCTAGAACTGAAGCTGTGCGTTGATGTGGTGTTGAATGCAGAGAAAAATAATTTAGCTGAAAAGGAATTTTCTAATTACTGTAACTACTGTTTCTCACTGAGTAGTTTTGCTATCCCTATTCCCATATTCCGACGTCCTTCTATTTATTATATGATATTAATTATATAATCTTCCTGTTTTGTCTTCCTTTTATCACATCTCTCTCTTTCTCTCTCTCTCTCTTGCTCTCTCTCGCTCTCTCTCTCTTTCTCTCTCCCCCTCCCCCTCCCTCCATCCCTCCCTCCAGCACTTATCCTATGGAAATGGCAGTTTGCACGTGGATGCAGCCTTTCAGCAAACCCTGTGGAGCGTAGCTCCAATCTGCTCTGGGAGTGAGGTCGCTCAGGGTGAGAAAGAGTGTGTGTGTGAGAGAGAGAAAGCGAGAGATGGCACATGTTTTCTGTCATTTCATGCCGAATATTAAGACATTACCCAAAGATCGGGTCCCAGACACACAGTCTCTTTCCATTCAACATAGCCAAGATGAGACAGAAATGAGAACAGTGTCAATTACCACAACAATTTTATGTTATATTCACTGATGGTATCTATCCTGAGCAAAGACCTGGTCAAGCCCAAAGCATTTCTGCTGCAGTCACTGCCAATGAAGCATGCAGGTGAACCAGGATTAACTACCATTGATTAAACATAATTGTATGGAAAACAGCTTATGTGGTCTTTCACGCTGTTAATTCAAGTGGAACATGAACATTTGTGATTTGTAATAAAATGCAAGACAGTTCATAAGCTGCGTTCACCTGAGGACATGGCAAACCTTTTGGAAAGGTTCCAGGGGTTGAAGCACACATTTTTTAATTTATTTATTTATTTATTTTCATTTCTTTTCTTTTCTTTTTTTTTACCATATCTGACTCAAATCTTAACCAAAGCTGCTGTATAATGTATAAAGCTAATTAACCTCTTGAGGAAGCAGACTTTTAACACCACTAAGCTGACCCACACTGAGACAACATCATTCAGTTCAATACACTGAGCATCAGAACTAGGCAACACCACTAACAGCACAAAAGATGATTGGGCTATTTTTATATGACAACGGTTATTGTCCACAATGGCTAGAAGTCTGAAGTGACTTCACTCTGCTATGAAATAAATGAACATGTATTTCTGTGAGAGACATAGTTTAAATATATTTAAGTTTAATATAATTACATTTTATAAATATATTTCTTCTCTATATGGGTAACCAGTACCAAATTCCAGGTACCAGTACTGTACCAATTCAAATGTGAACGGTACCCAACTCTAGACACTATTCCATATCGCGCTGAGCCCGCCTCTCTTTTTTTTTTTTGCAGGGTTCCTTATCGGTGGAGATGTTTTGCGGTTGTTGCATGGCCACATGGATGAGTGTCTGACTGTTCCATCAGGAGGGCATGGTGAAGAACAGCGAAGGTCAGTTCAGTAGGCTTCAACCATGATATCTATGGTCAAAGGTCTTTGGATTGGGCACAATTATAAAATCTTTGGAGACTATCTATAGAAGCTCAGACATTAGGCCATCACTGGTTTGCCTCAGTGAACTCAACCAAAAGGGACATTCTCTTTATCTCTTCATAAAACTCACCTCAGTGTGAGATCTTTTGTGTAAATCCACAGTGGCCTTAAGTATAATGCTTTCGGGGTCTGTTATATCGGTACGATACTACCTACAATAAATTTGAGACCCACATAACCAGAACAAACATCACAACTAGCTCAACCATGGGGTCTTTATTGGGTCTTCTTAACAAAGTTAAGTGAGTTACACTCATCACTTGAAATTCAAACTTCTGAATAAGCTGGTTTAGACCAAGACAGTGATCTCTTAAAACTGCTTTGTTAGGTTAAGGTTATTCAGGCTTGAATGTGTTTTCCGAGACCCTATTAAAGAGAGTGAGCTTATCCATGAGACCTGAGACATGAGAAACACTGTTTGCTTCTGTGAAATGTCCTGATGACAAATGTAAGCCTGAGTCTTCAGAGCATTCCATAAATTATTATGGTTCACATCAAAGGTCCAATGCATACCCATAACTACTGCATATTCCAGCACAAGATATTTTTATAAACTTATTCCAAATAAAAATGAGGTATGAGGTTTCAAACCGGAGCATCTCCCTCTGTTTATATCTGTACAGCCAAGTGTCATAGTTTTGAGTTTTGCAGTTGCCCATGTATGCTTGGACTGTACTATGATAATGAAAGTTGGTCCTACTGGTTGACAAAATTTAGCCCACTGCACGTGTGTTAGGTAAACTGAAAGTGACAGTGGTTCTTCTTTTTTTTTCTTTTTCTCCCCTAAAATGGAGTGCACAGACCAGACTGTAAATCATACGGACATGAAACTTGGTGAACAGGTAGTAGTCCCTACTGCTACTCAGGTGTCCAGTCTCGGCCTGATTGGCTTGATGGTTGGCTTTGAGGTCCATATTTCCTATCCCATATGATGGAGACAAAATTCTATTTCCCAATATTTTGTGCGGCATGCCCTACAAAAAACCCTTAAGAGCCATATAGCTCCACCCACTAAGACTTTGAGCTAATTTGCATAACATTTAAAATCACCCAGATTTTTGAGTGAACTAGTGGAGCACATTTTGCAGAAATCCCACATATATAGCTCTAACTCAGAACGGCTTTGTTTGAAACCCTAGAAGGGTTCTAAGCAATTGTCAAAGTTTGGTGGTACTGCATTGGTGCTATAACAAGCAAAAACTATGGCACCACAATATTAAGAGAAGTCCAGAATGTACTGTATCATTATATAAATTGTTACTAAATGTAAGTTATTTTACTTCAGTATTAATTAGCAACACTTATTTATTGGTTAAGATCAATAATGACTGATATTCAGCATCTGATCCCTAATCATTATTTTCCTTCTTCTTATGCTGATTCTCCTTCTTCTTCTCCTAATTATTATTATCTTTATATTCTTATTTTTATCCTTTTCTGTCTCTTGTTCTGCTGCAAGTTCTGCAAATTCTCTACGTTGCTTTTTGTTGTATGAGTGTTTCAGCGTGTTTGCCTGCAACTATGTGAGGCTATTTATGACTCTGTTCTACAAATACCATTGATCCTTCATTGTTTATTGTGACACAGACACAGCAGCACAGGGTAGATAAACACTGTCTGAATAAGCTAATTGTGTGAGAGGTGGAGAGAGGACGAGAGTACAGTGCGTATGTTAGTGGAACATTAGATTTACAGTAAAGTAACACATTGAACAGCAAGCTGAGTAGATGACGCTGTTTATGGATTTGACCGAGTAGAACTCTTGAGGATGATCCCAGTGACCACAGCTGTTGAACAAAAAGGTTTCGGTATTAGGATTATTTGGACAAACATATTGGGACATACCTCATTTGGGTGTTTTATTGTGTGTGATTGCCACCTAGCCATGTAGTCTGCATTTATAAACATGAAAATGGTTGGTTCTGAAAAGCTCACTAAATTGCAGTGTGGTATTGTAAAAGTGATATTATTGAAATGTAGGACCGTTTAGGAAACCACAGCAATTCACCCACAAAATGACAGACCACAGGGTCTATATGGCAGTTACTGAGCAGGGCTGCTGAGTGCTGAGGAGCATAATGCATAAAAGTCTCCAATGCTCTGCTGACTCAATAACTGTTCCATTCCTGTTGCTAGAGCTACAAAGGGGGGACCAGCTCCATATTAATGCCTGAGCTTTTTTCAAATGGGATGTCATAAAAGCTCCTGTAGGTGTAATATATAGATGTCCCAATACATTTGTTCATTTAATGTACCTTCTAATCAAAGTGTGAAAGGAGTGTTTAAAGAACCTGAGTGTTAAAACTAAATATACTCAAAATATTAACATATAGACTTACCTTATACACAGAAAAGTCACATTATTTTGACCTCTTCCTTTTTAGTAAAGTCATTTATCATACTGTAGTGACACGGACATGCTGCTGGTGTGTTAGTGTGTGTGTGTGTTGGGCTGTTATGAGTGGATCAGACACAGCAGTGCTGCTGGAGTGTTCAAACCCCTCAGTGCCACTGCTGGACTGAGAGCAACTAGGTTGGAGGGTCTGATAGGATGGACAGTGAGTGGACACAGTGTTTAGGAACTTCAGCAGCACTGCTGTGTTGTACCAGTACAACACACATTAACACACCACCAGTGTCCCTGCAATTTTGAGAATGACCCACATAATATCTGCTCTGTGGTGGTCCTGCAGGGTCCTGACCACTAAAGCACATAGAAGTACAAAGTTACTCCTGTATAGTAAGTGAGAATTAGTTTACTTAAATATGTGTGAACTTAAGTATGAACGAAGAGTTATTATGACCACATTTGAAAACATCTGCTTCTTCTGAAATCAAGGGCATAAACAGGGTTTCTGCTTTAACGGCCCCTACTCTTCAGGGAAGGCTTCTTCTGGATGCTAGAAAATATGAGGAACATTAGAGTTAGTTCAAGGTATTGGATGAAGCTCAGTCCATCCAGCTTTATTTTTTATTTTAGCTAATGCAAATTAGAAGTGATGTCTGGATACAGTGAGTTTTATTCTTGTATTTCAATAAAATTGCATTAAAAATCAGAACGTGTGAAAGTATGTGTTTGTGTGTATATGACGGCAATTCAGAGCAGTCCAGGTCAAGGTCACCTTGAAACGCACTCACATCCACACATGTTTTACTGGAGGAGGGACAGAATGCCCAACACCTGTCCCATACTATCTTTCCCTTTTTCTTAAGCAGGCCACATGTATTTGCTGCAGAGCTTATCTCCTGTCTTGGACAGAATGGGTGCTGCTTGGATTTTCCCTGTGCAGTTACATTCTTCACTAGCTGTAATAATTACAGGCCCACCTGGCCTCTGTGGGCCTTCAGAACACAGAGCTGACCCCAATATCTCTCTCCACTCACTGCAGCAGCTACTTTTAGCCCAACACAAAGCCACTTTAATTACTGTACAGAAAGATTAGCTGCCATCGTGTCTGCTCTACAAGGATATGTATGGAGTTTAAGTGAGAAGCTTTGAAAATCTTCAAGATCAAATGTCAAGAAGAATGTGTTTGTCATCACACCCCTGTTCGGTAGGCCGGGGGATGAGGTGAGGCGGCCTACAAAATATAATCAGTATATAATGGACTATAAATATTAAGTTCTAGTTCAGCTGTATTCACCTGATTCACCTGTGCCATCCTCTTCAACCCAAACAAGGCTGTGGGGTACGAAAGTAGTGTTGTACTGCTGTATGTTAGTGTTTTAGTGCTGCCTTCCCAAATGTAACTTACCTCTTCTATAAGAAACAAATACTATAGAGGTCACATCTCCCTTTATTTCCCCAAAGATCTCATACTTTAACTTAAAATCTAAAAGATTTAGCCCTCTGCATTTAACCCAACCATGCAGTGAAACACACACATACATACTAGTAAAGACACACACTATGGGGCAGTGAGCACACCTGCCTGGAGTGGTGGGCAGCCCTATCTATGGAGCCCAGGGAGCAGTTGGTGAGATCAGTCATGGTCTCTCATTTCAGGGAATCAAATCAGCAACCTTCCAGTTACAAGGCTGTAACCTATTTAACAACTTCTAGTTTCAATTGATGTCTGCTAATGTATTTGATGCTGTACAGCAGTTTCTAATTGTAGTTCACGTTTATCAGTGTATGTTCTGGGGGTTGTGGAGCAAGGGGAATCTGGTGATTGTGATTGGTATTTACTTTTGGGTCTCACATTTAAATCAGTTTTAGTTTAGGACTGATTTAACTTGCATATAGTACAGTAATAATTTTACACTAATTTCTGACCTAATTTTAAACCACACACACACACACACACACACACACACACACACACACACACACACACACACACACACACACACACATATGCCATGATTATGAGCAGCTTATCAGCAAACTGATGAATTGTTGAGCTCTACAATACAGAATCTAAATCATGGAGATGATCTGATCATCTAAGGTGGTTGTATGTCAGCTGTGCAGCAAATGAGCAGAATGTCACAGTTCTGTGAAGTCATGAGTAAAGTCCTAGCAGCTGTATCCTCATTACTGATGCAGCAGTGACATTACTGATACAGCAGACGTTCCCCAGGACATTGGTGTTGCAGCTAATAGGACTTATCTTAAAGCCATTTTCTCTGTGGTTTCTCAGTTCTCTTTCAGCGCTTGGTCAATCTTGAGCCTGAAGATTTACTGGGTGTGTTCCTGCTCACAGGCCTTGAATAATATCAGCCTTGAATGTAAAATGAACCGAGAATGCATTTTTCATAGTCTGTCTCTCTTGCACTCTCTCTCATCCTGTCTACAGCAGCATCAGAGGTTTATGTAACCTGGCAGCAGCAAGCAGTTATTGTATAGGGAGCTGCTTTTATACGGGTTGCATTGGCTTTCTGTGTGTGTGTGTGTGTGTGTGTGTGTGTGTGTGTGTGTGTGTGTGTGTGTCTGTCTGTCTGTCTGTCTGTCTGTCTGTCCGTCCTTCAGCATTAGAAATGAATGCTGAAGAGTCACAGTGTCGCAGCCTCAAGCTGTTTTCTGTTTTCAGAGAGATCTTGTTGTAATAACCCATAACTGTTCTAAGAGGACAGCATCGTCATCTCAGTCTTAAAAGTTGGCCCCATTAGAGTTTTGCATTTCATAGTTTGTAAAGGCTGCACAGTGTAAAGTCTTCATACAGGTGTTCTAGAATATATCATGCTTTCTTATTTCCTAAAGACATGTTTGTTTTTATAATGTTACAATAAAGCTTTAAGGAGTGTAGCTAAGAAGCAATGGAAGGCAATAATGAGTAACATGTAACATTAAATTAAAAAGCCTCCTTCATTTCCCTGAGGGAACCATCCCAAGGGATCAATAAAGTTCTATTCTATCCTAAAATTCAAATAACATTCTGCATTGTGTTGTGGTTTTATATCAGTGTTATTAAACCATCTTCAAAATATTGTATTATTTATAGTTCTCTTCCAACATCTGATGGGTGAGCTAGAGATGGGCATCCAGGAGAAAACTGGAACCAAGCTTTGTTATTCAAAATAATCTACTTTCTTTAGAATGAGAAATGATTTTTACTGCAATTCTGTTAACTTGCTTTTTGTACTGTGATGTAAGGCTGGGATATATGGATAAAAAATCACCTTGATATGTTTTAGCTGAATGGTGATATAAAATAAGTGCAGGACTAATCATAATCGAGCAAAAATACAGGTCACACCAAACAGTCTTTGGAGTGTCAGTGAACTGAATGTTTTAGTTGTTTGTAATGATTTATATTGACATGGTTATTTTTAATAATAATAATTTCTTCAAAATACTTGACAGTTATCCAAATATACAACAACCTCAATATATTAATATTATTTTTGTTATGTATGTATCATTATTATTCTGTCTCAGGCCTTTTATTTAGAAATTTGAACACTGTGTGAGCAAAGAAAGAGTGCAAACAGTCCCTCCCTTCTCATATTCCTCTATAACCCAACATCTGTATCAGTGATGCCCTCAGTCTCCGCCCCTTTATTTTAAAAATCTAATCTGCTCTTGTCTTGGCCTTGACTCAGACTCTCCTGCTCCAGCGTGTTTTGACTACAACACTACTGGGCGATCAATTCTGACTCCGATGTAAACTAGGTCAGCTATTTGTATGTCTTTGACCCTACCTGATGTCAGCATGCAGTTAAACAACATTAGAACAACAATGTCAGAGACAGGCATTGGTGCAGGGAAAGTCATTCTTAGTGAATTTGGATCTTTATTTTTTTATATCAACATTGTGAATATATTGTTAATGAATAGAATATAATAATAATAAAATAATAATGCTTTCTGGACACTCAAGGACGCTTTACAAAATACAAAGCAAATAAACAAAACAACAACACCGGAGAGCAGCGGCAGCCATACACGCACAGTGTTCACTCAACCAGAAAGAATTAGTTAGAAAAACAATAGCAGAATACATGAGGTGAGGAAGGAAGAAAAAAAAACACACACCCAGACTATGTTCCAGGAGGAGCATAATTTGATAGGTAAGCATAAAGCACACATAATTCAACACAGAGAGTGCTGCGCCATGGAAGGCCTGGGAGAAAGCGACCTGCCCAGAAGGCCAAAGCGAAGTCCTACTGCCACATTTTACCCATTCCAACTACACATTTCCATGCTCCTTCGCTCTGTCACCTGGGATGGATCATGTGACTTGGATTACTATTTATTTTGCCTGTGTTTGTGTGTGTATACAGTCCCCTGTGTTTGTGTAAGGCTATACAGTCCTCTGTGTTTGTGTGCGCTTATACAGTCCTCTCTGTGTTTGTGTGTATATACAGTCCTCTGTGTGTGTAAAGCGTTTATACAGTCCTCTCAGGCTTGTAAGTCGTATTATACAGTCGTGTGTGTGTGTGTGTGTGTGTGTGTGTGTGTATATGTGTATATATATGTATATATATATATATATATATATATATATATATATATATATATATATATATATATATATACAGTCCTCTGTGTGTGTGTGTGTTTGTGTGTGTGTACAGTCTTCTCTGTGTTTGTGTGTGTATACAGTCCTCTGTATTTGTGTGTGTATACAGTCCTCTCTGTGTTTGTGTGTTTATACAGTCCTCTCTGTGTTTGTGTGTGTATACTGTCCTCTCTGTTTTTGTGTGTTTATACTGTCCTCTCTGTTTTTGTGTGTTTATACTGTCCTCTCTGTTTTGTGTGTTTATACTGTCCTCTCTGTTTTGTGTGTTTATACTGTCCTCTCTGTGTTTGTGGGTTTATACAGTCCTCTCTGTGTTTGTGTGTGTATACAGTCCTCTCTGTGTTTGTGTGTTTATACTGTCCTCTCTGTTTGTGTTTGTATACACTCCTCTGTGTCTGTGTGTATATACAGTCCTTTTAGTGTTTGTGTGTGTATGTACAGTCCTCTGTGTTTTTGTGTGTATGTACAGTCCTCTCAGTTTTTCTGTGTGTATGTACAGTCCTCAGTGTTTTTGTGTGTATGTACAGGCCTCTGTGTTTTTGTGTGTATGTACAGTCCTTTTTTGATAGATATCCAGTTGTCAATTTAAACCATTTTTCAGTATCTGTCTAACATTGGAGCTTGGAGAAAACCTGACATTGTTTTTTGACAAATTTCTGACTTTGATTTCCAACCTAAATTCAACTTCTGTCTTTGGTTGGAGCTTGATGTTAAGGCAATGGTGGTAATTGCCGATTTTCATATCCAACTACAATTCAGTGTCTGTGTAACATTGGAGCTTGACATCAACCTGACATTCATTTTTGAGTTATGTTTGACTTTGATAACCAACCCTAATTCAATGTCTAACTTAATTGTGTACAGGACAAGGAACAGGACTTTCACACCAGAAAGACATTAGACTTCAAGTTATACACACATCAAATTTTACTTGGAAATGCAAATTGGGTTGATGTCAAAACCCCACATTGGATCTTGATGTCAACCCAACGTTGGGTTTTGACATCAACCCAATTTTCATTTCCAAGTAAAATTCGATATGTGTATAACTTGAAGTCTAATGTCTTTCTGGCGTAAAAGTCCTGTTCCTTGTCCTGTACACAATTAAATTTGTGTATTATGTTTGGTACAATATTTATCCATGACCAAAATTTCCCCAAAAATTTATTCATATAGAAGGTAAACTTGTTTAGTTGATTAATCATGACAGTTATATGTGCACTGGATTCTGACCTTGGTTCCTTCTCCTCTCTCCCTTTCACCAGGACAGTGCACTACGAAGGGGGAGCTGTGTCCACCCATGCCCGCTCCCTCTGGAGGCTGGAGACACTGAGAGTAGCGTGAGTGAAACAATTTCAACATATCACCCTACTGGAAGCCTAGCGATAAAAATGTCACAAACCCAGGCGAGATTGACACCTTCAAAAATGTCACAGTGACACTTTCGCTAGATTCCCCCTCCCAACACGCCTTCCTTCATCCCTCTATTCAGACTCATGGCCGTGAGGTTTTTTCCTGTGTCCTATCTAAATGTCAGCCCAGTCCTACAGTAACATTTACACTACTGACCCTGCTCGTGTTTTAGGCTCACCAGCAACCTAAAATGGTAAGACAGGACCCATTAGGACAGAGTGTCCTAGGGGCGGTGCACTATATCTATGCTCATCTGAATCCATTTAGCAGTGCTTTTTGCTGGCCTGCCAGTTTCTGCCCCCAGGGAAATTCCTGTATCTGAAGTTATGTAATATTTGGTCTGCTGGGAAATTTTGCACCCTGAAAATTGTAAATGCTCATATTTGCACGTCCGCAAAGGGTCTAATTACACTCAGCCAGGGCAGTTTGCTCAAAAATAGCAAAGATGGAAATGACTTTACCTTCATATGAGGGAGTGTTCAGGCAGAGTTGCACCTCTGTAGGATTATGCATGATGTAGATCCTCACAAACTATGCTTGAGGTGTTTTATCAAAGTGACATTTTGAGGTTGGGGCCAAATTCTGGAGCAGGAGTTGTAGCACACATGCTTAAAGGGAACAGTACTTATGGAGACAAAGGTACTTCAACTTTCTAGAATAGCATCTATAGTAAAATTCACATCTAGGCATGTATTTCAGGTTTCAGCTCATCAGGGTTTGGCCCGTGGGAAAATTCTCCAACCTGTACCCGTGCTGATAAAATGGGCTATTATATACAGTCAAGCCACATTATTATGCCCCCTCTTGTTTCTACAATTTATTCACACTTAAGTAAACTTCACTGACCACACAGGAGCACTTTGTAGTTCTATAATTACTGACTGTAGGTATTATGTGGGTGGTTGGTCATTCTCAGCAATGCACTGACACTTATACAGTGGTGGTGTGTTGGTGTGTTGTGGTGGTACAAGTGGATCAGACTGTGTCTGCTATGTGGTGGTCCTTTTTGGGAGCTGACCATTGAAGAACAGGGTGAAAGGAGGCTAACAAAGTATTCAGAGAAACCAGTACCAGTACAGTGATTATAGAACTATGAAGTTCTCCTGTATGGTCAGTGGAGTTTACTAAAATGTTTTGTGTTTTGTTTTGTTAGTTTAGTGCTGGAGCTACAAGGCTAATGCAACCAACAAACACCAAACTGACAAGACGTCAGTTCATCACCCAAATGGATACTTGATCATGCAATCGCATCCAACACAAACCCACAGTATAAAATGACAGAAATCACAAAATGTAATGCAGCTTTCCTATAGCCTGTTATGTGTTGTGTCCACACAAAGGTCAGTCTGATTATGCAGCACTGAGTTGTGTGGGCCTGATTTGCAAAATTTGACTTGAGGTTTGTTGTTTACATTATTAGTCTTGTTGCTCTAGTTTTTAAAGTCCACATCAACTGAAATGCCTGTGATATGATATTTGACATGCAGACAAAATGCATGTCAGTAAAAAAAATCTATAGTGGCCCCCTAAAATCTGCCACTCTCCTCCATACTGAGTACAGATATTTTCTTCAGAATGTGTTGCACTTTATCAAATTAAACAGCACTAATTACTGTGTAATTGAAAGTACATTTTTTTCATCCCTGTCTACTAGTTTTAAATATCTAAAAATATTTTATTCTAAATATACAGAATCAGCGTTTGCCAGTGTTATATTCAGTATATTGTCCCCTTGGAACTATAAGGTACTATCTGACATTTTTATTAATGAGTTATTTACATATTATTTTTCTTGCTAACATTATGTGAGGTGTCTTTTATGTTTTATGCATTTTAGACTCATTACCTAGAAATCCCTCTGCATATATGTCAATGTCACTATGAAGACATTAAGGCTCAATAACTCAACATTGCTCAGAATGCAGATAGAACCTTATAGTTTCAATGGCACAATATATTTCTATATTACTGCAGTTAATCATAGTAAATGCTTTAAAACTCATGAGTTGCAACCTGCTCAGAACTGCAAAGGTGTGTCAGATCACAGAATGATTGGCAGAAAAATGTTAGTTAACTGTGCAGACAAGATCAGTCCATGAATTATTATAGCACTTTTTAATAAAGATTTAATAAAGTGGTGTCATTTCATGACTTTAATTCATGAACAAAGAGCTTCAACTAGTTCCGAGCCTTCACTAGCACATGGAGCGTCAACTAACTTTAGCTTTCACTCAAACACAGAGTGCAATGAGGAGCTGCCAAATACCACAGAGGTGCCCAAGCTTATCCAAAAAAGGACTAGTGTGGCTTCAGCTGGTCACACCAGCCCTTTGTGGATAAGACTGGACACCCCTGGCATGCGGTGTTGCACTGCTTAAACAAGTTTAAATGAGCTAAAAAGAGTGAGCATGCAGCTGGTAAGACCAGCAAGCTTTGGTTGCAGACTGCTGCTGTGTTTTCCGAATGTGCTGTGGTCTGTGGAAGCAGCTTTTAGATGAAATAAGGGAAACAAGCTAGGTGACATAAACAGATAGCTAACTCTGACAATATCCACAATATTCATACATTCAATAAATGTATTATCATTTTCAAAACATATTGTCCGTATTGCCCGCTCCTACTCTGCACAGGATATTTTGGGTGGTAGACTGTTCTCAATACCATAATAATGGTACATCTGTTTAATGGATGATGCAATACAATATCCAGTGAGAGGAAGTTTATAATAAAGTGGGCAGTGAGTGGATTTTCGAGTATCTGCAATGTTATTAGACCAAGATAAGACAACAAAGGCTCATTACTTTCTAATTCAAAATGAAAAAATATAATATTCATAATACTAGCAGTCCTAGATGAGAGGCAGATGTGAAAAGCTCTTGGTGGAGAAGTAATTTGATGCCAGAAAATTTCTGATGCATCATTAGGTTTGATACTGGAGTGGGCAGCTGGTCAGTGTTGGTGCAGTGAAATCTGTTTCTTCACAGCTGGAGTGGGAGTCATACTCGGTGGGGTCAGCCATTCCGGTTACGTCACGTCACCACAGGGAAGTACCTCAGCCTGCTGGATGACAAAGGCCTGCTGCTGATGGACAAGGAGAAGGCAGATGTGAAGTCCACTGCCTTCTGCTTCCGCTCATCCAAGGTGGGTCTGATCAAAGCTATTGGTAGGGACACTTTGAGAGACATTGAACCAGTGTATGGAGTGGGAATGGTTTGTGGCCAAATTTTGATTGATTGATTGATTGATTGATTGATTGATTGATTGATTGATTGATTGATTGATTGATTGTATGGGCAGTTTGAAATGTGAACTTGTGATGTGCAGATCTACTCTGTTCTCAGCTTTGATTTGATTTGAGTCCTAATATAAAAGTACATTTAAAGTTAGTAAAACCAATTCAGTTTTGGCTACAAAGGCTGTGCAATAAAATGGCTCTACATAAAGAAAAAAAAAACAGACCTCATTAGATTAAGTAATGTTCATTTACTTTGAATAGAAATAATAATATTCATTTCTATAAAATCTGCTTGACCTGGTGGTATGCCAGTTAACTTTTGGGCTGTGTCCATTTTCTAAATTAAATAAAAGGTTTTCCACTGCAGATCTTGAACCCATCATGGCAGACACTAAAAGTGTCTGTGTTTTTAAAATACCTTTTAAACAGTGTCATTAATGTCACATATATTTGTCAAGAATGCAATCTAGCATTCAGAAAATTGTTAGTCACACATCAAATCAAAATGTATTTGTATAGCACCTCCTACAGCTAATGTCACAGAGCAGCTTTACAGAAATCAAAATACATTAGTCACTTCATTTCATGTATAAACAAAATAATAAGTATGTACTGATCCCATTTACCAACTAACATGCAGCTTTATTTTACTGAAAGCCCTTTCACACTGATTCTTACAGATGTAAAAACACTTCAAGTTTTGAAAACGAACACCCACGTGTTATGATAATCCTTTATTAGTCCCACAGTGGGGAAATTCACACATTATTAGTGTCTTTCACATCCAAAATTGTCCAAACTCTCCAAAACTGATTAACTGCCTAAAATATTCAATCAGAGCCTGCTGTGATTGCAGACTATAGCTTCCCTCACTCGAGAAATGAGAAATGCTGTTTCTAGCTCCAATTGTGCAGAGAGACAAAATGCGTCGGACTCCTCCGCATCTGTTTTTTTTTTTTTTTTTTCTTCTCCATTCAGACTCCAGTAACATGGATATACAGAGCGCTCAGTGCTCTGGGAGCAGAATTAAACAACTTAAAGGGTCCATTGACAGGATCAGATCTATGATTGCCAGTATACCATTTATTTTGCTTGATTAAACATATTTTTACCTGCTTAAGCTGTGTTCGTTAATGGCATTGCAATACACCAGTTTCAGCTCAGACATATCTCAATCTGGTCCATCAATTTGAATTTGCTTGACTCTCATGGGGAACTCAGTTGTTGGCTTGGGGCCTTTTCGATTAGTTCTGTCGTCTCAGCTTCTGAAATGTTCCTTCTGCATTTGTAGCCGTTTACTGTGAGAGTTTTCAGATTAATGTGTTCTGTGTGTCAGTAATGGCAATGGAATTTTTATAAATATGGGCTTTGAGAGGTACAGTTGGCTCTGTAGGGCAGATTTACTCAGGCCATGTGACACTTGATTTCAGCAAGCTGATTTGTGTGAATATAATTCATTTTCCCACCATCATTCCAAGATAGAGGAACAAATTAGTAGGAGTGAACAAATCAGAGGGAAAAGAAAGCCTGTGAAAGAGATGAGTCTGTTACAGAGAGAATACTATGGAAAAATTGAGTGCAAGAATGTCATTAGTATGGATGGCATAATGGAGTGATAAATGTTCATTTCACTGTGACACACTGAGAGCACTGATAGCTATGCTGCAGTACCCGCAGGGTTCTGTGTGGCCCGTGTTGACCCCACATTCTTTCCATAAGCGTGCGCTCTTTCCCTTCATCTGTTGCTTGATTCAATTTTAGGACTTTTTTTGAGGGTGTTTCACTAAAGATGGCCTAAAGGTGTTCAGTGGAGCTTCATCACCCCAAATGATCCAAACTATGTTCAGTGTAGCTTCCTCCCTCCAACTCCTCCCATATATGTTCATCTTCACAATCCATATCATCCTAAATGTCCCCATCATCCCAAATACATTGAATGAATATTTATCCCTCTAGCTCATCCTGTATGTGTTCAGTAGAAATCCATCATCCAATTAATCTCAAACATATTCAGTACAGCTTCACAGCCCCTGTACACTCCCCTCCAAAATTATTGGGACATTGAGGCCAATTGTAGACTGAAAACATTGGGTCTCTGTGGTTCTCGGAAAATTCCTATTCTTCTTGCTAATTGGTGGTTTGCATATTCTGGTAAAGCCTCTGGACTTTTGTTCATGTTCTTCTGCGAACAGTAGATTGTCATTCCTATACTCCTGCCCTCTGCTGGTTGTTGCAAATGTCACTAACAGTTGTTTAAGGGCCTTTCTTTACAGCACTTGCAATGTTTCTGTCATCAACTGCCGTTGTTTTCTTTGTTATACCTGTTTGACATCTGTTACTCAGTCAATGATTTCTTACTTCTTCAGGACATTCCAAACAGTTGTGGCCAATATTTGCGCAATGCCTCTGATATATTTCTCCCTGTTCTCTCAGCTTCACAATTGCTTATTTTACACCCATAGACAACTATAGATAGATAGCTATTTATTGCTTAAATAATCAAGGTAACAGGGCACACATGGGCAACAAAATGTCAGTCAGGTTCCAAACCTCATAGGAAAAATGGTGCTATCTGCTGAACTGTGTATGAGATCCTGTAAAAGCTGAAATGATGATCTTTTGTCTCATATTCATCTTTTAATGTCAATTCCAAATGTTTTCAGTCTACAGCAAAAATAGGGAAATTGGCCTCACTGTTGCAATACTTTTAGAGGGGAGTGTATTCCATTATGAACCCCCTTGTTTCTACACTTCATACACACTTTAGTAAACTGCACTTACCTTGTAGTTCTGTGATTTACAGACGTTAGTCCATTTGATTATCTGCATACTTTGTTAATGATAGTGTTTAAGATCTCCAGCAGCACTGCTGTGTCTGATCCACTCATACCAGTGCAAGGCACACTAACACACAACCACCATGTCAGTGTCGCTGCTCTTCTGAGACCTACCATCCAAATAATACCTGCTTTATGGTTGTCCTGCTAACAAAGTATGCAGAGAAAGACTACAGTATAGTATGGTATAGTAGGTCTACAGTATGTAATTATAGAAGTGGCCCTTATGGTGAGTGGTGTCAAGCATGTTCAGTGGAAGATACTAGTGCCAGAATTGTTTAGTGGAATTTTAGCATTCAAACTCACTTCCCAGATTTGATCACCTCAGCATATTCCAAAGGTGTTCAGTCATTCTTTACCACTCCAGCTCCAAGAACAATGACACAATTGGATGCAAATGCAGAGGATGAATTACTGAACATTAAATAGAATTCTCTCTCTCTCTCTCTCTCTCTCTCTCTCTCTCTCTCTCTCTCACTCTCTTTCTGTCGTGATTGCAGGAGAAGCTTGATTTTGGGCTGAGGAAGGAGGTGGATGGCATGGGTGTTCCTGATATTAAATATGGAGACTCAGTGTGTTATATTCAGCATGTGGACACAGGACTCTGGCTAACCTACCAGTCAGTGGATGCCAAGTGTGCTCGCATGGGTGGAGTCCAGAGGAAGGTATGTAGGGTTTTTTTTAGAATGGATGGTTATTGAGTGCATTGATCGCTGACCATGTTAAACTTATAATAATAATGAGTTTTCTTGTTTTCTCACTGAATAACCAGAATAAAATAAAATCTAAAAATCAAGTTACCGGAATAAACTAGATAAATACCCAGATTTAAATAATCTAAAAATCAAATTGTATCACAAAATAAAATAAAATTGAAATAATTACCTGGACATATAGCTGAAAGATGAATATAATTTAAGATGAATATTCCTGAGAATATAAATATTTTCAAATATGACTTAAAAACATCAGATGAGGATGATATCCCTGTACTCCTGTTTTGCTGCTTTTATGGTCTTTTTTGGACTTTTTCATAATCCTCCTTGTACCCAGAAGTAAAAGCAGTGGTACTTGCATCCAGAGCTGTGCGAGCTTCAGCCATGGCTTCTGATTAGGGTAACCACGAACAGCCTTTGTGGGCACATCCTCTATGCACTTTCTGATGATTCAAAAGAGTGAAAGAGTGAAAGACTGAATCAGCATATTCATCAGTGCTGTTAAGACGAATCCCAGAACATTTCCCAATACACGTGATCAAAACAGTTCTGCAGCCCAGATTCTGATTTGTCTGACCAGCGGTGAACCTCCTTGATTTCCTTGGTTTTGGCCTATAGTTGGGCAGGAGCAGGATGGAGGAGGGATCTGATTTGCCAAACGTTGGTTGGAGGAGTGTGTTGTGTTGGAAGTACTTCAGAGTGACTTTCTTCAAGTTGGCTTTGTTAAAGTACCCGATTATGAATGCAGCTTCCGGGTGTGTGGTTTCCAGTTTGCTGATCACCTCATTCCAAGTACAAGGTCTGTGTCAGCCTGTGGGTTTATGTACACATTGACAGCCACAACCCCGAAAATCTTACCGAGAAACCAGACTGGTCTGCATGAGATGATCAGATAATCCAGGCCTGTGATGCAGAAAGACTCAAAGTGTACATTCACAGCAGGCATTGTTCATCGGAACACATAAAGCTCCTCCTTTACTCTTCCCGGAGAGCTCTTTAGTTCTGTCTGCATGGTGCAGAGAGAACCCAGCAGGCTCGATGGTTTGGTCATGGACTCCACAGTGGCATAGTAGCCCCATCACCACACTAGTGTTTTGGCTGTGTACGTGCAGAGCAATGCAGACACACCAATGCACAAGTATAAACACTCACAACAGTGCATATAGACCCACTGTGATTGCACTAGAGGAATTTAACCACTCAGTAAAACACACACATACACACTAGTGATTTCACACACTAGGGGGTAGTGAGCACATGTGCCCGGAGAGGTGGGCAGCCTTTTCTACAGTGCCCGGGGAGCAGCTGGGCAGATAAGTGCCTTGCTCAAGGCACTTCAGTCACCTGCTGCCAGTTCAGGGAATAGAAACAACAAACTTCCAGTCCCAAGATGGGGATTTGCTTTTTAGCCAAACTATTCATTTTACTGAGTTCTCTGAGTTGCCAGTTTGTCCCATTAGCATTGATTGGCCGTACCATCCCTTTAACTCTAGCACTCCATTTTTCTACTGCTTTTAAATCTTCTAAATGTCCAGACATGGAGTGTTAGCCATGTTCATGCTGCTGAGCACTGGTAAAGGAAGTGTGTTGGCGCTGGCTAGCAAGGATGGATGTGGCTTTACTGACACTATTAGTTTAGCGTAATGGTTTCATTCATATGAGAGGGCATTGAGCTGATTTAGAGAGAGAGTCTCATTAGGAAGATATAAAACACTCACACTCATTACTCCTGAGCTGCTGGCACAACCAAGCACACACAGGCATACAGAGACAGATGGCTGTGTCGAGCTCACACAGTGGTGTGGGTGGGTGGTTGGGTGGGAGGGGATGTGTGTGTGTGTATGGTATATGTGTGTAATATGTTATAAGTGGCTTAATACAATAATTAAATGGTCCATTATATTTATTGTAAATGATGTTCATTGACATATACACATGTCTACTTTATGCAATCCTAATTTATAATTCATTTTCCTTTTGGGTATCAGTGACGTTTATGTTGCTGGTCTTATGCTTATGGTCTTATACAGGACATGCTGTGCTTCTGTGTAAACATGAGCTTGTTTGTATTTTCTTTTTAGGCTATAATGCACCATGAAGGTCACATGGATGATGGTCTGACCCTCTCGCGCTCCCAACATGAGGAATCTCGCACTGCCAGAGTTATCCGCAGCACAGTTTTCTTGTTCAATCGTTTCATCAGGTATAGACACATACACAGACACATAGCTGTGCATTAGGATTTGCTAAGACTGTATATGGAGTCGATTCCTGGTTGAATTTGTATTTAGTAGCTGTTCATGGGAACTTTTAATATATGGTGTAGATGTACACTGGTGCTTGAAGGTTGGGAACCTCCTAGAATTTTCTATATTTCTGCATAAATTTGACCTAAAACGTCACCAGATTTAGTCCTAAAAGTCCTAAAACAAATGAGAAAAAAAAATTGCACTCATTTATTTATCGATGATCCAATATTACATATCTATGAATCTTTTGAATTAGCAAATCATTTGTACATAATATTTGACCTATTACTAACACCTAATAGTAGGTGTTTTGAAACAGTGAATCAATCACAAAGTGACAAAGTCACAAATCAATCGGAACAACCTTTTGTGAATGGATAAGACAAATAGATGTTTTTGTTTTAAATGAGAATCGTTTGAAAACACTACATTCCAGCATAAAACCTGTGTTCTTTCTGTGAAACACAATGGTGGTTGTACCATGGTTTGGAACTGTTTTGCAGCATCTGGCTCAGAATGGCTTGCCATCATTGATGGAACAACGAGTTCTGAATTACACCAGCAAATTCACAGGAAAATGAAAAGGAGAATATGGGTCATGCAGCAAGACAACGAACCTAAACACAGAAGTTGTTCTACCAAAGAATGTTTTAAGAGGAATAAAGATGATGTTGAAGATGTTTGTTCTTTTCTTTTTATGTTCTTACTTTTTGTTCTGAAAATATACAATAACAAACCCGCACACACTGACACACTTTTTGTCATTGCTAATGGCTAATTTCCTGCAATGTTAGCTATGTGAATAGTTCTTTATGAGTATGCAAATGCCAGGTATTTTACATTTTTCCTGGAGAAAAGAGGCTTAACGTGAAGCCCATCAGAATTAGACATGCTCCAGTCTGCTCATGCCCTGTCTCCATTACAAATTTACTCTTTTACATGCAGTAATGAAGATTTTGTTCTCTTTCTCTCTCTCTCTCTCTCTCTCTCTCTCTCTCTCTCTCTCTCTCTTTCGCTCACTCTCTCGTTCACTCTCTCTCTCTTTCTCTTTCACTCCCTCTCTCTCCCTCTCTCTCCCTCCCTCCCTCTCTCTCCCCCCCCACAGGGGTTTGGACACTCTTAGTAAGAAGGGAAAAACCTCTATGCTGGACCTGCCCATTGAATCAGTCAGTCTGAGTCTGCAGGATCTGATTGGCTACTTCCAGCCACCAGATGAGCATCTAGAACATGAGGACAAACAGAACCGACTTAGAGCCTTGAAGAACCGCCAGAACCTCTTCCAGGAGGAGGTTTGTAGAGATTATATGAACACTTTTGTAGAGAATGCAACATTTTCACAGTTGTCAACTTTCCACCCTTGTCCACCCCTTAGCAGAATGTGGTCAGTCAGCTGTATGATAACCACCCTATAGATATGATGCTACATCTGTCTAATGGAAGATTATAACCCCACTGATTAGCATAAAATTATCTTCAGTGAGAAGAATACACTGTGTGTCCAAATATTTGTAAACACACCTTTAAATGAATGCATTCGGCTACTTTAAGTTGCACCCACTGCTTAACCAGTCATGCACACACATCTTTTCCAGTCTCTTCTCGTACCATGTCTAATGAGAGGCATGGACGTGTTGGCTTCGAACCCAACCAGCATTGAGCTGCGCAGCAGTGGAACTCTGTTCTCTGGAATGACGGTGCTTCATTTAATACTTTTGGAATGAGTTGGGGAAATGAGGATGAGGTGGGGCAGTGATCAACTAACATTCTGACATTAATTATGCTCTTGTTGCTCAGTGCATTCAGATCTGCACCGCAGTGTTACTAGAACGCCTTCCCTGGAGAGTGCAGATAGTCACTACAACGTAAACAAAACAACCCATTTTTAATACCCTTGATTTCACAAGAAACAACAAATGAGCAGATGTTTCAATACTTTTATTCCTGATAGTGTGTGTTGTTGCAGCTTTGGTCACTGAACTCTCCAGACATTGAGAGTATAACAGTACAGTGAAAGTGCAGCTTTCTTCCTTTCATATTCTACTTCAGGTGGGTAAGTCAGATGCTTTGAATGTTTTGTGTAAGACTGCCAATGAGCTGGAGAATATTCATTCACAGGGCATTTTTGTTTTGGTTCTTGATTTAAAAGCGAAGGCTTGATAAAGTTTCTCCCTAAATATTAGCAGCAAATTAACTTCCCTATCCAAGGTGAACAGACTGCTACATCACTGTTACAATGCACTCACTGACCATTACAAAGCCCCCTTTCTTCTCCTGCCTGGATACAGACAAAGGCTCAATCAGGAAAAAAAGAGTACCTGAGTGATCGGGACCCCACAGGACCACCACAGGTCAGGTAGAATTTGGGTTCTGGATTTTTGCCAGTAGAGCAGAGAATAGTCAGAGACAGAATTTCTTCTGATGCTGCACAATATTGGTCATCCTTGACTCTTTCATCAATGTCACAGGACACTCCTCACAGCAAGCTGTTGACTGGATATTTTTACTGAGGTGACACTGATGGTGTTTAAATGCTCCAGCTGCACTGCTGTATCTGATCCACTCTTACCAGCACAACGCATTAACACATCACATCAGTGTCACTGCAGTCCTGAGAATGATCCAGTCACCCAAACACCAAATGCTCTGTGGTGGTCCTGTGGGGTTCTGGCCATTGAGGAACAGGGTGAAAGGCAACTAACAAAGAATGCAGAGAATCAAATAGACTACAATAATTATAGAAAAACAAAGTGCTCCTGTATGGTACACTGCCTTGAAAAAGTATTCATACCCCCTGAAGTATTTCACGTTACACTGACGAATGTATTGGGATTTTATGAGAGAGTCCAATACAAAGTAGCAAGTATTTGTGAAGTGAAAAGAAAATATATAGTTTTCAGTTTGTTTATGCATACAAATCTGAGAAGTGTGCATTTGTATTCAACCCCCTTGGGTCAATACTTTGTAGGACCACCCTTTCACTGCAATTAGAGCCGCAAGTTTTTTGGGGTATGTTTCTACCAGCTTTGCACATCTAGAGGCTGAAATTTTTTACTTCTTTGCAAAATAGTTCAAGCTCAGTCTGACTGGATGGCGAGCATCTGTGAACAGCAAGTTTCAAGTCTTGAAACTTTAGGTCTGTACTTTGGGCCATTGTAACACATGAAAATGCTTAGATCCCTGGATCCATCCATACATACTGATTGTCTTCCCTGGGGAAGATGGGATATTTCAGCCAAACAGTCTGACATTGGTTTAAAGAGCATGACCAAGATTTCTAAGTACTACCCTGGTCCCCTAATTCCCCAGACAAAATTGAACATTTGTGGGACTGCCTCAATTGTGGGAGACAGTGGTTGTGGGAGGCAGTCAGCATGGCTCCAGATACTGGTGACAACCCACTAGGACCTTGAGTCACTCCCAGCCCATCTAGCTGCTGTCCGTGCTTCATGTGGTGGTTCCTGTGGATATTAACTGGTGGTTATACTAATGTGACTCAAGTTTGGATATGTAGTGATCTCTACTTTAAAAAATTCTATACAGTATTTCTGAATTCTTGAAATTCTTAAACACACATGAATGCCAGCACCGTAGGGGTCAATAATACTAGTTCATCTCACAAAATGTGGGAAATGTTTGTTCATTATTTAATTAAAAATTTAACTGTCATATATTTCATATCCATTACATTTAAAGTGATATATTTCAAGGTTTTAAAAAAAATGTTTTAATTTTAATACTGATTTGTAACCAGAATTTAAATATTATAATAAAATTCTGGATTTCTGATTTTCACGAGACATCCTGAACAGTAAAACAAAAAAAAGGCATGAAATGCATCACTTTACATGTGATGAATATAAAATCTGACTCTAACCTTTTGTATGAAATTATGAACATAATATGTTTATTTATTTTTTCTTCAATATTCTCTGAATACTGAGAACACTGCCAGTGGAAAGAGGTTTTTCCACAGTATTGTTATTGGTCAACACAAGCATGAGAGAGAGAGATGGATGGGAGGGAGGGAGGAAGGAAGGGAGGGTGAGAGTGCTAGTGTTCAGTTACCCTTCCATCTCCAGTTTTCCACTCAGCAGCCATCATTGTGAAAGCCTTTCCAACACATTATGGCCTTTATCTCACTCTCTATAGCTCAGCGTAGACCTCTTCACTAACAGGTGAACACTGTGTTTAACATTTTATATACATACTGTATGTAATGTTTATATGACATATTTGTTTATTTTACTTTAATTAATCGGGTTAAGACCATGATGGTTTTTGACCCTAAAACAGAAACTGAATAAAACCTAAATGGGGAATTCCTCAAGAATAATTGGAATTCCTTCCAATTCCAGTTATTGCCGACAGGAAAGAGAGGAATTGAACATGTTCTGAAACTTTTGACCGGTAGTTTAGATAAATTATGCAGTGACATGTTAATCAAGAGATCATATCATATCAGATCACAATGACTGTCTGAAATTTTTGTTTTACTGGTTTAGAAAGAACCGCATTATGACCACCTCCTTGTTTCTACACTCACTTTATTTTTTATCAGTTTCACTGACTACACGGGGGCATTTTTAGGTCTATAATTAGACTACTGTCCATTTGTTTCACCCTGTTCTTCAACGTTCAGGACCATCACAGTGCAGGCATTATGTGGGTGGTGGGTCATTCTTAGCAGTGACACTGACATGGTAGTGGTGTGTGGCACTGCTGTGTCTGATCCACTCCTACCAGTGCAACACACACTAACACACCAGTATTCTAATTGTAGAATACTTCAATTCTATAAAGTTCTTTTTTTTTTTGATAAGTGAAGCTGATAAAAATGAACACTAAGTGTAGAAACAAGGAGGTGGTCATAATATTGCGGTTGATTGTAAACAAGTAAAACAAATTTCAGACAGTCATTGTGCTGTGATATGATCTCTTGATTAACAACATGTGACCTCATGTTTGTACAATATATCTACCGTTTTAAAGCTTTCAGAACCTGTATTGGCTGCTCTAAACTTTTGACCAGTTGTGTATGTTTGTATGTTTTGGAGGTCTGGTTGTTTTCCAGGTTATCTATGTCACACCATAAAGGCTTCCTCTATGAACCTATTTTCAGTCATTTATATCTTTGAATGAACGTTTTCCCAGGTTATGTCCACCTCTTCTTTTCCTCTATCCTAGTGATAAAGTTGGGGTAGTCTTTTATCTGATGCCTTGTCTGGGTTTGCTCACTCTCTTGCTCCTCCCGTAGGTGCATGTTGATGCATTTACTGTTCACTTTCTATTAAAGGATATTACAAGTAAGAACTTATAAACAATGTAAAACATTGGTTTAAATGTGTGTTTGTGTTTGTCTTTTGTAGGGAATGATAAACCTAGTGCTGGAGTGTATAGACCGCCTACACGTGTACAGCAGTGCAGCTCATTTTGCAGATGTGGCAGGACAGGAGGCAGGAGAATCCTGGAAGTCCATCCTCAACTCTCTCTATGAACTGCTGGGTGAGGCACATTTCTGTCTGAGAAGATTTCTGTCTCCATATTTCCACGAGTTGTACCATAAGTAAAAGGTGCTGAGTGTTGAGTAATTATTATGCAGGAGCTTATTGACAAATCCGTTTTACTAAAATCGCTTATAGAAATTCTGTAATGATAAAGAATGTGTACTGTGCTAAGCACCCGTGCAGTGACTATATGAATAGGACTCGTTTAATTTCTCCCAATAGCATGTCTCAGGAGATTGTACAGTAACACACACTGTCCATCTACTCAACTCACAGATTCAGAAGAGTCCTTCACACAATTACTGCTCATTAACAGTATGGAGCTGAAGTAGTCATCAGTGTCTCTCTCTCTCTCTCTCTCTCTCTCTCTCCCTCTCTCTCTCTCTNGATTGTAAGATTACATTCTGGGATTTGTACATTTACTTTTTTTTTTTTATTGGTACCAGAAATGAAGTTTTGACCAAAACAAGAAACAAACAGTATCTGTGAAGAACAGTGGTTGCCCTGCAGGTCCACTGGAGTATCCTTCCTTATTCCATACCATCCTCCTACACTTTTCCTCTGTCTTTTTACAGTTTGTCTCTGTAGCCTTGCCTTGTGCCTGCAGACCTGCTGATCACACACTTTGTGTATGTGTGTGTGTGTGTGTGTGTGTGTTTGAGTGGATCACCGAGACATGGCCTAGGGACGTAGTGACAGTAGTGAGAAACGCGTCAAAGCCATCACTCCTTCAGAAAATGGCTGCCGGTCTACTTGCTCTTATTTCATGGATTGTGCTCTCTCTCTCTCTCTCTCTCTCTCTCTCTCTCTCTCTCTCTCTCTCTCTCTCTCTGTGTTTCTGAGATTTTATTCTCTATTATAATATCATGTGGAAAACTACCCCCACCTCCCAGCTTATTACTAGTACTGTGCAAAAATATCCCCAAATCTGGGGATGGTTCTCAAATTATGCTTCAGATATAATGCAATCCATCGTGCATACTCTCTGATCACGCCATTAGATGATGTCATATTTTTTTCTCTGTGTAAGGAGCACTTTGATGCTGTCAGAATATGGAGGTTTCCCGATATGAACAATGCCATATTTTGAGGACATTTTTGGAAACCTTATATCAAGGTTAGGCAATGCCAGGCCAGAAGTGCTGGATTCCTGTACAGCTAATTTCCCTGCTTGAGAACTTGGTAATTAACTCCAGGACTGTGATTGCCTACTCTGATATAAATTATCCAAATATGCTCTCAGAATACAGCATTAGTGATATCTTGAAAATGTCTTAATATTATGACAGTATTAGAGTGGTCCCATTCCAGAGAAAATAATGTGCTGTTGATCCGTAAATGTATTGATACAGTTGGATGAACACTGTATAGATTTGTTCAGTTTAGGCAATAGCTCACCTGATTTACTTTAATGAAGGAATGATTAGATAAGCTAAGTGCTGGTTGGAAGATACCTTTGAAAATGGTTAAGGAAACTGAAACTGAATATAGTCCAGCACTATATAGGGACAATGGGACAATATAGGGTCAGTGGTGGTCCTACTGTGATTGCTTTCCATTGATGGACCTTCAGATGGACAATGCAATTACACACACACACACACACACACACACACACACACACACACACACACACACACACACACACACACACACACACAGTTCTCCTAATGTCTCTCTACCCTCTCTTTTACCCTCCCCCAGCTGCTTTAATCAGGGGTAACAGAAAGAATTGTGCCCAGTTTTCTGGTTCACTGGATTGGCTGATCAGTCGCCTTGAAAGACTGGAAGCTTCATCAGGTATGCAGTGGAGATAATCTGCCATTAAAAGCCATGTGTCACTGTATATATGTGTTTTTAGATTTTTTTAATATCAGTTAATTTGTTGACTGTCATTTGATTGATCTTATTAAACTAACGTGGTTTCTTCTCTTCATCATGCTTAGCTTCCACTATTGGTTCCTTTATGTGGAATATGATAAAACAATGACTTTTTTATTTGTTTGTTGTCATTTACATTGTTTATGTATTCATTTCAAGGTACACTGGCTAGGGATTTTCTTTTAGCCCCCTAAGACATCTGGGGCTTATTATCTAAACTATCTACTATTATTTAATAATTATTATTATTATCTGACCTGCATTTCTGTGCTTGTTTTAGATGCTGGTTATTTCTATTTTGTTTTTATTTAAACCCATCAGAAATGACCAAAACATATAAAAAACATACAGCTAATACATGCTCAGGACATTATAGAACATCAACTACAGGTCTAGGACTTTCACCTCATTACCTTATTCTGTGAGCTTATTGACTGGATGCAAAGCAGAAAGTCAATTACTGCCTGACTGGCAGTTATCTGATTGATTTCATGTAAACAGACTCTTTCGCCAGCTTAAACGCCCCATATCTCTGCATGCAAAACGTGACGGGACCAAATTGCAGGAAATGAATTTTTGTTCTCTGAATTGTCTTGTGCCAAATTTAAATGTGATTAGTTTAACCTGCTTAACTTAACATGTCGTCAGATGCATTCAGAGACCTTGATGTTTTCTGCTGTCGTAAAATCCTATTTTGATGTTAAAGAGTAATTACACCCTAAGATGTTATACCCTGAAATGTTTTGCTCATTTAGAATAAATTGTACCAGCCCTGCTTACATTTTTATCACATCTTTCCAAGCTGTGAAGTGACACTGTTATACTGGCCAGTGTTAGGTCAGGTTCAACTCTACTATAGGCATGGCTGACATTTCACCGGACAGCAGTATGATGACACATCACATTATGCACACCAGTCAACCAATGTTACCGCCCCCATGGTAACTTGCAGCTGATACAAACTCACATAATAGAATACAGCAGATTAAAAGCCTGAAAGAGTTAGATTTTCCCTCACTATTAAGGGGTTAAAAGTGAGCCACTCTACCTTTGCAGAGTGAGAGCGAGAGCATTGAGAGCAAAAGACATGAATACAGATGGATATGTGCAAATGTGCAGATTAAGAGGGAAGAGAGGAGGCTGAGCTGTCTGAGATATATTGAAAACACATTCTCTGTCTTCCTGTTGCTGCTCCATATCCCTTCAGACACACTCTCTAATTCTGGAGGTGGACTTTCGAAAGTGCAGACTCAGCAGATTTCCAGAGTTTTCTGGAGGCTGTGATTTGAAAGTAGACTAGAAAAGCCACGGTGGAGGAAGGTCAAGAAAGGCCCAGGAGAGGATTGCGGTTGTCACAGTTCATTGGGAGGCTGAAGGGATTTGTGGTGTTGAGATTTTAGTACCTCACTATGGTTTATCATTTGCAGTAGTCCCAGATTAAAGCTATAGTGAGCCAAGACATATTTAGTGCAATGGGTGTCTCATGCAGTAACAAAATGTGTGTCTGTGGCAGTGGGGTTGTGTTCAGATCTAGTGCTGTTTCTCAAGTTTGATGTGAAAAACAAAGCATTAAACAGCCTATGTGTGTGGGTATATGTGACACTGGTTCAATACATAATTGCATAGTGTGTGAGACCAGTTCATTGCTTAAAAGATTCTAGAGCACTATATTTCATCAAAGGTTCTAGATCAAGAACTTTTCAGTGCATCAAAAATGTCAAGGTTTTTTTGTTTTTTGTTTGTTTTTGTCTGTGAAGTTCCTCAAAATGTTCTAGAGCACTTCATTTCGTCAAAAAGGTGCAGAAGTGTAGTTTAGAAAAGTGTGAACTCCTTAGTTCCTTGTTAGTTCCTCAGAATGTTCTGCAACTCTTTAGTCAATATGATCCTGAAACTCTTTATTTTGTTAAAGGATTTTGGAACTGTAGTTTAAAAAATATAGTTCTCCTTATTTCCTTGTAAACTTCTGAGTTTCTTTAACTTAATAAAAGGTTCTGGATCTCCTTAGTCTCTCAAATTATTCTAGAACTATTTCAGCAGGGTGTATCTGGAACAATAGTTTATAAAATTTAAATCTAAAAAGTCTAAATTTACTCAATTTAGCTAAAAGCTCTGTAACTGTTTAGTTCATTGAAATGTTCTGTTGCTCTTCATTTTCTCAAATGATTCTGGAAATTTGTATTTAATCTAAAGATTTTGGAACTGTTTGGGTCCTTGAAATGTTCTTTAATTCCTCAAACTATTGTGGAAATCTGTATTTCATCAAAACATTATAGAGCTTTTTACTCTGTAAAAGAAAAGGTTCTGAAACACTGCCAGTTACACACTCATGATACTAAAGCAGTCTGGTTCATGCAGTTCAGCACCATGGACAGAGCTTATATGTGCTGTAAGGAGTAAAGCTTCTGAGAGCTTGTTACAGCTGTGATGAACTGTGTTCTGGGGGAAGTATAGAGCTGTATACAGCCGATTAGAGCTGTGTAGAGCTGATTAGAGCTGTGTAGAGCTGATTAGAGCTATATCAATTTATGTAGATCTAAATTACAAGGCTAGAGTGTTAAAGATGGTGCTGTGAAATCAAATTGTTCACAGTATATTTATCACCCAGCCAGGATTAATAGTGCTATGTTCATGTGTGCACTTGTACATGTGTACATTGTCTCAACCTGAAAAAAATCTATGAAACCCTTTCATTGGTGGTTGTGGTGGTGTGGAATTGTCCAGACCTTTCACCCTCAGAGTGGTCCCCTGGGACGTTTCCCAAGTCTCCTGGTGGCCGATCTATCCCTGACTACACAGAAAGATAACATTTGACCAAATTCAGAGTCATAATAAAATACTTTTGTAGTGTGGATTGATGGGGTTCATTATAAGTAAATATTGTAAATTAAGAATCAGCTTGTTTTAATGAGCTACAAATCAGAAGAAAATAAGCACATGTGTCATGAGAGACCTTATCTAGCTCATTAAGCAGCCTGTAGATATTTTTTTATGATGTTGTGTCACAGTTTTTATTTGTGTGTATGTTCTGCAGGGATTCTCGAGGTGCTGCACTGTGTTCTGGTGGAGAGCCCTGAAGCCCTCAACATTATCAAAGAGGGACACATCAAATCAATCATTTCCCTACTGGACAAACATGGGCGCAACCATAAGGTTAGACAAGGCTCTATTGTGTTTGTTCACTGACCATGTGCAAAGATACATGTCAAAGTGACCTAGAGAGACCTAGAGGGTGTGAGAGATATGTGAGTTTGTGACTTGCATTCTCAGGGAAGCAGCTTGTGTTTGTGCAGCAGTTGTAATCTTGTTTCCAGTTGTATCCAGTTATTGTGTCTGTGTGTGTAAGAGTGACAGCCAGTCATGCTGCCTTACAAAGAAATAATGGAATCAAGAAGCTCCAACTCTGAGTTAAGCTAGGCTGGTTAAGCTTATAAAGTGGTCCCTTTGGGGCTTCACAGTGACGAAAGCTGCCTAAATGTTGGTCCTATCATTGGGAAATTATGACTTCTGGTCATACCACAGCAATTTGTAGCCAGGACTCCTACAGAGGACAACTGGCCTTGCTATGGGTGGGTAGGATGGCCCTCCCTGTGGCTATTGTGAGCTGTTTGCTGACAGCAGCACTTAGAGTACATCTTCAAGCATGTTGACATCCAATGACATTAAAGAGTAACAACGAGTGCAGGGGAGTAGAAGCTGTGATACCCAACCCTGCATGTTTTTCTCCCTTGTCTGAACTGAATGCATATTTGAAACCGATTCTCTTCTTACTGGTTGTTACTGGTTTTTACTGGTTTCCACAACTCAACCTCCACTGCCCTCCGCTATGGCAGTCCTTCAGAATTGGTAGTCTTGCTGGCTGCCGGCCTCCTCCAACACTGATACATTGGTGTTAGTGTGCAAGTTATGGCCCTTGTCCAGAATCCAGAATCGCTTGTGTGAAGTAAGCTTGCTGACTACTAGCCTTATTTTTAAGTCATGCCCCTTATCTCTGCTCATTTTGTGTCACAAGAATTAAACCTAATACTGTCATTAGCTTTAAATTAGCTGTACTCTGCCTGTCACGTCTGAGAGGAAGCATGTATTAGTGGAATCTTCTTCTATTTTAAATATATTGCATCTATCTGTTGATTCAGATTTATTAGATTATTTGTAGTCTGTGGCAAATTGGTGATTCCACACTTTGTTAGAAACAATATTCACAGGCAGTCACAGCTTTAACTTGCTTGTAACCCATGTGTTTTCACTCAGGTCCTGGATGTGCTATGTTCTCTGTGTGTGTGTCATGGTGTGGCTGTCCGCTCCAACCAGCACCTGATCTGTGATAACCTGCTGCCTGGGAGAGACCTGTTATTGCAGACCCGTCTGGTTAACCACGTCAGCAGGTATACACAGCTCACAGCCTCCCAAACACATATACATGGTTAGTTGTGTACCTTCAAGGTCAAATATGACCTTTAAATGATCATAAAAATTCCATTTAATTATGTCATTTAGTTTTTTGCCATATCACAGAGGGTATACCATTTTATGTATGTATTTTAAGAATCTTCACACTGACACAAACAAATGCTAGCAACAATTCAATTTAAAGACACATTGCACCATATTCATCTGATATACTATAGTACTATAATCTACGAAAATAATGACACTACACACTCTTATTATTTATTCATTCATTTATTCCTCATCAAGGAATCAACCAATTGTAATGCATGGCAGTAGTGCTGTCATACCTGCAAGTGCACTATTCCAACAGGACAGTGCTTGTCCGCATACTGCGGCCATTTCAAGATCTTGACTTGAAGATACAGATACTATGCCATGGCCAGTTGCATTGCCAGATCTATCCCTGATTGAAAATTTGTGGGATGCTCTTGAATGCACTATCAACTCTATTCCCCTACTACAAAATGTGTAGGAACTGACTGAGAATATGGGACGAACACCATTAGGAGCCTCTACAACTCTTTTCCAAGACATAACCTTTATCTTTCTTCTGGGTGCAACTATTTTTTGTAGTGAAATTGTAAACTATTAATCCTCCAGCATAATCCTCAACCCCATAACACCACCTATGAAGACACCTGTTGTCTCATGATCTGATAAATAGTCTCTTGATATTGGCTCACTCTTGAAACATCTGCACTGCTTTGTGTAAATTATATCTAAACATGACATTCTAAAAGCAGCAGAGTGGAGCTACAAGAAAAGGGGTTTCTCTTCTTTTTTATCTGACAGCATGAGGCCAAACATTTTCCTTGGAGTGAGTGAAGGCTCGGCCCAGTATAGGAAGTGGTATTATGAGCTGATTGTGGACCAGGTGGAGCCATATATGACAGCAGAGGCTACACACATGAGGGTGGGCTGGGCCTCCACGCCTGGGTACTCACCTTATCCTGGTGGAGGTGAGGGCTGGGGGGGCAACGGGGTCGGGGATGACCTCTACTCATACGGCTTCGACGGACTACACCTTTGGTCAGGTAACAAAGCTTGCAGTGTTAATTTTTCTCATGCAATCAAACATTCAAGCATGATAAGAGAACTGTAACACATTTTGTATTAATATCTAAACATTACACGCTAGCCATAGGAGTGCCACCATAAGCTTACTTGTCTTGTTGCATATCATGTAAAATTTAATTTTGCCATTTGTTCTTCAGTCCATGCAGTCCACATGTGACAGCTAAGCAGCAAATGGGGCCATTACATCAATACAGGGCTGTAACATTATACAGGGCTATTACTTTACAGTGTAATAACAGAAGTTGCAAAAGGACAGTAGGGCAAGGACAATAGACAAAAACACAAGACGAGGTGCATCTAGAACAAATACAATAGACAATGAACACTGAGTAAAATATAATGAGTACAAATCTGTGCATATGTAGCTATGTGCATGAAGGCAGAAGTGGAATTTGCTAACCATAGTTATTTTAACATTAAATACACTGTAATAATATTTAGTCTGCCAGCAATTGCAGTTGAGATTTTTTGCATTTGTATAGTATGTCAAGATTACCAGATCACAATCACATATGGTGGTTCTTGGACGTTTGTCTATATTTCTACATTAAAAATAAACATTTGACCATTTGTTAATTGAGGAAAATGTTCCAATGTTACATACCTGTGAGTGGCAAACGTATGTGAAACATTTAGTGGCATTATATTTATTATATATATAATGTTATATTTATGTTAATTATGTAATATAATGGGTGTGTTTGTGTGTTTGCCAATTGTCAGGTTGTGTTGCTCGGACAGTCAGTTCCCCAAATCAGCACCTTCTGTGTGCGGATGATGTGGTCAGCTGCTGTCTGGACCTCAGTGCCCCCAGCATCTCTTTCCGCATCAACGGACAGCCCGTCCAGGGCATGTTTGAAAACTTCAACTCTGATGGTCTCTTCTTCCCTGTGGTCAGCTTCTCTGCTGGGATTAAGTGAGTCCAGCAGTTATAATGCTATAATCATATGAGAAATAATAACTATAATTGCATAATGTCCTCTTTTGGCATTTTTACCTGGTATAGATATTACAGGGAGTAACAGTGCTCTTTATTTACGCCCCTAAAGGGAAGATAATCTTTATTCCAAGACATTCACTTGTCAATATCACAAATGTTGTTGATCAGGCAAGACATGTAGGGTGCTTGCTGTTTGCTTCTTTATTTTTACAGAGGTGCCAGTGGAGCTGGCTGGAGTACATTAGTAGCTTAAAGCCTTTCTGTTGCTTTTTCCTTCATTTAAATAAGCTCTGACTGCAGTTTTATGCTCTTTAAAATATGTTGTCAAACTTTAGTTGTGTCCAGGAGGAAATGTGTTGTGTTAAGGGCACTCGCACTTCTCCAAATTCTCAAATTACTTCCAACCTCTTCACTATGGCATACTTTGCTTGTAAAAGATGCTACCAAACAGGGTGATCTCATATAGCCAGACTGGTTCAGTGATAAAGCAGTCCTTCTTTAAATTACATGTAAAGACCAACCTTGAGACCTGAATCATTCTCATGTCTCATAATGTCAAACCTGCCTACCAGTTTTCATTCCTGTCAGTTGAAACCTTCTGGGTGCAACATTCTTGTGCCTTTAACTGCTCGGGTGATTCCCTTATTATTCACACCTCTACAGTCCAGTCTACTTAATTGATGGACAGACTGACATGAGCAGCCGCACAGTTTGTCATAATGCAATTACCCAGAGTTTCCTCCAGTGCCAGATTAATTGTTTTACTATTGATTGTAATTATGCTGCACTGCTGATCTGGGAGAAATATCACTCTGCCTTGATCTGAGAGAAAACACTGAAGTAAATATAGACCACAGGGACTGTGGGTTGATTTGGGGAACCTATCACTTCTCAAACATTCATTTTTTATTATGAATAAATAAGAATCCGAAAGATACATTCCTTTACCAAACTCAAATATTTGGGGACATTTAAGCTGTAAGATATTGGAAAAGTATTCCAGTGATGTATGAACAGCGTAATGGAATGTGAGGAATACTGTATTCATTAGTTAATAGTTCATGCTCAAATCAACCACTGATCTCAGATATCACGCCAAAATGAACTTTTCAGAAGGTCAGCTGTGTTGCTGCAGAGCTCTTACACATTTCTTCTTTCTGTATGCAGAGTTCGCTTTCTATTGGGCGGTCGTCACGGAGAGTTCAAGTTCCTGCCTCCAGCTGGCTATGCACCATGTTTTGAGGCAGTTCTGCCGAGAGAGAAGCTGAGAGTGGAGCAAAGTCAGGAATACAAGCAGGACCATGGAGGGACCAGGGACCTGCTAGGACCAACCGTCACTCTCTCGCAGGCTGCCTTTACACCAACACCTGTAGACACCAGCCAGGTACATAAATACTACATCTGTCAGCTCCACAAATATCTGCAGTATATCTGGCAGTTAGCATATACCAGTCATGGAAACTAACATCATACCATATGCTTACACTACACCTGCCACCTACAGGTATACCTATACCCCACCTGCTAGCTATGATTAAACCTTTAAAACCCCAGTCAGGTATAAGTGTAATACACCTGTCACCTACACCTTTGCCTATGTACACCTTTCATATGTTCATATACCAATGACCAGTTATCACACCAACCATGAACACTGATACATGTGTAACAGAAGCCTGGTACACCTATACCTGCCAGTTATACCAATATCACACCAGTCAAGTATTGGGACAGCTGCAAGGTTGTGTACACCCACAATTGTTTGTATAACAGGCAAAATCTTCTACACTTCTGTTGCCACAAACTCCCCTGTCATTATCAGGCCCTCTCGGCTGAACCATACCAACCATGTACACTGTTGTATACAACACAAGCAAGATACAAACAATTACAAATGACTCTTAAATTTTGTGTTTTAGATTGTGTTGCCACCTCACCTGGAGCGAATTCGAGAGAAGCTGGCAGAAAACATCCATGAACTGTGGGTCATGAACAAGATCGAGCTGGGCTGGATGTATGGAGCAGTGAGTTCATTGTGACATCTTGAAGACATTATCTAAGCCCTGTTTGTTTATGAAATGATATGCCACAAACAGTTCAGATACAGTGACTGCAGTATAACATACAGCAGCAGAAAGTGGGCTAACATATTACTGTTCAGCTCTGTGCTCTGCATACTCTATGTAATTGATCTAATCAGATATTTGGGGAAGCAGGGAACAGGCTTAGCTGGAGCTATTGTCCTCGCAGCTGCACTCTTTCCCTCAGAGCCTCCACACTTCATTTTGAATGCAGCGTAATTACTAGGATTAAGGGTTGTGAACAACTTTGATTAATTCTGTCCTCTTAATCCCTTAATCTCTGTTTTAATGAGAAGGGCAGCTAATCTGAAGACGTGTTTCAGGTTACTATTATTGAATGTTCCAGACTGTTGAAGATGAAAGCATTTCAGAATAGACATTCAACCTGATTGAGGGTTTGACTGGGATGTTGATCAGACTCAGGTAATTAGTTTGATTAGTACAGTTTGCACGTCACTTGTAGTTTATTTGTTGTCGCACATCTGCAGATAGAGACCAGCAGCCACAGCCCAGCCAACATGCTCATGTGGGTTTCACCTGGGTTAGGTGAGCATGACTGAGTGGATTGCTAATGTGTTGCTGATGGGACCCAGTTGGGCCTCCAAAATTGGCCCATTGTTGCACAACTTAATCTTACATGAGTCCCATGTACAGTTGACAATCCAGATGAAGCCCATGTTCTTCCCCTCCCTGTTTATGTAAACAATTAAAAAGGGTGGAAATGTGATCTGAACTCCTGGGATTTTCAGCACCACACTCTGTGGATCACTAAAGTGTAGTATCCAGTGAGCAGAGGTTCTGAAGATGGAAACACCTTTTTGAGAAAAGACGTCAACAGAAAACAATCAGGCTAGTTTGGTTGACTCAGATCAACAATCTGTACAATGCAGCAGCGCGGCTCGTCTTCAATGTTCCTAAATTCAGTCACGTAATTCCTCTGCTGCGTTCCCTTCATTGGCTCCCTATAGCTGCCCACATCAGATTCAAAACCTTGATGCTGACCTACAAAGCCAAAAACGAACCAGCCCCTCCTTACATGATGGCAATGGTCAAAACTCGAGCTGCACCAAGAGCCCTTCGAGCTTCAAGTACAGCTCGGCTTGACCCACCATCCCTCAGAATGCAAGGAAAACATGCATCCAGACTCTCTTCTGTTCTGGCACCAAAATGGTGGAACGAACTTCCCCTGGGAGTCCGAACAGCTGAGTCCCTCACTGTCTTCAAACGTAGACTGAAGACTCATCTGTTTCAAGAGTATTTAACTAAAAACTTTTGTTTCAACATGGTCTAAACGTGAGGAATCTCCAGATTCCAGCCTTGTCTACCAGCTAAGGATATTCTAAGTAAACAGCAAAGCACTTTTGTAAGTCGCTCTGGATAAGGGCGTCTGCTAAATGCCGCAAATGTAAATGTAAATGTACAACTGGACAGATGGGCTAAAGCAGTATAAGACCCCTTCTGCTTCTGTCCACCAAGAACAGAAAGCTGTAGATGTGCTGTAATCATGTTGGGGAGGGTTTTCTTGGCGTACTTTGGGCTGTTAGTACAAATTAGTTATTGTTTGAATTCCACAGACTCTTCACAATGATGATTCATCTTCTCACAAGGCAAAATTCATTTTGAACTGGTTTTTTGAACATGTAAATGATTTTAGGGTGCTTTAGTGGGCCCCTTGATCTAAGTAAACTCAATATAACTGTCACATTCTTCAAAAATCTTAACATTGATAAAGCATTCAAGGACGATAAACCTTGATGAATAATGAAGGCCCACTGCCCACTGCCCCAGGCACATGTGCCTACTGTGTCACTGTGATATGTGTGTGGTGTGTGCTCACTAGTGTGTGTGTGTGTGTGTGTGTGTGTGTGTGTGTGTGTGTGTGTGTGTGTGTGTGTGTGTGTGTGTGTGTGTGAATGTGTGTGTGTGAATGTGTGTGTGTGAATGTGTGTGAATGTGTGTGTGTGTGTGTGTGTGTGTGTGTGTGTGTGTGTGTGTGTGTGTGTGAAAACAAGGCATTGAGCAACAACTCAACACAACCTCATGGTTGAACTGTTGGCATGAGAATGTACTCCGTATGCCAGCACTGTTCCTTACTGGATGCTGTAGGAATGACAGTGGAAAGCAATTTATGTCACTCTCCTGATTCAGATCACTGGTAGAATATTAATGAGTTAATGAGATACATCAGGGCATCAGAGAGGCACAGACGGTGCCAACTTTGTAGGAAGAGGACTGCTTTCGTGTTCGGCTATAGTCCTTCTTTTTCCTCTCTTTCTTCTTTCTTTCTCTTTCTTTCTTTCTTCTCTTTCTTCTTTCTGCTTCTGCTCTGGGTTTCTGCCTGGTTTCTCCCTTTTCCTCTTTCTTTTCTCTCTTTTCCTGCTCCTTTTCTTTCCTGTCCTTTTCTTTTCCTCAAGTTTCTTCCATTAAAAACAGTGGTGATTAACCAAAAATCCTGAAAGCCTATCAGTGAATCATGCTCAATCCTGAAATACTAATCTATGGATCAGACTGTTTCCTGGTTTATGGTACATCCAGATGTCTTATGTAATCTGTATTAATCTCTTCAGCAGGCGTGGCTGTAAGCTTATGCCGTTATATATGAAATATGTTGTTTTGTTTATCTGTCTACATATTATTGGTCAACTGGTAATGTAGCTGCTTACCTCTACATTGGCTTCAGCATCTATTTTTGTGTTGTTACTCACAGATTTCTACAGACATTTTTATTACAAACTGCTTTAACTGTTCCAACTGCACCCATTTCATTG
This sequence comes from Acestrorhynchus altus, assembly GCA_034509495.1. Classification (NCBI taxonomy): domain Eukaryota; kingdom Metazoa; phylum Chordata; class Actinopteri; order Characiformes; family Acestrorhynchidae; genus Acestrorhynchus; species Acestrorhynchus altus. Next base: position 15,016,872 of record CM067510.1, on the reverse strand, counting down.
TGTGTTTATAGTGGCCTTATTTGGATCACTTTAGGAAAAATGAGTTCTAAATTTTCTGTCCTATTTATTCATACACGTGATGCTACCTATAATGTGAAGTATATAAGCTTTTTGTGTGTGTGTGTGTGTGTGTGTGTGTGTGTGTGTGTGTGTGTGTGTGTGTGTGTGTGTGTGTGTGTGTGTGTGTGTGTGTGTTCTGCAGATAAGGGATGATAATAAGAGGCAGCATCCATGCCTTGTGGAGTGCCCCTAAGCTTCCAGAACAGGAGCGCAGCTATAATCTGCAAATGTCCCTGATAACCCTGAAGTAGTTAATGTTACATTAATATCATCATCAATAATAACACCACTGTATTACGCTTCGAGCAAATGGCAGGTTTCTTCCATTCCCAACTATGGGCCCTCCCCCACCGTTCTATCTTCATTTTTGTCCAATTTATGCACTGGTCTTCTTATTAAACCTTAGGATCCACTTAAAATCTTCAAATCATTGATTTTAATGTAGGAAGAGTTGAGGAAATATAATTGTTACAGTTTTGTTTTGTCATCCTTATCTGGGTAGAGTTTTTATGTTCTCCCCGTCTCTGCATGGGTTTAGGTCCAGGAACTCTAGTTTCCTACACCTCGTGCAGGTCTCCTACAGTTCAAAAATGTAGAGGTCAGGTGAATTGGCTACTCTAAATTGTGTGTGAATTAGTGTATGTATGCCCATATGTGATTTGCCAATTTGTCCTTGGGTGAACCCTTCACGTGGACGGCTCCTTTCCGGTAGAGAGAAACCAGTATCAATTGGTTGCTGCTTCTGGACTTGTGTGTGTGGTGGTTGAATATAGATTCTAAAGCATCCTTGGATATCTTGAAACAAACTTTAGTGAACACGAAGGGGCAATAAGTATGAAAAAAATCTATCCTTGCTGTTTCAAGGATATATCTGGATCAGTATGTGAGAATATGTACAAACTTAAATGGCCTTTGTTTTTAGGATGGTTGACCGTTTATAACATACAACCAAACTGCAGTGTTGGATAAACCTATATGTTATTAAAGGCATTATAAATGAGCCGTGTAAATGTATGTGCATGTGCGTAAAGGTGTTTATATCCGTGCATGTGTGAGAGTGAAAGATAGTGAGGTGTGTGTCTTGTTCTCCTGGGGATGTCTCTAAGCTATTTTCTTAATTAACTGTTGTATGTAAATGGCGTAGTAGTAGCAGTCCAGGACTCAGCCAGGCTGGAGTTGAACACTCCACTTCCTTCATATCTATCACATCTACTTCACTGTGTACAGGCTGCTTTTTTTTTTATTTTTTTTTATTTTAGACTGGCTGTGGCTTAGCAGTAATTCACTGTATGGACTTATTTATGTGATTCACCCAAATGGTTTATGGGAAAAAGCATTGGATTGATTGTTTAGAGGTACTCTGTTGTAATCTAATTATCTAATGAGTACTAATAGTTATACGTAGGCAAGTAAATTGAGTTAGACACTTTCTGAGCTTTGTGCAACAGGATGGAATCTCAATGTGTGTATTGATCCTGCAGGACTCTGCTGGCGTTAGGTTGCCATGTTGGAGTGGCAGATGAACGGGCTGTGGAAAAAGTGAAGCGCCTGAAACTCTCAGCCAAGTGAGTAACTCTGCTTAACAAAATTGACCTGAAGCTCTGTAGGTTCTAATTGCAAGAGCAGTAGAACCTAGTGTTTCTTACAGTATTAGTAAGTAAGATATCTTGAAGTAGTCTATATAATACAAGAATACATTGGCATGCATAAAGTCATGGAACAGCTGTAAGTAACCGTCATTCTTGAAATCTGGCATCACCCACACCTGTATAAGTTGTGAGGTTGAACACTGGACACCTCAAACACACTACAGTCCTGGACTTGCCAGTCATTTGCTTTTGCTTCTTCTTGGAGATCTAATCATTTGTATGTTCTATTCTCAGATATGAGCTGTCCAGTGGTTATAAACCTGCTCTGATGGACCCCCTGAAATATATCAAATCCCAGATCTACAATAAGAGGCTATAGAGACAAGCTAGCAGAGAATGCTCTTCAACAAAAATAAGAGACTGATCACAGGGCTGGACTTATGGGATCCAGCAGGTCAGTGTATGTCTGAATTGCTGTTTACTTGAACTATGTTAAAGTAACATCTCGCTAGCTTAATTCAGATGTTCCTCATCAGATGTTTACTTTTACTTTAAACCAGGGGTCACTTGAACTTGCTCCTAGACAGTTACCTTCCTATTAATTTTAACTTCATCCCACATCTAACACACCCCATTTGGCCATTCAAGGTAGTAATTAGTTGGACCAGGTGGGGTAGATCAGAGATGTTGATAAAATACAATCAAGTCAAGTCCACGCCAAGCCCTTAGGCTAGAATATGAGTCAAGTCACCAGTTTAGGCGGGGAGTATGACTGAAACACAAGAGTCCAAGTCGTCATGAGTCTTAAGACTGTGACTTGACTCAAACCCAGCCCAAAGTCATAATTCTCACAAAGCATACAGTGGGGAATATAATTATTTGATACACTAACATTTTTTGCAAGTTTTCCCATTTTTTGCAAGGTCTGTAATTTTATCTTAGGCATACTTCAACTGTGAGAGACAGAATCTAAAGAAATCCAGAAAATCACATTGTATGATTTTTAAACAATTAATTCTTGCATTTATTGAATGAAAAAGTATTTGATACAATAGAAAACAGAACTTAACATTTGGTACAGAAACCATTGTTTTAAATTACAGAGGTCAGATGTTTCCTATAGTTCTTGACAAAGTTTGTTCACACCACATCAGAGATTTTGGCCCACCTCCAAATTCTCCTCATGAACCGCCCTGCTGCCCTGGCTGTGTGTTTCAGGTAATTATTATGTCGGAAGAATTAGCCATGACCGATCTTCAGTGCTCTTACTGAGAGTATACATGGCCCCATCCATCCTCCCATCAAAACAGTCATTCTGTCCCTTGCAGAAAAGTATGATGTTTCCACTCTCATGTTTCACGGTTGTGACAGTGTTCTTGGGGTTGTTCTCATCCTTTTTCTTCCTCCAAACATGGTGAGTGGAGTTGATTCCAAAAAGTTCTAGTTTGGCCTCATCTGACCACATGATTCTTTCTCCAATGCCTCTTTCTGGCCAGAAGAAGCATCCAGATGGCGACAGAACTTCAAACAGGCCTGCACATGTGCTGATGTGAGCAGGGGAACTTTGCGTGCCCTGCAAGATATTAATCCATGACGTTGTAGTGTGTTACGAACACTAATCTTTGAGACTGTGGTCCTAGCTCTCTTCAGGATAATGATGTGGTCCTCTTGTGTTGTTCTGGGCTGAATCCTGATCTTTTTCAGAATCGTCCCTACCCCACAAAGCGAGATCTTGCCTAAAGACCCATACTGAGCAAGATAGACAGTCATCTTGTGTTTCTTCCATTTTCTAATAATTGTGCCAACAGTTGTTGCCTTCTCACCAAGTTGCTTTCCTATTCTCCTGTAGCCCACCCCAGCCTTGTGCAGGGTTCACAGTTTTTCCCCTGGTGTCCTAGATGATCTTTTGGTAAAGAGGTTGGTGTATGATTGATTGAGTGTGTGGACAGGTGTCTTTTAATACAGGTATAGTGCAGAGTAGCACTATTGCATTATTGAGGTCATGGTTTTAGATGATAACCATCCCAGCTCCTCCAAAAAAGAAATCAATATCATCTGGCTGAAAATACAGCTGCTCTGCTCCACAGCTCAATGCTGAGAGGCTTTACTCTGCTCCACGCCTGCATTAGTATGGTGCCAGTAGGTTTCTTTTAATAGATCTCCATTCAGGAATGCCGCATTCCAAGACTTAATCTCTGTTGGGGAAATTGGACCCATAGTAAAGTTTAACCAGGGTAAATGTAATAGGAAGACATGGTACAGAATCACATTTAATGTAGTTGGAGACTAGATAGAGACTCACTAATTTAATTGCACCATTGCATTCTTTATTATCAACATTATATCCATGATTTAAACACTGTATTAAGTATAGTGAAGCATTAGAATGCAAAGTGTATTAAACACTGCATTTAATGCCCATAGCAGCAATAATAATCCAGACATAAGGTTGATATTAAAAAGAGTGAAGAGTTGAAAGGCATGTGAAAGACACTGCCTTTATGCAACACTGGAGTCATCGTGACGCTGTACAGAATTAATCGATTTTGGCTGAGTAATATATGTTTCATTTTTTTATGCTGATCCAAAAAGGACGTGTTAATTGATGGGTAGTTAAAGGTGTGTGTGTGCGGGCGAAACATCGGAATGCAGTGTGATACGCTGCTGCCTGTTGTTGTCACTTTCCAGTGTGATAGTGTGTTGCAGTTCTGTGTCTGTTCAGATCCCCAATCTGGCAAGTGGAGATCATTTTTCTCCAGACAGAAGGGCTTTTTCCCTTGCAAAGCTTACAGTGCCCCCTGCTAAAGACAGGGAGAGCGAGTGAAGAAGCACCGAGAGAGACAGATACAGTCGATGACGAAGACACCCATCATCTGATAATACACCAGCATCCCTACCTAGAGACTGGCTGTGTTAAAACCAGGGGAGAGAGGGAACGGAGATAGAGGGTGTGGGTGAGAGAGAGAGAGAGAGAAAAGGAGAGAGGTGATGATTCTGCCTCTGAGCAGGATTAGTGTTGTCACAGTTATTCATGGGCCACATTAAGAGTTCTGTGGTGAAACGTTTCTAGAATAATCCTGACAGTCAACACTGTCTGACAACGCAAGAATCAGCCGCTGTCACAGAGGATTTATGTGTTGAGCTGCATGATGTGACAGAGATTCTGGTGGCTCAGAGAGGAAGCAAGCTTTGTGTGTGTGTGTGTGTGTGTGTGTGTGTGTGTGTGTGTGTGTGTGTGTGTGTGTGTGTGTGTGTGTGTGCTTTCTGGGGTATATGTCATCTTAGGCAGCAAAGGATGTTGTATGTCAGTCGTGAGTGTTTGTTTTTTACTTGTAAAGCATTAAAATAGACAAAGAGGTAAAATGAGATTGAAACAAAATTAATTAAAAACCTAAAAAATCCATATACAAATGATATTTATGCTTTTATAGGGTAAAATTATAACCTTTTATATATAAAGAAACTTTTTATAGAAAAGGTTTTAGCTTTGCTGTTTGCCACTTTTTCCTTAGTTGGTTATTTTTTTATTGGATTCATTGCATTCATTCATTCATTCATTTATTTATTTACTATTTCTGAAGGTGGTCAGACTTAGTTGACTTTTTAGATAGAACAATAGTCTTTTTGCTTGGACTATGAGTCCTTGGTTTACACGTACTGAAGGTACATTATTTTTCATAGTTTATTGTGGGGAATCTGAGAATTTTTACATAACTCTCTCTCTCTCTCTCTCTCTCTCTCTTCCTCTCTCTCTCTCTCTCTCTCTCTCTCTCTCTCTCTTAGGACGTGAAGAATAAGAGAAATCCGCGACTGGTGCCATATGTTCTTCTGGACGAAAGAACCAAGAAATCCAACAAGGACAGTCTGAGAGAGGCTGTGCGCACATTGTTGGGTTATGGATACAATCTGGAGGCTCCTGACCAAGACCATGGTACATACCTCTCCAGAACATAAGCACTTAAACTATAACCAAAAACACAATATATAGCCATTCATTTCTATTTGATTGCCATTAGGAAAGCGCCAATGGGAATTATCCCTTCTGATATTTCTAATTATTGCTAGTTCCTGAATAAAAACAATGAACTTAGCAGTTATGGCTTAATTTGTCTTGAATTTCTCTTTGTACATCTTTATATTTTCGTTTTCTAGTGTTAGAGTTTCTAGTGGTCAGAGGTCAGTAAGGACTGATACACTATTAGGTGGGATATGTGTAATCAAAAATACTTCATCATAGGCAATCATCTGCAGGCTGAAATGAAGTGTATAAAAAAGGCCAAATAATCTTTTTTCATTGTAGTGCTTACATTAGCCCGGCTGTTATTTGATGCACAGTGAGGAGGAGGAGGGATGCTGTTTTATATTGTCAGATTTATGGCTCTATATAACAGCAGAGGCTCTGAGGTATCTGTTCTGCTCAATACAGTGGCTGGCTATACACAGTCTATGAACTGATCAGTGACGCAGCCTTTGCTGCTTTGTTGGATTTACTCAGTGGATTTGAAAATAACAACAAACAATCGCTATAAAGTTCAAATACAAACGTTATAAGACCCAAAGCCTGGTGTGCATAGGCTTCTAATTTGTCCCAGTTCTCCAAAAGGTAATTGGACAATTATTGATTGTAACACAAAACTGAAATAATTGTCAGTCCATCAGAAAAATCATATGCCATGCAATTATGCATCACTTGGGCCTGGTGGTTAGGGAGCCAGGACTGGAAGGTTGCCTGTTTGATTCCCTGAACTGACTGGACATGACTGACATGCCCTTGAGCAAGGCACTTAACTCCCCAGCTGTTCCCTGAGTACCATGGATAGGGAAACCCACTGCTCGTGTGCAAGCACAGTGGCTCTATAGGCAAATAGGTTTAGGTTTCATGTAGCAGTCTTTATTTATGGAAGTTTAGCCCATCTGCCCATCATCCTCTGATAGCCTACCTTTTGTTTGTTTTCTCATTATGTATTCTTTAAAAATCTAAATTTGGTTATTTGATCATTTATTAAACACCAAATGTTAAGATTCCATTGTTGGACTTAAAAAATGCAAAGAAACTCAAAAAGTTTCTTCTTTATCGTTGTCTCTTTCTCAGCAGCCAGAGCAGATATTAACAACATGTCAGCGGAGCGGTTCCGTATTTTCCGAGCTGAAAAGACCTACAGTGTAAATGCTGGGAAGTGGTACTTTGAACTGGAGGTTGTGACGGCTGGTGAGATGCGAGTGGGCTGGGCTCTTCCAGGCTGCCACCCAGACCTGGAGCTGGGCTCTGATGATCAGGCCTTCGTGTTTGATGGGTTTAAGGTGAGTTTGAAAAGAAAACTTCAAAAACTTTAGCTTTACCCATATACACTGATAAGCAATATCATAAAGCCACCTGTTTAATATTGTTTAAGTTCCCATTGTGCCTCCAAAAGAGTTGTGATCTGTCAAGTTATAGACTGTATACACAGTATACACTAGCTGTACAGTAGCTAGTTTGCAGAATCAGGCCAGAAAGGCTAGCTTCCTTTCTCCTTGTGTTTTAGTGAGCCTTAGGTTCAACTGACCCTAAGTGTCCCTCATTGGGCCACTTTTGATAGGTACTGACCACTAAACACCAAGAACACCCCACAAAATATGGTGTTTTGGAGATGCTCTGACTAATTTTTCTAGCCATTACAATCTGACCCTTCCCAAGGAGTCTCGGAGTCTTACTCTTTCCCTTTTCCCTGGTTCCTACTTGTTTGCTTGCTCCTTAATATATTCGCCATACAATAATTGTTATTCACCTCACCAGTTAGTTGTTTTAATGCTATGACTGCTCGGTTTGTGTGTTTATATGTATGGGGTATATATGTTTGTGTTTTCACTACTTTGTCAGTTTCTGCACATGCTACTGATCAGCAGAATCAATGCATATAAGCAGAAAATACTAAGAATAATTAGAACTGATGTCTATCAAGGTAAAACATTGTGTTGATTTTCATTGTTCACATCATAGAAGAGCCTTTCAAGCTGCATATTCATTAAGGTTTAAAATAGTTTGTCATCCATGGGTATGTTGAAAATCTCAATTTGATACCGAAGTGTGAAGCTCATGACTCTGAGCTGGGCCTGTACTGTGTAACTGTGGAGGCTGACAGTGCCCTCAGGTGCCTTTCTGTGTATTCTGTATATATGTCTCAGAGAACAAGGGCCCAGATGCAGAGAAAGAGAGAGAGAGAGGGAAAGAGAGAGCAAATGTGAGTAAGATTGCATGTGCGAGGGAGAAATAGAAAGAAGTGGGATTGCTGAAAGAGGAAAAAACAGCAAATATAGCACCAGAGTGCAGAGGAGAGCCCTCATCATTATCACCATCATCACCATCATCTGATCTCACACAGTGAGAGCTCTACAGATGGAGAGGCCAGGTGGGCGTGTGTGTGTATGTACCAGATAAAAAAAGACCACTGTTATGCCTTACAGGACCAGTGTGTGGTATGTGGTGAATTCTCTATTGAGAGCTTCATTTGTTCTGTGGTCTTTCCCAGTATGTGAGCTGTATGTGGTATTGCCAAAGCAATTAAATACTTGAGGTCGTGGGTTAATGTGAAATAACTGCACGGCCGTGTGGAAGCATTTCATCACAGCCTGTATTTCATCACAGCCCTGCTGTTATTTCACAGTAACACACAACCCTGAGTGTTCTATTGTTTTTATACAACATTTTGGAAAATAAAATAAGAAATGAATCATTTGAAGTGTAAACGTGTTTAAAAAGGGTTAATGTTATTTTTTTATTATTTATGCAGAATGGAATTAAAGTTCCTTAGTTTGTTGCTATGTCACTCACTACACATCTGGCAGCTCCTTCTCCAGCTCCTTACACAGACCAACAAATTAGCAAAGCTGCTTTCACAATGAATGTGGAATATTCACTGATGCTCTCTCAAACACACTTTCTATTAATACAACAGTGATAAACGAGTCTGCTGTGGCAGATGTGCAGGTTTACACCAAGTTCAAATGTTTTCAACTTAACTTTGGCCAACTTTCAGCATGGACATTAAGAGTGTTGACAGCAGCTTGCACAGATGGAAGCCTATTTTATCTCTTTAGTTTCATTTAAGTGCTTGCTCATTCTTGTTCTTTTGCTCTGGGCATTTGCGTTACTAAAGATGTTGCTGCCATTACTTCCTTAGCAGCAACTTTCACAGTGTTATACGGTGTGGAAAAAATAAAAACATGACGTTATGGCGAAATAGCAGAACAGTTAGAATGTTTCTCAACCAATCAGCTTGCTGGCTTGGCCTGAAATGTTGTATATTTTTTTTTATGCTTATAAAATTCCTGGGCTGGATTATTTAGAGGAAAACAATAGTATGCATTTAAACCATTGATGTCCTGTGAAAACCTTGTGTCTCCAGTTTTGTCCTTGTCACTTTTTGACAGAATTAAAATCTGGGTGTGGCTCTTTACGGTGTCTGAATTTATTAATAAACTGTTCCTGGCACAAAGCTGAATTATTATTGTAAAGATAAAAAGCACAAAGAAATACGGTGTTATGAATGTTATACTCAGCTGTCATAAAGCGAAACTAGTTGCAGCCATATTCAGTTTTTGCATGACATTTCTGATAATCTATTAGGGACTGTTGCACCTTTGGAACAATGCAAAAAAAAACAACAACAATATTTTATTTCTACTCTTCCTGCCAAGGAAGACTGAAATGACAATCTGAGATCTGAATGTAAATTATGCAAATTATCAGTAAACATCTGTTTAATGGTAACAGAGGTGTATTTTTTTTTTTACTCTTACAGAATTATTACACAATTCAATTCCAATGAATGCTTGTATGATGTACTGACACACACACTGTGTGTGTGTGTGTTTGTTTGTTTGTTTGTTTGTCAATTCCAGGCTCAGCGGTGGCACCAAGGGAATGAGCACTTTGGCCGCTCTTGGCAGGCAGGCGATGTGGTGGGCTGCATGGTGGACATGAATGAGCACACTATGATGTTCACACTGAACGGAGAGGTGCTGCTAGATGATTCGGGCTCTGAACTTGCATTCAAAGACTTTGAGGTCTTGGAAGGTCAGTAAATAATGCTGTTCACTTCTGAGTGATTGATGTAGACTTTTAAGTAGGGGCAAGTTATGCAGAATAAATAATGCAATACTTAAAGATATTTTCACAATATTTATCTTGATAAATTTATCTTGAGCTCATACTTGCTACTGTGATTTTAACCTAGATCTGCTCTGCTCTAATCAATTAAACAAAGGAAAATAGTTATCATGATACAAGACAACAAAAAATATCATACTGACCACACCTACTTTTAAGGTTTGTGTTGACCAAAGTTGCTCGTGAATTAAAATGGGAAGCAGACATGGAAGTCATAAGTGATGTCATTTTCAGTGATACACACTGTGTTTAGATGAGTGGTGGGATGAATGTTTGGCCTAGTGAGCACTGGTCTGAATGGTGGAGTGTGTGGTGGTGTAAGCAGTGGAGTGATGGTGTGAGCTTTGGGATGTTAAATGGGATACATGATAGGCCAAGTGGTGGAGCGAGTGCTACTCTCATGAATGAGGTAAATGAATGAGTGATTGGTCTGGAATTAATGGAGTAATTGGGTGAATGATGGCCCACGTGGTGGAACAAGGGCTAGTCTGAGTGTTGGGATGAGTGGATGAGTATTCAGTGGGTTAATGGTGGATTTAGTGAGTGAGAGTGCAGTAGATGCTAGAACAAGAAGAGTAGTGTAAATGAAATGTTCACAACTGAAAGACTTTAAGGTTTGTCTGGGTTGCTTTCCCAGGCCCTGTTAGTTGTAGGATTCCCAGGGGTGTATATTAGGGCCATTGCGGTATATTTGTCTACTGAAACTGCCAGTTTCAAGTTCCATAATTAGAAGAGTGCCACCCTATTCATTATACATAGGTTCCCTTACAAATAAAGCTGCTACAACAGGTAATTTGAGTGACGACATAGAAGAACCATTTTCCCTTGTGGTTCAGCAAAGAAACGTCTTTTAAAAAAGACATACACACCCAGAGAGAGCATGCCCAATTTTGCTTGCTCAGATTCTGGCTGCTGATGTCAGGCAGCATGACCCCGGATTTAAACCAGCGATTTTTCAAATCATAGTGCTAGCTCATTAGATCGCTGAGACACTCGGAGCAACACCTTTATTTTTAAGAGAAAGACTATCCCTGAATAGATGGTTTGGTTTGAGATTCCTCAGGGTAGTTCCTCTCTTTGTAGCATTTCAGAAAATATATATGAAAGCAAACCTCGGTGGACATGAAAAGCAGGGCCTTTACTGTGCTGATCTGCTTTCTTTTTGCGGTTGTGGTTGGGCAGGTGCTTCACAAAGGAATTACATCTAACAGAAGAAATGTGGTTATATGTCCATTCATTGTTTATCAGTCTGTGTGTGTCAAATGTGTGTGTATCAGGACACACCTGAGTGTGTGTTTGCATCAGCGTGTGTCTGCCTGTGCGTGTGCATGGTTGAAAGTGAATGGCGCTCTTTCTCAGCAGGCTTATTGTGCGCCTAAGCACTGCTGAGACCTGCTAAGCTGATGCAGCAAAACAAGGATCAACACACACTTATCAGCCATAACATTAGCACCACTAAGAGGTGAATTGAAAACATTGATAATCTTCATCTACAGTGGCTCCTTTCAAAGAGGGGAAATATATGAGGGGGAATGAGAACAGTTTTTGAAGGTGATGTGTTTAAAGCAGGAACAATGACAGTGTCAAGGCAACACGGCAGGTAAGCAGGCAATGTAGGGGTTCTCTGGTATGCAGTGGTCAGTATGTACCAAAAGTGTTCCAAGGAGAGACAGTTGGTGAACTAGCAACAAGGTCATGGGCACTGAAATCTCATTGATGAGATGTATTGAGGACCCTCACCATTTACAGGATTTAAATGGCTGCTAACATCCTGGTGCCAGATACCACAGAAAGCCTTCAGAGGTCAATGCCTTGGATAGTCAGATCTTTTGTGGTGATACAGGTGGGACTTGCTAAATATTAGACTGGTTGTATTAATGTTGCGGCTGATTGATGTACATAACACACATGCACACACAACGTGCTTATGCTGACCACTGTGTTATCAGTGTTATGCATGTTGCCCAGAACATTGCACCAAGAGCCACAGTATACCCCCCCACCCCACACACACACACACACACACACACACACACACACACACACACACACACACACACACACACACACACACACACACAAACACACACACACGTCTCTGTTCCTAAAGCCTTTGTCGCCACCTATTGGTCAGTATTGTACAACACACACAACAAACCTTATTATCCACAATATCTCTGATATGCTGCATATGTTTAGTATTGTAAATAATGTCTGTCACACATGCACAGACACTCTTTAATGCATTGTAGCTCAGGCTATTGGAAAATTGCAAGGTTGTAGTTTGATATACAGTGGTGCGTGAAAAATTTGTTTTATTTTTTTTCATTTTTCTGCATATATTTGAGCTTAAACTTCTGGTTTTCACACTCCAAGTCCTAAAAGTAGACAAGGAGAACCAAATCAAATAAATGAGACAAAAATATTAGACCTGCTCATTTATTTAAGAAAATAATTCAATATTACATCTGTGAGTGGCAAAAGTATGTGAAACTCTAGGTTTAGCATAGTCTGAAGGTGAAAATGGAATCAGGTGTTTTACATTTACATTTACATTTGTGGCATTTAGCAGACGCCCTTATCCAGAGCGACTTACAAAAGTGCTTTGCTGTTTGTTTTCAATCAGTGGGAGAAAATCAGGGGTGAGGTTGCAACTTTGTTTTATTTAAACACTTTCCAGCATAAAAACATCTGTGAAACACACTGGTAGTATCATGGTTTGGGCCAGTTTTGCTGCATCTGGGCCAGGACAGCTTGCCGTCTTTGATGGAACAATGAATTCTGAATTTTATCAGCAAATTTTAAAGGAAAATGACGGGACATCTGTTCATAAGCTGAATCCCACATCTGTGTGTGAGCGAAATAATCAGAGACTACCCATCACTTATTCTTCTATTTACCTTCTGCTTAAAATAGTCAATTAGTTAGCCATGTAAATCATGGTAGACCACTACAACTCAGAACCATGCATGACCTAACAGATGACCAGTAATGGCCTCCATCAAATAAATAGCTCAAAATCAAGCTTCACTCCCACTTCAGACCTGAAAACCTCCAGCTTTGTTTCTGTCTGGGTCTGAAAGGATGTGGAGCTGATCAAGCAGTTCTTCCTGAGACAAGCAATCAGACACAAAAGAAGAACTTTTGAAAAAATGAAGTAGATGAATCCCAGAGTGAATCCCAGAGTCCAGACCTCAACAAGATTGAGTGTGTTTGAGATGGCTTGGATGGTGAGAAGCAGAAAATGCTCTGATTTGGGCTGAATTTGGAGAAACTTTAGAGAAATTTTCAGCAGATATGAAAGTGTGTCTCCTGAAAGAATATAAATGTAAAATTAAAACATCTGATAATAAATATTTGTTGAGTTTATATATGCAAGCTTTCTGCTTTTTCCTGACTGTTTTGACTGGAAATGAAATTAATGAGGGATGGTTTCTGACTTTGTCGCAGTACTATACATGCTCCTAATAGTAACTCATAGTCCTTCTAATGGTAAAATGTAATGGGTTTTATGATATAAAGGAATTTTTCATATAGTAGTTTCCCTTTAATTTGTTCTGTATGTACTATTATACATAAAAGTATAGGGGAGGATATATAGACATGAATAAACATTTCTTTTTATAAATAAATACACTGTATCCTGAATTATATACTATCATAGCTGTATGTTTGAGTCACATTTGTTGTGGCACATATATACTATGTACTATAGTAACACATTTTCTTCCGCTCTGAGGCAGGTTTTATCCCGGTGTGCAGTCTGGGTGTGAGTCAGGTGGGCCGTATGAACTTTGGGAAGGACGTGAGCACTCTGAAGTATTTCACCATCTGTGGCCTGCAGGAGGGCTACGAGCCTTTCGCTGTGAATATGAACCGAGACATCACCATGTGGCTCAGCAAGAGATTGCCTCAGTTCATCCCTGTGCCAGCCGGCCATGAACACATTGAGGTCTGCGTGCACACACACACACACACACACACACACACACACACACACACACACTTCTCTACATTTACTAATGTAGAATTTCATGCTTGAACATTTCAATTACATGTGCATTATATGGTCTGTAATGCAGCATGTGTACTGTGATTCAGACGGCTCATTGTCCAATTTTTGCCATGCTCTTCTAGATTGGAATGTGCGATTGTGACTGAATCAGTATTAATAGAGCTGTAAACCACAGATCTTGCAGTGATATAGACAAATAGATTCATTATGCCATTTTAATCATTTATGTATTTGAAATTAAGCACATTATTAATCTCGTTCTTCCTCTCAAGTTGGTTGCTTTTATTTTAGTCATTGTTACCTGAATTTTGGTTTTGAATATTTTGTACACACTTCTGACTTTAAACTACACATTATTCACCAGAATGTTCAGTTGTGTGTGTTTGTTTGTCTGCTGTCTCTAAAAGGTCACAAGAATTGATGGCACAGTAGAGAGTTCTCCATGCTTAAAGGTCACGCAGAGGTCATTTGGGTCTCAGAACAGTAACACAGACATAGTTTTCTACCGCCTCAGCATGCCTGTTGAGTGCGCAGAGGGCTTCGCCAAATCAGCCGGTGGGACGCTACCTGCGAATGGCAGCTTCTTCTCCCCAAAGAAAGACCTGGAGGACTTTGAGACTGTGTCTGACTTTGAAGTGCTGATGAAGAGCGCACATGGCCACATGGGTTCCAACGGCCCAGAGAAGGACAAGGACGAGTTCAACAATCATAAAGACTACAACCAGGAGAAACCATCCAAACTTAAACAGAGGTGTGTGGTTGTGCTCCCTTGTGCTTCTCATCAGCTTTCAATTAAGATTAATCAATACAAGTACCAGGCATCATTTTCCACAGCAGGGGTGGTCAGTGGGGGCTGGTGTCCAGTACAGTTTGCGGATTTAATAAACGGTGCAGGAATCCAGCCCTTCAGGACTAGAATTGCCCACCCCTGTTCTACAGTTTTCCTATATCTGAGCTTTAACTTATGCAGGTTCATGTTGAAGAGGTCTAAACCTGACTTCAGCACAAGTAACTCTTCAGCTCGTCTGTCAGAGGAGGTGATGGCGGATGAGAGAGACGATTTTGAGTACCTTATGCAGACGTCCACGGTGAGAACTTCCACCAACAGATTGACACTTTCATGCATGACCAAACTATTGTTTTGCTTGGCCAAAAGAAATCTATAGTGTTGCATGAAAATTATCAAGGTTATAAATACATGTGGGGTGTGCAACATGATTCATAGATTGAGAAGAGGTGGTTCAATGCAGTGAATGCCCCCTCTACAGTTGGTAATTGTAATTTGTGTGTTAAGCCTACCCCTAAAAGATCTGCTTTTCTGGGGGCAAAGCTGCCTAGAACTTTTATCCCAAGTTTCTCGAGTTTCCCTGCCTTGCCGCAACCACTGTGAGCGACGTGCGAGCGAGTCCAAACTGATAAATATCTGTCACTGTGCAATGAATCACAAAACCCTCAAAGCATTCTTAACAAATCAGATGTTAATTGATATTTCAGTACTACTACTCGGTGCGGATCTTTCCGGGTCAGGAGCCTTCAAGTGTGTGGGTAGGCTGGGTGACCTCAGATTTCCACCAATATGATCCAGCCTTTCAACTGGACAATGTCAGAACTGTCACTGTTACCCTTGGCGATGAGAAAGGCAAAGTTCATGAAAGGTCAGTGATGCTCTAGTGATGCTGAAGGTCTATGGCTGGGTAGTTGTCAATGATGCATAAGCATCAGCCATGCAAAAGCCTGTTTTTGTACTGAGAAGTAGTGTAACACTGTTTCTGGGTCTTCTGCTAGCAGTGTCATACATAGCCTGCTAAGGGTGCCCTACTGAGTCCTTATCAAAAGTGACCAAATTCTTTCTAAATATTAATATAATTATTAACATAATTATTAACTTCTGAAAACAGTTTAAACAACTGGTTAATTTTGTAATATGACGAGTAACAGGTTTCCTGCAGCCCTAGATGGCATAGCACTGAGTGTTACTTTTTTAAGTTCTCTGCACTTGTATTTATTTCTTTTACTACTGTGCTATAATGCTAAACCTTGTTTTGCTCTGTGTGCAGTATCAAGCGGAGTAACTGCTACATGGTGTGGGCTGGGGAGAGTAATAACCCAGGACAGGGGCGTAATAATAATGGTCTAGAAATCGGCTGCATGGTGGATACAGCGAGCGGCTTGCTTACCTTCACCACAAATGGCAAGGAGCTCAGCACTTATTATCAGGTGTGTGTATGTATGAGTGTATATGTGTGTGTGTGCGTGTGTGTGTGTGTTCTTTTTCATGTATTCTAGTGCTTTAAAGTGCACAGCCTGATATCACTATGTACAGTGCCTAATGTTAATGCAGTGCTAATGAGGTAATACATCAAAACTGCATCCAGTACCATTTAGATGGGTTGGATTGACATTCCAGAACTGATCATCCAACATGTACCTACTCTTACTAAACCTGGCAACCATTTATTGATTACATTAAGGACAAACCACTGAACCAGATCAAATGTATTTAAATCAATACAAATGAATCTTGTAGTGTCTCCATTTTTAAGTGTGCAATGTATGTCCTTTATCTTTAAGTGCACTACATGCATTGTGTTTAAATGCTTTAAAAGTAAAAAACTAGTGTTCAACCTTTTGAGATGATTAGAGGCTGTTACTGTACCAGAGGATGACTCCTCATTAGTACCCAAGACCTCAGAGGAAATGCTGATGTCACACTTTTGTACATGATGTATTCTATATGCATGAAGCAAATCCGTATGCTGTGTGTCTTAGCACTTCTTTCACCCTTGTTTATGTGTGTAGGTGGAGCCCAGCACTAAGCTTTTTCCAGCAGTGTTTGCCCAGGCTACCAGCCCCAATGTCTTCCAGTTTGAGCTTGGACGCATCAAGGTGAGTAAACACTTGCATGGAACCTGATCACACAAGAAATGTTTACTGAAGTTTGCTTCCCAGTTGCTAACCAGTAATTAAGGGCCTGCACTGCAGAAAACTGCACTGTTTACCATAACATTTGACATTAAAAACTACAGTCGAGTGGCATTATTACAACCACTTCCTACTTTCGACGTCAGCAGCATGTAGCTCATGAAGAAAGTCATGTGTTGTGACACGCTACAGAGGAGCAGTGCACATCATACCAGACTTGTCTCTTAAACAACAGTTCAGTGTACCCTACCGTGTATGGAGTTCTGAAGCAGATGGGTGGTCACTGCTAATGAAGTTGTGTCATAAGAAGAGGCTTCGTACTTTAACGGCAGTATTAAAATAGGACATTCACTGACTGGCAAAGCACAGAAAGCACATTTTCTGCTTCATCAAACGGATTGTTGTTTCAGGCAAGAAACATCAGAGAACAAACACCCTGCATGCATTACTGGAAGAACACAAGCTGGTTGTGGCAGCATTATGGTCTGGGGAATGTTTTTGTGGAATACTCTGGGACCAATCATCACTGTGGAAGGCACTCTAAAGTGATCTGTTTGAATCCATCCTTGTAGATCGATCTATCTATCTATCTATCTATCTATCTATCTATCTATCTATCTATCTATCTATCTATCTATCTGTCTGTCTGTCTGTCTGTCTGTCTCTGTCTATCTATCTATCTATCTATCTATCTATCTATCTATCTATCTATCTATCTATCTATCTATCTATCTATGTGAAACTGAGACACACCATTAGCAACAAACATAAATATGGAGAAGAAGTGCAGCTCCTAATGTTTCAGCCATGCAACACCATACACAGTGAGGTAATTCATTGTGTGTGTGTTTATTAGAACGTGATGCCACTGTCAGCAGGCCTGTTCAAAAGTGAGAAGAAGAACCCAGTGCCTCAGTGTCCGCCCCGTCTCCATGTCCAGTTCCTCACACCGGTGCTCTGGAGCCGAGTGCCCAATCAGTTTCTCAGATCAGAGGTCACCAGGGTCAATGAGAGACATGGCTGGATGGTGCAGTGCTCAGAGCCGCTGCAGTTCATGTCCCTGCATATACCTGAGGAGAACAGGTAACACCCACATGTAATACATAGTATATGTAAAAACAGCCAATAGAACAGTAAAGCAAGCGAAATGGCAGTGAGATGAATTATGGATGAATGAATTAACAAATAGATGCACAAATGGATGGTTGGATGAACAAAAGAACAAAAGAAATAAGGAAAACACAAGACCATGATTTTATTTAAAAATAAAATTGTATGTTGATACTGAAAAACATATTCTATGATTAGACTCCCAGAAATGCAGAATACAGAACATACTGATTTTGAAAAAAGCAGCATCATGCCTTTCCTGGACACCACACATGCCGAATACTGACCACTGACTTCATGTTTTTGTTTATTTCTGCTGTTGACTTACATTTCCACTGTACTGAATGCGTTTGGTCCAGGTCAGTGGACATCCTGGAGCTGACAGAGCAGCGCGATCTACTAAAGTTTCACTATCACACCCTGCGGCTATACTCAGCAGTGTGCGCACTGGGCAACAACCGGGTGGCCAGTGCCCTCTGCAGCCACGTGGATGAATCGCAGCTGTTGTCAGCCATACAGAACAAGTACATGCCAGGCCTACTGCGCACAGGCTACTATGACCTGCTGATCGACATCCACCTGAGCAGTTATGCCACTGCCCGCCTCATGATGAACAGTGAGTATATTGTGCCCATGACTGATGAAACCAAGAGCATCACACTCTTTCCAGATGAAAAGAAGAAGCATGGCCTGCCAGGCATTGGCCTCAGCACATCACTGCGCCCACGTATGCGCTTCTCCTCACCTAACTTTGTCAGCGCCGTCACTTGGAGCAATGGAGGCTGTGTTGCTGGGGGTGACTGCTTCCAATACAGCCCAGAGTTTCCTTTGGAGACACTGAAGAGCCGCACTATGGACATGCTGACTGAAGCCGTGCAGGAGGGCAGCCTGCATGTTAGAGACCCAGTAGGGGGCAGCACAGAGTTCCTCTTTGTGCCCCTCATTAAATTGTTCTACACCCTTCTGATCATGGGCATCTTCCATAATGGTGACCTGAGAACCATCCTGCAGCTCATTGAGCCCAGTGTGTTCTCCCAGGACCCAGGGGCAGAGGGGGCGTCTGGAATACCAGATAAAGAAGGTGGTTCTGGCGAAAGTCGGTCTGAGGGAGCCCCCACATGTGGAGGAGGGGAGGAGGAGGACAGCAAAAAGGGTAGCTTGCCCAAGGAGGGGTTGCTGCAGATGAAGCTGCCTGAACCGGTCAAATTGCAGGTCAGAGTTTAATAAGATACAGTTTTTAATGTGGTTTTACAGTTTGAGTGAGAGATTCCACTTCAGTTAAAAGGATTAAATGGAAATAAAAAAAAAAAAACTGAATTTATTAAATTAAACTAAAATGAAAAAACTACCCAAACATGCAATATGAACAGATTAGATAAATGGAAAAATAATTAAGAGAACAAGATTTAATGCTCAAAATTTAAATTAAGCCAAAAGAATAAAAGAGTAAACAAAAATTTTAAATAGTCAAATAAAGGATTAAAGAATAATAATAAAATTGTGCAATAATTAATAATAATAAATATTTAAAAGGATACAAACATCGATAATAATAGATAATAATGAAAAGAAAAAAGATATCATGCAAAATATAAAAAATGAAATTAATGATAATATAAAATAAAATAAATTAAAGTTTAAAATAAGTTAAAAATCTGAAACTTAAATGTAATGAAATGTTCTGGTCAACTAAACAGTTACAAGCTTTCTGAAGGTGGTTAGAAACCAAAACATTTAAATAATAAAGTGACAGTTACAGTTATTATTGGTTTCAGAAGGAAACTCTAACTTATTTTTACTTCAATCTCATCTGTGATTTCTATAAATAACAGTAATAACCAATATCCACTGTAGGGAGTTTGAGGTTCCTACATTTTGTAATGAAATGGAAAAATCTACTTTTAGCTACAGTGCACCAGTGAGTTGGAACTGTTACTTATTACAGTTATATGTTACAAATCATAGATGATATTTAAGTAAAAATAGATGTAGTGAATTACAAATAAAAATAAGCTAGAGTTTCCTTCTGAATCCAGTAATTAACTTAAAGTCCACAATTCAGGTCCACCTACTCATAATTACAGAAATGAGTTTAACTGCATTTGCGTTTAATAATGTAATAAAAAACCTTGTAATGTAAGTCCTTAGACCCTGTATGTTAGGCCACACTTTGTCACTGTCATAATTAAATTGCTGCATTAACTACATTTAGATCCGTTTCATAGGTTCAAAGTAGAGCACTGTGGGATTCACAATCATTTCTCCATTAGGAATAACAGCTGAATAATTAAATCATGCAGTAGTAATTGATGAGTTTTCCTGGGTTTTAATTTTCTTATTTTAAAATTTGTTTAAGCTAATTTTTCTTCTTATAGCAAGGAAATAATAATAAAAAAAAAATACACTGGTATAAATATCACATTTTAAGAACTAACTGTATTTTCATATTAATAGGCAAACGTATTAAGAGTCAAACATTAATAAGCAATGTAGAGCCATACAGAACAACACTATACTATCTGTTAATAATCACATTACATTCATGAAGCTCTGGTCAAATTTATCATTAAGGGAATCTGTGGAAAAGCAACTCAATCTAATAACAGATATTTCAGGAGATGCATCATTTCAGGAGACTCTTTTTCAGCCTTCTGCTTTCTGCACTTGCTTTCAGACCTGAAGTGACATTGGAGCTTGATTTTCTCATCTCTCTTGGAGATGAAAAATTAGAGGCAGCTTAGGAAATCAACCAGATGAAGAACTTGTTTGTAATGTTTGTTTTGACTGGAAATTACTAATTATTAAAGCATTAATCACAGGGTGGTCTTTGACTTTTAAGAAATAAAGAAACAAATTAGATGATAAAAAAGGACCCTCCCTACTTCACTCATTCTCTATTCATCTCTGTCATTCTCTCTCTCTTAGATGTGTCACCTGCTGCAGTATCTGTGTGACTGTCAAGTCCGGCACCGTATCGAGGCCGTGGTAGCCTTCTCAGATGATTTTGTGGCGAGCCTACAGGACAATCAACGCTTCCGTTATAACGAGGTTATGCAAGCACTCAACATGTCAGCTGCCCTGACTGCCCGCAAAACGAAAGAGTTCCGCTCACCGCCCCAGGAACAGGTCAGCTGTCGTTTATATATATATATATATATATATATATCTCCTGAGATAATCCATCCACACAGGTTTTGCTGCTTTTGTGGTAGAAGTGGAGTGTTAATAGTGCCTCCATTTTTTTGTGTGTGTGTGTGTGTGTGTGTGTGTGTGTGTGTGTGTGTGTGTGTGTGTGTGTATGTGTGTGTGTATGTGTGTGTGTATGTGTGTGTGTGTGTGTGTGTGTGTGTTCTCTCCTCAGATAAACATGCTGCTGAGCTTTAAGGATGAAAAGCAGGAATGTCCATGTCCAGAGGATATCAGAGACCAGCTCCTTGAGTTCCATGAGGACCTCATGACCCACTGTGGTACATACAGTTTCACTGTTTCCTGTTCTCTTTTAAACATAGCCTCATTCAGAAGCACGTCTACTCACAGTAATGAAATTGAAATCCAATATTGTCCCATACACAGCAGTGAGAGAGGATTTATGTGATTTAAGTGAATTGGTCACTTTTACCTGCAGTCTGAGGACAACCAATGCAACACATTGGCTTTTAGTGTTAGAACTGATTAAATGGTGAATTGGTCATATAGAATTTGGTGAATATTTGTCTATGTTGATGTGATCATTTTGAATGTATGTACACATGTGCAGGTATAGAGATTGATGATGATAAGGCAGGGGAAGCAGATGGTGATTTCACAATCAGAGGCCGTCTGATGTCTCTGGTAGAGAAGGTAGCCTACCTGAAGAAGAAAATGGCTGATATGCCGAAGAAAAAAAAAGCCAAGAAACCCTGTAAGTCATCAATGATTTTATAGTTAATGCATTGTTCATTCCTAGGGAGGCACAATGGTACCGTAGGTAGTGCATGTGTTACACATCTCCAGGGTTCGGTTTGAGGGTTTGATCCCTGCTCGGATCACTGCTTGTGTATTTCCTCCGGGTACTTTGGTTTCGTCCCACCTCCTAAAAATGCATTGGCTTGGTGAATTGGCCATGCTCACACAGCCACAGTGTGTGTGTATGGTTGGGGGGGGTAATTCCTGCCTTGCACCCAATGATTCCAGTTAAGCTCAGGTTGAAGCGGATGAGATAATGACTGCCTCACATTGCTCCTTGTTAAATGTTCCATGATGTGTCCATAACCTGGGGAAGTATAACAGAAATCTAGTCTCTCCAGGAACGAATAATCATGTCTCTGCTTTGTGCCTCCCCCTCCTTTAGGCACACTGCAGCAGCTAATTTCAGAGACAATGGTGCGCTGGGCACAAGAGTGTGTAATAGAGGATCCAGAGCTGGTGCGGGCAATGTTTGTGCTGCTGCATAGGCAGTATGATGGTATCGGAGGGCTAGTTCGAGCACTGCCCAAAACGTACACTATCAATGCAGTGTCTGTGGAGGACACCATCAACCTCCTGGCCTCCCTGGGACAGATTCGCTCACTGCTCAGCGTCCGCATGGGCCGCGAAGAGGAAAAACTCATGATCCGTGGCCTCAGGTGAACAAACACACACACACGGTCAGGGCAAGCCATCCTAGCAAGTTAAGATGTGTAAAGAAGTCTTAATTTACTCCAAAATGTTATCACAAAACCTTGTCCTGTCTGGTGCAGCGACATCATGAACAATAAGGTGTTCTACCAGCACCCAAATCTGATGAGGGCCCTGGGCATGCACGAGACTGTCATGGAAGTCATGGTCAATGTGCTGAGTGGAGGGGAGTCCAAGGTAATGGCGTTGTCAGCTTCACCACATCTAGCAGACCGTTACTGCCTTATAATGTACATGTCCAGCAGAGCTGCATCACTGAGCACAACTCCTGCTAGTGGAGATTTAGCACCTCATTATCCAGAAACACTCCTGGCTGAGGGTTTGAACTTCATCACATGGTAAACACTCCACAGACAATTACTGTTTTGTCACTAAGAGGACCAGTAGGGAATTCATCAGCCATTCTACACAGCAGAGAGGAGAAATACAGCTCACTTAACATAGTCAGTGCATCTATTGACACATCCATGATAGTTTTATCACCTGTAACGCATCATCTGCTTCAAGACAACCCAGCAAATACACTGGATTTTAAGGAATATTTCAGCAAAAATAACATGATCAGTCAAGTAAGACAGCATTTCCCAAACCAGTAGGATCCCCACCCTTTGTAGTAGAGAAAATGAGATAGATAGAGAGAGAGAGAGCGAGAGTTTGACCCACAGTGTATGTTATACACCAACAACAAGGATAGAACAGTGGCTTTAAAGTAATTCCTTAGTAATAAAGGCTTAGTAAGTTTAGGTGAGTCAACATATTTGTAGGCTTTTAGGCTGTTTCTTGTTCCTCTCCAGGAAATCACTTTTCCCAAGATGGTGGCCAACTGCTGCCGTTTTCTGTGCTACTTCTGCCGTATCAGCCGTCAGAACCAGAAGGCGATGTTTGACCATCTGAGCTATCTTCTGGAGAATAGCAGCGTGGGTCTCGGTAACAGCTCCTGTTTGTTTCTGCTTTGAACTGACTGATGGTTTAACTGTTGGAACAGTTCCTCCATATGTTAGCCATGCCAAGCTTATTATGCTCTGAGATGTTAGTAAAAGGTAGCAGAGAGTGCAAATCTCTTGGGCTACCCAAACTTTTGCAACTGTATAGAAGTAAGACATAAATCCAGCATTTTCCAACCCCCAGCTGTAGACCTTCAGTACATAACCCTTAGACCCCCCACTACACTTTCAGCCTACCTGTATATGTCTTTGATATGTTTGCAGCAAAACCTGTGTTTCTCTCCAGCTTCTCCATCTATGCGTGGCTCCACTCCGCTGGATGTTGCTGCTGCCTCTGTGATGGATAATAATGAGTTGGCCCTGGCACTGCGGGAGCCAGACCTGGAGAAAGTAAGACACACACATTCTTTCACTGTGCCTCCTTCTCACTCTCAGTCTCTTGTTCTTGTTCTTGCTCTGCTTCTTTGACCTTCTTTATTCAGGCTGGCAGTTTTATTCAGGCTGATATGTACTTTAAGGACACTAAATATACACAGCAGGCCAGGCATACAAAGAGAAACGGAGTGAGAACAGTGTGCGACCAAGCACTTTTAAAAACAGAGCACAAGCTAGAACACAGGGAGCTGTGTCACATCCATATATACCACATCCAGTTTAATGCCATAAGCAGCTCTGTGAATTTATATTCTCTCAGAATAACATTATAGTCAGAAGGGAGATAAAGGTTACTAGGAACAAAAATTTAGATAAAAAATAGTCAGGGAAACACATACAGGTTTTCGTTTTACAGAGGTGAGCATAAAGTTCTAAAATGTTTATTTAGCCAACATTCAACTCATATATTGGTGTGTGTGTGTGTGTGTGTGCTTGCATAGGTGGTTCAGTATCTGGCTGGCTGTGGACTGCAGAGCTGTCTAATGCTGGTGTCTAAGGGTTATCCTGATATAGGCTGGAACCCTGTGGAAGGAGAGAGATATCTGGACTTCCTCCGCTTTGCAGTCTTCTGTAATGGTGAGTTCTGCACACTGGCTCATTGACCTAACTAAGGGTGTGGTGAAAACGTAATCTGGTCCTAATCATAATGTTTAGAGATATTTATCCCTTTTTTATAATTGTAATTTGTGGCTGTTTGGATTCCTCCATATGGCATGAATTATTTCAACTCACAGTCTCATCCATGACAATGTAAACTCAAACCATGGGTAGTCTTACAGTGTAGATTAGACAAAATCCCACCTTCTTATGATTACCCTAACTTCTTACAATATAGCAGAATAACACTTCAAAACAGGCACAGAAACTTACTTTTGGAATTATTGAAAATGGAAAGTATAAAGGAGAAAAACTAATTTCAAAATGGGCCATTTTCTCCCAATGATGTGTGGTAAAGGGTGGAACAAACCATCATCCTGCAACCAGCCAGCAGAGGGACTAGACCTGTGGTGGCTTCACTATTGAGAGATGATGAGCTCTCTCTCTAGATTATAGTCATTAATTCAGTTTGATAGGCTTAATAATGTTCACATTATGCACAGTGGATATTTACTCACTCTCTCACTCTCTCTCTCTCTCTCTCTCTCTCTCTCTCTCTCTCTCTCACTCTCTCATTCTGTAGGTGAGAGTGTTGAGGAGAACGCTAATGTAGTCGTCCGTCTTCTTATTCGTCGGCCAGAGTGTTTTGGCCCTGCCCTGCGTGGCGAAGGTGGGAACGGGTTGCTTGCAGCTATGGAGGAAGCTATTAAAATATCAGAGGACCCCAGCAGAGATGGACCATCTCCTACATCAGAGGACAGCAAAACACTGTACGCTATGTAGTACCCGTGCACATGCAAACAGCAGCACACTTCTTCAGGTCTAATGAACTGTATGTTAATACTGCAAACATTCATAGATGCCTTCTCATCCAGCTTGTATTCTGAAATCAAGGGTTTATGGTGAAATACTAACATAGACTTTGAAATTATAGCTTTCTATGTGCTGCTGTCTTCCGGTCACTGAATAATATTGATGGATGCACAATTCACATTGATAAGACAACAATGCTTGTGACACAAAGTAAACAAACACAAAAACTATGTGATTAAATATAGCAAATAGCACAGAACCAAACCTGTTGGACAGTCATGTTAGTGATTTGGTGAGTCAGAGAGAGTCATACATAGATGCACTCATATTTAAATGTTGTTGTTGTTGTTGTTTTTTTGTTTGTTTGTTTTTTGTTTTTGTTTTTTTGCAATAATGTGTGTGTGTGTGTGTGTGTGTGTGTGTTCTGCAGAAGTGATACATTGGAGGATGAAGAGGATGACACCATACACATGGGTAATGCCATCATGACCTTCTATGCTGCTCTGATCGATCTTCTGGGTCGCTGTGCTCCTGAGATGCATGTGAGTCTCACACACACACACACACACACACACACACACACACACACACACACGATTCATGTTTGGATTAGTGTGATGTGGAAAGCATATGTGGAATCATGTTAAAATCATCAAATTCTGTTTTACTGTCCCACAGTTGATCCACGCAGGTAAAGGGGAGGCAATCCGTATTCGGGCCATCCTTCGTTCTCTCATCCCCATAGAGGACCTGGAGGGAGTCATCAGCATCCCCTTCCCCATGCCCACTCTCGCAAAAGGTAACAAACACTCAGTCATACCCTTAATCTTAAGGACAATTATACTTTGTTTGTTTGTTTGTATGTATTGTTTATCACTTCCAAAAAACATGTGGAAGGAGTCCTTGGAATGGAATGAAGCTTTCAATGTGTAAATGTAATCATGATATATGTGAGTGATTACAATATTAGAGTGAAAGGTTAAGTTTATTGGGAAAACCCAATTTAGGGGTGCCTTGAGCGTGGATACAGGATGAGATACATTTGGGCACATCTGCTGACAGATGTTGCAGCTCAACGGGTAGATCCTGTATAAGTTGCTGAAACTGGCATCCAAACTGGCCCCATAAATGCTTGATAAACAATAAATCTAGTAACCAGACAGACCAAGGAAGTGTTGCTGGCAGTCCCTTTCTGTGTCTGGGTGAGCATTATCTTGCCCAAAATAAAGCCTAAAATGTCTGAAATCTGTGCCATGAGAAGCAACAAATGTGGTCACAGGATTTCCTGCATATATCACTGTTATACAGTATGTAATGCTGTATCCCCTCCCAGTGATAGGAACAATACATAGATGGCCGTCCCTCTCATGAACCATCAATAATGTTCTGTCCCATTTTTGTTCCTCAGATGGCTCTGTGGTGGAACCAGATATGTCTGCTGGGTTCTGTCCAGACCACAAAGCAGCAATGGTTCTGTTTCTGGACCGTGTTTATGGCATTGAAGACCAGAACTTCCTGCTTCACCTGCTGGAGGTGGGCTTTCTGCCTGACCTCAGGGCTGCTGCTTCACTCGATACGGTGTGTTACATTGTCTCTTTGGGATTTTGATGTTTATTGTTGTTTTTCCCACTAAAGATGACCTGCGTTTTGCTTTTTCACACCTTCTTTCATCATATGTGATGTTGATGATTTTCTCCATGAAACCTAATTTAGACACTTTTTAAGTTTTAACTTGTTACCTCTGACCCAGCTGGCTAGATGACTCAAATTCTAATGCTTACGCATTATCTCCTGCTTCACTTTTAAGAACGGACTGTTTATATTGTACATATTATTCACTTTACCTATTAGTGCCTAATGAAGTAATGTTGTGGCTGTTCAGTGTATACACTCAACATCATACACTGTCTCATTGCCCTGTGATGGTTTGTTGTCTGTAGGCGGCTCTAAGTGCCACAGATATGGCTCTGGCTCTGAACCGTTACCTGTGTACAGCCGTGCTACCACTGCTTACCAAGTGTGCTCCCCTGTTCGCTGGGACAGAGCCGTTTGCCTCACTGATTGACTCTCTGCTCCACACTGTCTACCGGCTTTCCAAAGGCTGCTGCCTCACCAAGGCCCAGCGGGATGCCATCGAGGAGTGCCTGCTTGCTGTGTGTGGGTGGGTGAATAGTTCAGTGTATGTGTAAGAGTGATGTGAGAGATATGGGTTTTGTGGTGCAATGTCACAGGCCTTTAAAAGGTGGTTATTATTATTATTATTATTATTATTATTATTATTATTATTATTATTATTATTATTATTATTATTGTTACATTTTATGTTTTATGATACTGTAATGTATTAACCTATTACTACTACCTGAAAACCTGGCTGAAGAAAGTCATGTATATATTCCACCAACCAAAAAATATCCAGCAAACATAGGTTCTGCAGTAAGAAAATAAGCCCTGTGTAGATAAAACAGATACACACTGTATTTGTATTTAAATTGAGTTCCAATATAATAATATTAATTAATATGAGTTCATCTTTGTTCATATGTATTGATGCTGCTGCTGTAACCTTAATTTCCCTGAGGGAACCCTCCCAAGGGATCAACAACTAATCTAATCTAATCTCAATAAGTAAATCACAGAAAGAAACAGTTCCAGTCACTACTTCAACCCTGATGTATTACAAAGCATCATACAATTTATATGCCACTGAAAAGAGACCTAATTGTGTTCAAGATTTGGCAACTTGCCAGTGCAGAAAAGAGAAGAAAGTGACTGTGGTTGCCTGCTGTAATTTCTGCACCGTAATATGTGTTAAAATCAGGATAGCGAATCTGAGTTCTGTTATTTTGGCTGTAGACCAAACAAATGAGCATCAAAATGGTTGAAGAACATTTTGTCTTGTTTATAGCAGAACACAAATACTTATAACAGGCAAAGCACTGACTATAAAAATGTGGAGGTTAAAGAAAAAAATGGCAGAGCAGATCTGAAAGGCTGGGTACTGAAAGTGAGATAAACAGAACAGGGAGCAGAGAAAAAGAGTGGACCTTTTTGAGCGCTATGGTGTTTATAACCATATTTACAGAAAACTGTCCACTGCATTAAAAATTGCATCTGTTTTTGGGGCCAAAACACCACGTGGGCCTTTGGAATTAGTAGTGGGAAGCGATTGGTCAGTTAGCAATTACAGTCAATTGGCAGTGAGTGGAAACTTGAGTCAAATGCAGTAACCATTCAAAAATGGATACCAGACACCCTCGAAAAAAAGTGATCAGATTAGATTCATTAATCACAGAGCATGTCATTAATTCTATTATTTTTTACGATTGATTATTACATGATATTAATATATTTAATAAGGCAAAAACTCAGCTCAGGTGAGTGTTTTTTTTCTGGCATATTTTATGAATATTGTTTATGTGTGTCTTCAGCAAACTGAGGCCTTCAATGATGCAGCATCTGCTCAGGCGGCTGGTGTTTGATGTTCCTCTGCTGAACGAGCACACCAAAATGCCTCTAAAGGTACACAGAGTGGCACCATCTGACCTTAGTTACTATTAAGTTAGGTTGTCAAAATGTGTAGCAGCTGTATACATTTCTGTCAGATTAATACATCTAGATACATCTGTTTCTGCCTACGATCTAAATCGTTAATATTGAGGAATGTTTTTGATTTCTTTAGTAAAAGTACATCTGCCCATATCATTCAGGATGATCAGTATAAATGTATGTGATCTAGTAGAAGTCTTTTGAGCTCAAAACTATTTTTCCCTTTTTCTAGTAATTACATTCTTAGTATTTCTGAGCATTTTGGTTCTGTTCCCAGCTGTTGACCAATCATTATGAGCGATGCTGGAAGTATTACTGCCTCTCTGGAGGGTGGGGCAGCTTCGGTGCAGCCTCTGATGAGGAGCTTCATCTGTCCAGAAAACTCTTCTGGGGAATTTTTGATGCCCTGGCCAGAAAGGTATGTCACTGTCAGTCAGTGTTCATGGGTCTTGTTGAGTAGGTCTGTAGATGTGATCATAAAAACTAATGGCATGGTTGTCTCTAATAAACTGATGATTCAGTTCTAATTTACAGAAAAACACATAAACTACAACTATCAGTTTATAACACTAAGATATGTGGTTTCATTGCTGCAGGTCTTTTCTCTGTTTTTTATGTTTATAATTTCACATTTGTCATTATATTCATTAAATGCAAAATGAAATATTTCAAGCCTTTTTTGTACTGTTGATAATCAAAAATCCATATCAGAATATTTAATTTTGAGTTTCAGTAAATTACTATTAGAACAATTTCAGCATTAAAACAAAAATATGTCTTAAGTTGTGTCATTTTAAAGGTAAGGAATGTAAAGTTTGACAGGTTACGTTTTTAAAATAGATTTTGAATTTTAACACAGTTCTGACCCTACAATGTGAGATATACTAGGAGTACCAGTATTGCACTATAATAGCACTCTTAACCAAAGCTCAAGTATAATTCTATCACATACACACATACCCTAGTTACAATGTCAGTGCTTGTGAGACAAAGAGAGCAGCCTTACTAAGCAGTAATGGTTAGCTTTAACTGTACAAGTCAGCCAACATGAATTATAATGAATTCATCTTTTGAATGATATTAAACTATTGCATTGGATATTGTAGCTACAAATTAACCTCAAATGGAAAGAAAGCTAAGTGCTGTTGATTTCACACTATTATACACAGTGTCCCAAACTGCACTTAAGTAAACTAAATACAGACACTTTGGGGTTAAAACTGAGTTTCACATTTGCAATGTTGCTATATAGGATTAAGCCATAGGATTAATATAACCTGTAACACTGCCTAATGTTTTGGTCATTGGTTGTAACCCTGATGATTGGAGCATTAAGATGACGAATGATGAATGATGAGGTGACTATATAGTATTGTTTTATGGTGGAATGTTAATAAATCATTGTTTCTGTTTTCTTTATCTTTAAATATAAAAAAAAACTGTGATAACAGAACTGTGGCACAATCACAATAATACACTTGCAGTTTGTGCTACAACTACCTCTTGTGTATTATTGCATAATTAAGTTCATGTTTGATCCCATAGTGTGTGGTAAACTCTGGGGTATTGCTATGTTACCCTGCAGACTGGACTATGATACCCTCAGCACACCACACTATACCAATAAACCTTTTTGGGCAAAACTCCTCAAAATACATTGTTACATTTATAACGTAGATATCCGAAAGAAGAAGAAGACGACTGTTGAATGTTGTAGTTTAGTATGTGGTAATGACTTTCCATTTTAGTACTTGGTAAATGTGCAGTTTTTTATTTCTGTAGATGATTAGTGCTTAGACTATTGTAAAGGTGTTGTATTTGTTCCCACAGAGGTATGATGCAGAGTTGTTCAAGCTGGCTCTGCCATGTCTGAGTGCAGTAGCTGGAGCTTTACCTCCAGACTACATGGAGTCCAACTATGTAGCAATGATGGAGAAGCAGTCGTCCATGGATGCAGAGGGCAACTTTAACCCACAGCCTGTTGACACCAGCAAGTTAGTAACACTTAATTTGAGAAGTAGATTGTTGTTATTGAATGATTATATACATGTTTTTAATACTATTGTCCATATCACCCCTTGACATGTATCGATATTGGCTATGTACACAGTAGGAAATGTGGGCCAAATTCCCAACCATCCCAACCAATTCAACCATTTTTCCTTCTCCACAGCATGCATTTATCAGTAATGCTGAGTTGGATTGATGTAGAAGTCACATGAGTTCCAATCCAACTTTGCACTGCCTTGCAAATTGGATATGGACCAGATTTAAATAGCATATATGAAAGGGCCCCAATTTGGAATTACAAATGTCAGTTTCATTTGACATTTGTGTTTTTTGCCCTTTACACTGCCACTGACATGACATGTCACATATGCCAATATTGGCCAGTTTTATCTGCTGGGTAAAAATAGTTCACAGAAAAAAAAACATTCAGTTGGCAACATACATACTATAATAAGCCTTTAATTGATTAAATCATTATATTTTTTTCAGTGTTAATATTCCTGAGAAACTGGATCACTTCATCAATAAGTATGCAGAGCACTCACATGAGAAGTGGTCGATGGAAAAGGTAATGAGACTTCGTGCTGTAGAGACTTACTCTTAGAGCTGGAGAATATTTTTATAAATGGTTTTCCTCTATTTCTCTTTCATTTGTTTTCCCTTCTCCTTCAATAGTTTGCGAATGGCTGGGTACATGGTGAGCAGATGTGTGAGGCCTCTAAAGTTCATCCTCTGCTGAAACCATACAAAGGACTGTCTGAGAAGGTACTCCAATTAGATTAGGGCCGGACAATATATTGTAAAAATCAATTTTCTGCAAGATAATTGATAAAGATAAAGATGAAAATGGCCATATTGTAATATGACATCTGTTATGCAGGTTGCCATTTGTGTACAAAGTCTCATTCTAATTTTTTTGTAGAAACATTGTAATCAAAGGTTACTATATACCATGCTGTGTTACAGTTAAGTACTGGTTCTTTAACTTTGTATTTTGTTAAGGTATTCATCATGTCATATTGTATAACATAATTTCTCATAAGCATATCAAGATATGGATTTTTCAGTCATATTGCCCAGCTCTAGAGTAGTGTGTGTCTTGTAAGTAGAAATACTGCTATATACAGGTCACCCACTTTATTTCAAAGCCATACCTTGTAATTTTCCTTCTTCCTTTTACCCTTTCTTTACTCTAGGATAAGGAGGTATACCGCTGGCCAATCAGGGAGACTCTGAAGACCATGCTGTCATGGGGCTGGAGCATAGAGAGGATGAGGGAGAGTGACCCAGCTAGCTTACACAGCCGCACTCGCAGGATTTCCCTGTCCAGCCAGGTCACAGCACTCTTTACATTGATTAATGTTAATTATCTTAGTGTTTTTAGCATAGTACATTTGATTTTTGGTGATTGGTGCTCAGGAAGATGATAGTAACTGGTATAATACTCTTGGGTGCTTCTAGGATAAATGGAAATATGTTATCTAAAGGTTAAATAAATGCAAATCTTACTCACATCATGTATTTACTTGTTTTAAGCTGCTTATGAATTAATTTACATTTCCAGTTATAGCATTTAGATAACACTCTTAGCCAGAGTGACGTACAGGGTTACTTATATTACAGAAGTGGGCCAGAATAGTGTTAGTCTTGCCCAAGTATTGATGTAGCACAGCATAGTTGCCAAGAATCAACTACATGGTGTGGTGCCTCACTGGTAGTGTTATCTGTTGAGCCACACCAACCAGTTAATGCTGCTAAGGTAGATACTAAGAGCTAATTGAGTTCCAAATTTGTTTACTGCTACAATACAAGTCCTAAAAAATAGATAAGGATAACGGAATCAAGCAAATGTGAAAATATTACACTGGCTGAAAATCCAATATTATATGTTTACAAGTAAGTGAACCTTTAAAATTAAAGTCCGGTGTTTTCAATCCATGGGATACAATCAGGTGTCAGTTGTTGATTCTCATCAGAATGCAGAAGGTTACATTGGAGTTCTCCGATTCACAATCAGACAGATTGTGTACATTATTACCCTTCCTAGGAGTGGTCATCCAACAAAGATCACACCAATAGCAAGGCACTAGGTCACATAGGATCCCAAGGTAACTTCTTAGCAACTAAACGCCTTTCTCACACTGTCTAATGTTAACGAGTCTATCATCAGGAAAACACAGAACAACAATGGTGTGCATGGCAGTGTTTTATGGATGATGGAGAATTGTAGATTCTTGTTTTTGTTTGATCTGGTTCTCCTTATCTACTTTTATGGTATGAGGGTATGAAGAAAACTGAGGTTAATGCACATAAGCTGTATAACTGTAGTGCATCTGTAGCAGCGAATAGTTGCAACGGTTGCCTTTTGACTTGCTCAAAAGAGACTCAGACCCAAATCTCTGTTAAACTGCTCTGTGACAATGCTTCAATTTAAAAAAAAACAACTATATAAATAAATTTTGATTGGTTGATTGAATACGTCATTAGAACTTAAATGATATTGTAAAGATTGTTAATGTGTAACAACATAGTAATTAGACCTCAAAGTGTTCTAAAAATCTGAAATATATTTTGTTATTTGAATGGTCGAATTCACAATTGCAATGTTCAGGAAATTCCATGAGTGAAATTCTGAAATTGTCATGTGATTATATATGTCTGTTATAGCTGTCTATTGAAGGTGCCCATGGCTTCAGCCCCCGTCCAGTAGACATGAGCAACGTGACCCTCTCTCGGGACCTACATGTGAGTGATAAACTCAGTACTTGTATAGTCCTTATTTACAGTGTCACAAATGCTCTGTAATGTTGATTTGATCTGTTGGAAACACTATATAAATTTAAACAGTCTTACTACCATTATCTTATTACTGGCTGATCTTACAAAGGATAATTGTAAATAAGCTCCCCTGACAAAAAAATCTTATCTTGCATAATTAAGGTTGTAATATTGTCAGAGTCCTGTATCAGGCCCTGTCTGTCAGTCCCCTATCAGTCGATTGACTAAGTAGAACACATAGCATATGGGAAATCACATTCGTGTCTGGCTGAAAACACCTTTAAACATGCCTACAAAGCAGATGACACACAGTGACAAGGACCTATAGGCCTGTCCCCTACTTATAGCCCCTCGTCACCAGCGTCTCTCTTCAGTTCTTATGCTCTTCACCTCACCTAGAACACTGCACACCTTCTCTGCTAATCTAGTTAGTGCTTAGCTCAATTTTTGCAAATAAACTTAAAAATGGCACCAACCTCATGTCTTCCCACGGAACACTGTTTAAAGGATTTTGCTGCTTCTTCTGAAGTCCCTGGCTAATGGCTATCTATAATCAGCTCCCAAGCAACTTCTCAGCCTAGCAGGAAAGCCGTCTGTCCTTGTCCTCAAGGATATGGCTTTGCTATCCATGAAAAAGACAAGAATGATGCATAGTCAGTCTGCTTGGGAGTCTTTCATGCTAGGAGGGCTTTAGCACAACCTGATGCATGTGCATTCTGTTGCAAGCTCAGGCAGTCAAGCCTCAAGAGTTATGTTTGTAAAAAAAAAAAGTTGTAGGCCAAGCAGTGGTGGACTGCCAGGACCCCCTGTTCTCTGGAAAAGCTGAGCCACCTGTTTTTGGATGTTGAAGAGGCTGAATTTGAAAGGGAGCCTTGCCTTAATTGGGCTGAACATATGGAGAGTGTGGATGAGATGTGCAAATTGCATTTGCCAATGCCAGCTCTCCCTGTCCAGCCTTTAGCTAAGCTTGAGAATGATCCATTTGATCTCGATGTAGATGAGTATGATCTGTCTGAGGATGAGCAAGAAGAGCTGAAGGCTGTCCCCTCTTCAGTGGTTGCGGAGGAATGACTGTATTGCCAAGTGTCCTGTCCCCACCTAGCCAAAAATGCAACACAATTTGCAGTCTCAGTCCTCAGGGGAGGGGGGAGTTCTTTCCCAGTATGTTATCAAAACCCCAGTTTTTTGTGCTCTGAAATGTTATGTTCCTATATGTGGCTTAATAAAGTTGCATTTTGCACCACATGTTGAATTAAATGTGCCCATTTTGAGTGTAATAAAGTGGCAACCCCAATAAAATATTTAATGCACTTTCCAACTCAGCCACAGGTGGCCTCTGTTTGCCTACAGATGGCCAGTCATCTCGTCCCTCTCGCTGTGCGTGCAGTCGAGTGGCATGCATGAGCAGTCTCTCCATGTTGGAAAGAACTGTTGTCATGGGTTACCGCTTGCAATTTTGAATGTGCCCATCTTTGACGGCATAATTTACACTCAAGTGTCAGATGTATTATTTATTTATTAATTTATTTGACAGGGACAGTGTGCATTAATTAACATTCCTGTAAATATACCAGAATTAGCCAAAAGGCTATTTTTCATCTGTTGTACCTGGACAGATCTTAAAATTGTCTACCTAAAAAAAATGATGATGATGCAGCTGCTGTTCTCTGGGAGGAGATAAAATATTTCTGCAAATAAGCAATAAGTGTAGTCCATCAGTCTGAATCACAAAAGGGCTGGTACAGCCATTACTTGTTATCTATGCATTTCCCCCATTTTTTTGCCTGAATGTTTTGGCCCCCTCAGTAGCTCATGCTGTTCTTGCTTCCGAGGTTGGACTAGAGGGTGCTCTCTCGGTTCAGTGTCTGGTTCGCAGGGTGTTTATATACTGTATGTCCCATATGTTATGTGTTTTGTACCGAGTGAAGTGACGGATGGGGAACATAAAGTTATGCATATAACCACTGTTCCCTGAAAGACAGGAAGAAGGTACCACACAGGTCTGCATTAGCTCAGTGAAAAGCAGCATCTTGAACTGAAGAGAGACGCTGGTGGCAAGGAGCTATAAGTAAGGGGCGGACCTATGTGTCCTCGTCACTGTGCATCATCTGTCTTATAGACATGAGCAAAGTTTTCTCCAGCCATACATATAAGAATGTGAATTCCCATATGTGTTGAACATCGTTCTTCTCCTTCAGGGAACAGTGGTTATATGCATAACCTTAAAACCATAAATTTCATCTTTTGGTTACAATTCTGAAGAGAATTTTCTGTACACCATTATTTCTTCCACTGCTGGTAGACCCATATATATATGCAGTTTGATATAGCTGCAAATTCAGCTGCTTCCTTCACACTGTGGTCTTTGGCACACCCAAATACAATCATCCTTTTAGCCAATATTTAACATCTGATTTGGGACCCATTTTCCACACTTTGAATGAGACAGGAACAGCACTGTTCCACCTCTTCTTAATCTGTGAACCCTGTTGCACACCACACAGGTATTCATAGTCCTATCATCCTTATGCAATGCCATCTGCAGGAGCCTGACTTTACTACCATCTTAAACATGCTTATTTACACATTTCTAAACATTACTATATGACACACTGGCTCTGAAATGATACATCACCCACACTGTGTTATTTTCTTCCGGCATCATTTTATTGTGTTTTGCAGTCAATGGCAGAGCTGCTGGCAGAGAATTATCATAATATTTGGGCCAAAAAGAAGAAACTGGAACTGGAAGCCAAAGGTATATCTGGGATTTGTGGACATTTACACAGCCATATAACTTTGATGAAACATTGCTGAAAACTAGATTAGTAGTAGGAGACAATAGTACTGGACAGGCTCTGTGCATCTCTCAGAAAGAGTTTGAAAGCCATGTGCAATACCCAACATCAGGGTAAATTTTAGTGTACCCCTTGGTGGTGAACACAATCATTATGCATTAGATTAAACAGCAGTATTACGAGAAAGAGACAGCGGAATCAACTAATTATGTTTAGATTTTTCCGAGCAGAGAGTTACTGTAGGAGTGTTTTTTTTTGTTTTTTTTTTTCACTCTTTCATGTTGCTTATTTTGCAGGTGGAGGGAGTCATCCATTACTGGTTCCTTATGACACTCTAACTGCCAAAGAAAAGTCTAAAGACAGAGAAAAAGCACAAGACATTCTCAAGTTCCTTCAGATCAATGGATATACTGTATCTAGGTGAGATTCACATGTACAGGAGTTTGTGGTTGCTTTACTCTTTAATAATAATGTCCTGGTAATGATAAGACCTTAACCACCCACTACTTTTATAGGAGTGTTTTTACAAAGACTCTAACCGAAACTGAAATATGAAGAGACATGAGATATCAATATGTAAATTGCTTATGAAGTGTGAAGTGTTACACAGGTATGGGCTTTCCCAGACTGCCCCTGAGGTAAGTTGTGAGGTAATATCTTGTTTGAGTGAGGCATGATAGTGGGTGCCAGGTGGATAGGACATTCCATTTCTGAAGTTGTGTGAGCATTTAACATTCCTCAGTCCACAATCTCTTGTGTACCAGGAAAACATCATAGGAGGCATTACCATCCACAGTTGGCAGTGTGGTGGCTCCCCACAGGTTCTTAATTATTGTGACCTGTGGTATCTGGCTAGAATTGTCAGTGCGAACAGACAAGCAACTCTGGCAGAAATCATATCCACATTCAGTGCAGTCCCACATACACATCTAATCGCTCAGTGCAGCATTCTTTAGCTTCCATTGTACATGGGAGAAGAAGGCCCACCAGAATATCTCTGTTAACCATGACCATTGGTGAAGAGGACCTTTGGACACAGTGCCTCTTCTGGGCTTGTGAGGTTGTTAACTGGACCCGAGAGGTCTGGCGTGGTCTAATGAATCATGGTACCAAATCTTTCTGTCTTTTTGGTTTTTTTGTAGTGCAGACCACATGAATTTATGGAGCCTAGTTGTCAAAAAGGCACTGTGCAGCCTGTTGGTGTTTCCATACTGGCGTGAGGTGTATTCTCACGGCATGATTTGGGTTCACCGGTCCACCTAAACACATCATTGACCGGTGCCCACTATGATTCACTGCTTGGTGATCATTTGCAACCCTTCATGGACTTAATGTACCTACAATGATATATTTCATCTGGATATTTTACATAACTCTGTTTCTTGAATTCTGGAATGTCAGCTTAACCACAGCTTTAAACAATAGTGTCTCTACAAAGATCTTTACCTAACATTTATTTATTTATTTATTCATTTATTTATTTAGCAAAGGCCTTTACTGTATCTTTAGTAGTAGTGTAGAGAGAAAGACCTTTACAGCCTTTACCCTTTTTTGTCAGTCACATTTATCACATATTCAGCATCATTATCTGTTCGTTCAATGAAATTGTAATGTTGGTGTGCTTACTAACATCAGTCAACATCTCCTCAGGGCTATGAAAGAGCAGGAGCTCGACACCCCATCAATAGAGAAGCGCTTTGCCTACACATTTCTCCAGCAGCTCATCACCTATGTGGATGAGGCCCATGAACACATGCTGGAATTTGGTGAGTATCTTAAAAACTTCATCAGCACACCACTCAAGGTAAAAACTTTTGATGTAATCTTAACCTTACAATATTGCATGATGTATGATATATTGTATGACGGCAGACTGTATGCTAATGCCATGTTAGTGATATTGGATGAGGGCTGTGAAATTACCCTGTCATGATTATGTCACAGTGACCAGCGACCAGTCCTGTAGAACACCGAAGTGCACGGTGAAAGGAGGCTGTGCTAAAAGGCTGCTGGTGTTTTTCTTTAAATTTGTGGACAAAGAAGTTTTGGTAAATTGTGCTCTGTCTTTTGTATTTTTGTGTCTTTTTCAGATGTTAGCCTGCAACCAAAGGGGGAGAAAATCCCTCATGAGCAGCAGATGAAATTCTTTGGAAAGGTCTAATGTTTGTTCTCCTTTGAAAAATGCAGTTAATTCTAATTTTATGTGAAAACCAGCTGGATTATAGAGATATATGTTTGTATGTCATGGGATCTGGAACACACAAAGTTGAATTGGCACAATTTTCCCACAGGTTGTCTTGCCTCTTGTTGACCAGTACTTTAAGAATCATCGGCTCTACTTCTTGTCTACTGCTGTCCGGCCAATTGGCAGTGGAGGTCACGCATCCAATAAGGAGAAAGAGATGGTGACCAGGTGGGTGATATAACGTGTCTCTGAACACTAGAATGAATAAATAGTCGCTGTGTATATTAAAAGTGTTCAGATAAACACTCTTCCTCAAAAAACTAATTGTACCAAGAAGGAACTAACTTACAGAAATGAAACTTGGTGGGTAGGTTTGACATTGTGACATGCAAATGATTCAGGTTTCACGCTCAGACACGCTGGTGATGTAAGCAAGGGCCAGGTCATTCTGTTGCATGTGTTTATCCATTCTGACTCATTTCATTGTTTTGGTAGCATCCTTTGCAAATGAAGTATGCATCAGAGAAGAGTTTGAAAGAAATTTGAGAAGTTGGAAGGGTTCACGTTACAGGGTTCTTTGAAGTGGGATGCTCTTATTAATACAGTACAGTTCCTTGCAAAAGTACATATCTACACAAAAGGTATTGTTTGTGTTTTGCAAACAACAAATAGCAAC
This sequence comes from Acestrorhynchus altus, assembly GCA_034509495.1. Lineage (NCBI taxonomy): Eukaryota > Metazoa > Chordata > Actinopteri > Characiformes > Acestrorhynchidae > Acestrorhynchus > Acestrorhynchus altus. The sequence goes on along the minus strand of CM067510.1, from coordinate 14,977,586 downwards.
AAATAACAGAAAACTTCAGTGTGCATAATTATTCACCCCCTAAAGTCAATATATTGTAGTGCCCCCTTTTGTGGCAATTACAGCTGCAAGCCACTTTGGATAAGTCTCTTTGATTTTGTCACATCTTCCCACTGGGCATCTTCCCTCAAGGCAAACAGCTCCAGCACCTACAGGTTAGATGGTTTACGCTGGTGAACAGCAGTCTTCAAGTCTGACTACACATTCTCAATTGGATTTGGGCTATTACTAGGCCATTCCAATACATTTGCACATTTTCCCCTTGAACCACTCAAGTGTTGCTTTAGCAGTATGTTCTGGCTCATTGTTCTGTTAGAAGGTGAACCTTTGTGTCAGACTCAGATCACTGACAGACCGAAGCCCTGTATCAAGAATATCTCCGTATTTTGCACCATGTGTCTTCCCTTGACCAGGTTCCCAGTCCCTGCTGCTGAAAAAAACATCCCCACTGCATGATGATGCCCCCACCATGTTTCACCAATGGTGTTTTGGGGTGATCAGATGTGTTGGCACTAGACATAGCAATTTCCTTGGTGGCCAAAAAGTTGTTTTGGTCTTTTGGTCTCATCTGAGTCTTGTAAGTAAAGGCTTTTTCTGACCACTCTTCCATAAAACACAAATCTATGGAGTCTATGGCTTATTGTGGTCATATGCACAAATACTCCAGTCTCCTTCAGGGTTACTGTTGGTTTCTGTCCTGCTTGTGGACAAAGAAGGTTAATGCCCTCCATGCCCGTTCTGAGAGTTTTGGTGGATGGCCCTCACTTGGCAGGTTTGTTGTGGTACCATGTTCTTTCCATTTGATGATCATTGATTTGATAGTGCTCCAGGGGATCATCAGAGATTTGGATATTTTTATAACCCAGCACTGACTTATACTTGTCAAAAACTTCAGTTTGGTTAGTAGTGCTTCTTGCTTAATGGTGTTGCAGCCTCTGGGGCCTTTCAGAAAAATGTGTAACTGCTGACAGGTCATGTGACACTTAGATTGCACAAAGATGGAACCAATTGGCTGGAAGTTATTGGTTGAACTGGAACTATTTGATGTCCAATCTCTGGTAAATGCAGTTGATTCAACCTGATTTGGAAAGGCACACACCTGATTATACAAGGGCCCATAGTTGACAGTGTACGTCAGAGCACAAACCAAGCTATGAAGTCTAAGGAATTGTGTATACCTCCAAGACAGGATTGTATTGAGACACAGATCTGGTGAAAGGTACAGAAATATTTCTGCTGCATTGAAGATCCCAATGATCACACTGGCCTCCATCATTTGTAAATGGAGGAAGTTTGGATCCACCAGGACTCTTCCTAGAGCTTGCCTCCCGGCCAAACGGAGTGATCATGGTAGGAGGGCCTTAGTCAGGGAGGTGACCAAGAACCTAATGGTCACTCTGACAAAGCTACAACACGTGGAGAGAGAAGAATCTTCCAGAAGGACAACCATTTCTGCAGCACTCCACCAATTAGGCCTGTATGGTAGAGTGGCCAAATGGAAGCCACTCCTCAGTATCTGTGATTGGATGGATGGATGGATGGATGGATGGATGGATGGATGGATGGATGGATGGATGGATTGGATGGATTGGATGGATTGGAAGGGGTGGGTGGATGGATTATGAAAAAATGTTCTGTTGATCCATTTACAAAAAATGAACCTGATTAATCTGAAATGCTATTATACTTCCTTTTCAGCAGCTCTTCTGTACTTTTAACTACTTTCATTAATGCCTTTAATAGTCGTAGCATAAACTACATTTGTTTAGCAAATTCCAATGTTCGCTTGCCTTTTCAGTTCACTTCAATTCATTTGTTTCTGGATGAGTTGCTCTACTGATTCTACTAACATATTTCTTCATCTGTGGTCTTCTCTTTCTCCCCTGTCTCTTTCCTTTTGCTCAGTCTTTTCTGCAAACTGGGAGTTCTTGTCAGACATAGGATATCTCTGTTTGGTAAGGTTTATTGAGTTGCATGGTGTGTGTTCTTTATTTGTGTGTGTTCTTTATTTGTGTGTGTGTGTGTGTGTGTGTGTGTGTGTGTGTGTGTGTGTGTGTGTGTGTGTGTGTGTGTGTGGTCTTGCCTTTGGGGAGCCTCTTGAGTAAAGCACACAAGATAGGATTAAGATGCATAATCGTATTTTGAAGACTTTGTCTAGTGAAATAATAATTTTCTAGTGGCATGACTAGAAAAAGGAAGAGCAGGAGATTGAAGTGATTTGGTGTTGCATGTTCAAAATGGTTTTTTTTTTTTTTTTTGTTCCACTTAATAAGGCTGTATTTTTATTTGAAATTGTACTTAGTGTTTCCTGACTATAAGCTCTTATATAAGCTAAAGGGTCCTGAAGGTGTTGAAGATTTTCTAATGTCATGCAGAAGTGTCAGCATGCAGAGGAAAAACATTGCCTTTGTTCAGTGGAAGTCATTTTTGGGCATTTTTATTGGTCCATTCATCATTTTGTCAAAATGTAAAAGTCAAAACTCTTGTTTGAAGAAAATATTAGACTGTATGGTTATTATAGATGCATGCTAATTGTTTGTGCTTCACAAACAGATGCTGTTCTGCAAAGTGCATCATCCAGTGTTCTTTTGTATTTTTCGTTGATGTTTCTTCTGTAACTTTCTCAGGAAACGACTCTACCTCTATTGTGAATTGCCTTCATATACTGGGACAGACACTGGATGCCAGGTCAGAGACAATGTTCTTTACTGTAACAGTCAAAGTGGTTCATGTGTGGAGGAAGTACATTCATGAAATTTGTAGAATAAAAATAGACTATATGTCCAATGGTTTGTAGACACCTCTTGTCTTGAATACATTCAGCTACTTTAAGCTTCACCCATTGATGACAGAGATGTGCAAATGCACACACAGCTTGTCTAGTTCCTGTAGATAAGTATTGCCAGTACAGTTGGGTTAGAGGGCTATAAAGTCCCCCAGCATTAAGCTGTGGAGCAGTGGGGTGGTGATCATTCAACATCTTGATCTCACTAACGTTCTTGTTGCTGAATGGTAGTGTGTATGTTGCGTTGATGGGGTTCTGGAGTGTTTAGATCTCTCAGTGTCACTGCTGCATTGGGAATAGCCCAAGCTTAAATATCCAACCAACAGCATGACAATCTTTGGGCAGCATCCCATAACCACTGATGAAGGACTAGATGTACAGGAACACAAACTATGCAGACACACATGAGCTTCTGTTCGTAGAGCCCCTAGTGAGTGGGCAAAGTATTTAAACTCTCCAGCAGCACTGCTGTGTGATCCACTTGTACCAGCGCAACACACACTACACACCACCACCATAAAGAAATACATCTGTGAAGCCTTTTGATTTCATAAAGAATCATGTTGTGAAGAAATGTGTGAAGGTCTAAAGAATCATAAATTGATATAGGTTCTTCACCAATGCAAAGGTTCTTGGTTCTTTTTGGAACTAAAATAGTTTTGTCTAGAGCTTGGTTTAATTAGCCATTTGTAGCACCTTTAATCTCAGACTAACTCTGACATACACTGTAAATGAATGCAGTAGTGATGTCATGTTTCCTGTAAAATAAATATGTATCACTTGACATGCTGGAAATATGGACTACTACATTCTTGTCAGTGATGTATGAAATCACCCTCCTCTGCAGGACAGTGATGAAGACGGGATTGGAGTCAGTGAAAGCGGCCCTGCGGGCATTTTTCGAGAATGCTGCGGAAGATTTGGAACGGACAATGGAGAACCTGCGGCAGGGTCAGTTTACACACACAAGGACGCAGCCCAAAGGAGTCACTCAGATCATCAACTACACCACTGTGGCCCTGCTGCCTGTTCTCTCCTCACTATTTGAACACATCGGCCAGAACCTGTTTGGGGAGGATCTTATATGTGAGTGAACATTTTACTTTAACTAAATGTTGAATCTCAAGGAGAGATCTCCCAACTTGCTTTTTCCCATTTCAACTCCACTGCGCCCATCAATCAAAACATGTAAAAGCTCTGCCTTCCATTCATGCCTGGCCCACACTACAGAATTTTTGCTAACCAGTGTTGAAAATTTCAGAAACCTGGACGCTACGGGTTAAGAATTATTATGAGGAATTCCAGTTTGGGACTATAACTGCTGTATTCCTGAGTTGTAGATGTTCTTGGCACTACATAGAGTGTAACATGCCTTGTTCAGTAGTATCTTTATTATTAAAAGGAAATTCCATAGATTTCAAAACCCAGCATAATTAAAACACTGTAAAAAGTCATTTAGAGGCAGAAATCATTGTGTATTATAGAGTAACTTACATACTTCTATTTATTTACAGTGATTGTAAAAGGAACCAGTGACTTCAAAATCTACAGTACAGATATACATTCAGATGTAAACGTTTTGTGTAATTTTATTTACATTCACCTCACATCTTAATCATTTAATCGGTCTTTGTCAGTCACCAGTGTTTACTGTGTGTTGTGTCACTTTGTGGTAACCTACCAGTGATTTATGCAGTGAAAGTAATATGAACAAAATTACTTTTGTAATCTTTGGTAGCAAGGATGCCAGGGACTGATTTTTGCATAAATTATATTTTATTAACAGCACTGATCTGAACCACCTGCACTGCAGAAAGCTGGAAATACTATCACTGCTGCCTCAAACCTTATATGGGTGGGATATTACCAACCTACTGTTTCCAGCACAATCGTATATACCAGTTCTGAAAATAGGTTATAAAGACCTCAGATGTTTCACAGGAGCAGGATTTGCTTACATTTCAGCAAATGGAACATAGGAGAGTAGTGATGCGAGATCAGCTTTGACAGTAACAGCTGTCTGCTTTAGAAAAGCAGCCCAACACACAAGATGATTGTATCATTTCACCTGAAAGAGGAAGTGAACAAAAAGACGGTAATTCAGTTTGATTACAGAACAGGCTTCACGTTGGACCCAGCAAACATGTCGCTCAACCAAAAAATGTTTGCATCTGCGTCACCCAGAGCTGGACTGTCCACTTAAATCAGGTCCTGCTTTGCTGGAAGGGGGGGTGGGGTTTAGAGGGGTGGGCGTACCTTTTAATTGGTTTCATTTTGTTAAATGAGCGGGGAATTGTGGTTGTCCGTGGACCACCCCTTTCCCCTTTTTTACCTGTTTTTTTTTCCACTTCTCCCAACAGCCAGTCCGTCCCTGAGGTCACCTGTCAATGACCGTGCAGAACATTTGGAAAATGTTGGAATTTAACTTTTAATTCTTGGTGAACAGAAGTTGGTCCTGAATTGGACACTACAGGTCTATGAAATCCAGCTTCCAACTGTTCCTTTGTATTCAATTGACTGTGTCTTGTTTGGCAGTGGATGATGTCCAGGTGTCCTGTTACAGAATTTTAAACAGCCTCTACTCTCTTGGCACCAGCAAAAGCATCTATGTAGAAAGGTACTAAACATATTCATACTGTATTTGCATTTGCAATCTATTTATACATTCATATGCAATAATCAGTAATATGCTGGTAGGTGATATTTATATTGTAATGTTAGAACAGTAGTACTATTGTAGATAATACTTTACGTTTAGTGTTAGCAGTGTGTTGTACCGCTGTGCTTTGGGCTCTGTGCAGGCAGCGGCCTGCTCTGGGCGAATGTCTGGCAGCATTTTCTGGTGCGTTCCCTGTGGCCTTTTTGGAGCCAAATCTTAACAAATACAACAGCTACTCCATCTACAACACCAAAGGTGTTAGAGACAGGACAGGTGAGCAGATTCTTTATTTACTCTCAAAATGTGTTGACTAGATATGGGGTTTAGATTGAAGTTATGTTGCTAATAGCTATTAGCACACAAAAGTATGTTGATATGCTGTGCATGAATAGGTCATTTTAATTCTTTATCTCCTTTCTTCCATCAGCCTCTGGTCTCCCAACCCAGGTGGAAGAGGTTTGTCCACTGGTTCCATCTCTGGAGAAAGCTCTGGAGGAGATTATGGAGTTGGCAGAGTCTGGAATGCGCTACACTCAGATGCCTCATGTGATGGAGGTGGTCCTACCCATGTTGTGCAGCTACATGTCCCACTGGTGGGAGCATGGACCTGAGAATAACTCAGAGAATGCTGAGAGCTGCTGCACATCCTTGACCTCTGAACATATGAACGCCCTGCTTGGGAACATCCTCAAGATCATTTACAACAACCTAGGCATTGATGAAGGTGCCTGGATGAAGAGACTTGCAGGTATGTAAGGGCGTTTTCTGTAGAGCTGCTGCTCTAACACAAATGATTCAGCTTCATAAGGTATTTGAGTGTTACGAGTGAATTTAAGAACATATGGTGCCACTTTAGTGTTGCACTAAAGTTGTATACAAATAGACTTCAGACTTGCATATTGTCTGTAATCATTTGTGAAGCCACTCAGACTTGTGACTAATGTCCATTATCCAGGCATGGTATCTGAAAGTTACTGAAAGTTACAGTTACTATATTTCAGTTATTTAGGACAAACTGTTTTCTTGTGACACACTACAACATCTACCTAGCACAAGTCTTCACTGTGACTCGTGTGTCAAGACTCATGACCTTATGGGTCTAGTGTAAAGACTTGTGGCTTGACTTGGACTCTAGTCTAAAGACTTATGAATTTGTCTTATGAATTTTGAAATTTGGCTTCTTGTGTTAAAATGTGTAACTTTACTGGTACTTTTATTTTGTGTCTTGTGAACATCTCTGCTATTCAGGAAATACTTGAAATGGGTTAGTTTGTGGAACTACTATTACTTAAATTATTAAAACTTTATTTTGGGTGTCCAACATTGATGCTTTGTAGATGTTCATTTTGTCATGCCCTTGCTTTAGATGTTTAGATGACATTCAATTAAACATCTATTCAATATACTGGACTTTACATTGAATGCATTAGGTTTTGTAATAAAATAGAACCATAAATCTATATCTTAAATATAGATATCTGCTAATAAGCTCAGATCTGTAGATTATCTATACGGGACTCTCAAAGTGTGATCTAGTAATCAAAGTCACATTTCACCTAATGTATTCAATCAGCCATGACCAGTTATATCAAAAAGACTCAAAAACCCTTAGCTCTGTTTCTCTTTCTTGGTCAGTCTTCTCACAGCCCATCATCAGCAAGGCCCGGCCACAGCTACTGAAGACCCACTTTCTGCCATTGATGGAGAAGCTGAAGAAGAAAGCAGCCACTGTACTGATGGATGAAGAGCACACCAAGGCTGAGGGGAGAGGTGAGATGTCTGAGGCTGAGCTGCTCATCCTGGATGAGTTCACCATCTTGGTGCGGGACTTGTACGCCTTCTACCCACTCCTCATTCGCTTTGTTGACTACAACAGGTGAGAAAACTGCATGTGCGTGCAGTGACTTAAAGATTGTTAGGGTGTTGATGTAAATATTGCAGACAAAATGCTCAGTAGTCTGTTTGGCTGCACTGGAGAAATCATGTTGCCTTTCTCATCAGTATCTTCTCTTTTTTTTACCAAGCTATTTCCATTTTACCAGTAGAATGGCTTAGTCAGGTTCAAACATGAACTCAAGTTGTGCATTACTGATGAAGAAATGTTTGTTTAATCATTTTAATCAGTTATTTAAAAATAAAACAGCCCAGAGTGCTATTTCACACTAAACACACAGCACTTCCAAAATAAACTGGTAAAAAAAATTAAGAAAATCTAAAAGATGACCATAAGTCAAAGTTAAATTATAAAAAAAAAAAAAAAATTGACAGGTCAACACCTAGTAAACTTAGATCTGTTGATCAACACATTTACAACCTGGAGGGAGGGAGAGAGAAATTTCATGTATGGAAGCAAAACAAACTTTCTGGGGAACTAAAGGTGTAAAAATGCCCTTAGATACCGCAGCCAGTCCCCATGAGTCAACATATCTTTAATTGTCAAAATGTCAAGTGTGTCACTCAGACAGCTTCAGCTTCTTGTCCCCTATATCAGACTTTATCAGCCCCAGGATCTCTCACAGAACAGCACTTCCCTGTCTCAGAGGCTGTGACCGAAATGGATGCCTATTCCCTCATGAGTACTGCGCTATACATGGTTAGACTATTTAGTTTCCTAAGTAGTTTAGAAACACAGGCGAATTGAGACACTTCCTCTTCAGCATCATGCATCAGCACCAGTAGCATAAACAAACCCGAGTGTGTGAGCTGTGTTTAAACTCTGCTCACACACACAAACTGAATTCTGAATTAAAGGTAGTAAAGCTCTGTGCTGTTCATGGAATCATTTTTGATTATGTTGCTTAGAAACATAACCCTCCCATTAATGAACTAGCATTATAGGAAAAAATCAAATCTTCTTCTACTTGCAGGGGCTCGTAACTATCACCAGCTTAGCAGCTATATGAGTAAACATCGTCAGCTCCATTTGTTCCAATGTGTTGCTTAGTAACAAGCGATGATATTTACTATAAATTACCAGTGCAATGTGGGAGATTATTGTTCCCCTTAAAATCACATCCAAAATTCCACTTTACGATTTGGAGACTAACCTTAAACCTAAATCACCTGAAGCCTGTGATACAATGAAAAGAGTGGGCATATTAAAGATTAAAATCTGATCTCATTATTGCTGCCCCGTCTCTACTCACTTTATATTTTGAATGTCTGTAATGGACTGGGTGTCTGGAGTGAGTTCATCTGTGGTTGTTTTCAGAGCAAAGTGGCTGAAAGAGCCTAACCCAGAGGCTGAGGAGTTGTTCCGCATGGTGGCAGAGGTCTTCATCTTCTGGGCCAAATCGCATGTGAGTGAAAACACACACACACAAACAGACACACACACACACCATCTGGAATCACCATCTAATGTGTGCTCAATCATTGTCATGTCCAGCTATTGGCTTATTAGTCAACTGTGACAATAACCCCAATTCTCACAAATACTCCATCTTTGTCAGTCCTTTCAGATGTGCAGCGTTCTTGATACTGTGTGGGAAGTCGTTTTGTTTTAGCCTCTGGGAAGAAGCAGTCAGAGAGTCAGAGGAGCATGAACGTTTTGTGATGGCTTTGTGACTAAGAATGAGTTTGGTTAATGTCAGAAGTTCAACTGAACCATGTTAAAGTGTGGTGAGAATCATTTGGAAGTGAACCCACTGCTCTGGGTTTCAAACAGCTGAAATGAGGCACATATGGTATTTTGTTGTGAACTCGTTGACCCGGAGTTATTTTACAGAATTTCAAACGGGAGGAGCAGAACTTTGTTGTTCAGAACGAGATCAACAACATGTCATTCCTCATTACTGACACCAAGTCCAAAATGTCCAAGGTAAGAGACCTCACACTCATAAACACACCACACACCTACACCCATTGCTGTGAGGATTGGATTTCATTCAGTGACAAGAGCATTAGTGAGGTCTTGCTGTATGATGATCAACACCCCATCTCATCCCCAACTCCATCCCAAAAGTACTGGATGGAGCACCATCATTCCAGAGAAAGCAGTTCCACTGCTCCTCCTCTCAAATCTGGGGGGCTTTGTGCCCCTCTAGACTATGCCTAGAATTAGGCATAGTGGCAATAGGTTTATGTTTATCTGCTCCAGAGTTCTATTCTATTGGCAGTACTTTTCTGTAAGGACAAGATAAGCTAAGTCAACAATGTTCATGGGTTGTCCTAACCTTTTCAAGACTGTAAGGTCATTACAGTGTGTACAGTATTTCACTCCACTACATTTGTATATCAGAGAGGATATGATTTTTATTTACATTGTGAAACTTTCTCTTTGTGAAGTGCCACCTGCATGTCTCCTTACTGGTCTGCAGGGGGCAGTGTCTGACCAAGAGAGGAAGAAGATGAAGAAAAGAGGAGATCGGTATTCCATGCAGACGTCCCTTATTGTGGCGGCTCTAAAGAGACTGCTTCCTGTGGGGCTGAATATCTGTGCTCCTGGAGACCAGGAGCTAATTGCACTCGCCAAGAACCGCTTCACACAGGCACAGAAATCACTCACTTTTCTACACACATAAACATACACACACCGTCACACATGCTTACGAGAGAGCTTCACACACAGACTTGGAATCAAATCATGGGGAAAAAACTTTTACACTGACTTACATTTTCCTTCCCCAATAAAGTTGCTTACATTATCACTTAAATTATTGAAATAAATTTTGGAACCCCATTAAAGCTTTCCTCCCCATCACATACAATTCTCCCAACACTAGGAGTGCTAAGATATGCACATGCTTCCTCTGATACATGTGAAACCTCTTTTTGCATCATTACTGGGCAGCCAATGCGCTCGGGGGAAAGTGCCAGGTCCCCAGCTCCTATAAACAGCTAACAGACTAGCAGTGCTCATGTCAAAAGGTGTGACGTGGGGAAAGAACGTCATCTACCCACCCAGAGAGAGCATGGCTAATTTTGCTTTCTCAGATTCCAGCTGCCGATGGCAAGCAGCATTAAATGATAGTGCTTTATTTATTAAATAAAATCACTTTATTTTCAGTAATAGTTTCTATTCTGTGGAATAAATACATTTATTTAGTTTGAGTCCATAGAGTTCATATATGGAAATGAAGCCACTTGCATATGCATTTACACACACCCTTGTTTAACTTCAGTAATTAGTGCAGTACTACTATAGTGCTGTGTTAGTGTAGTATTAGTATTTGTCTTAGATACAGCTACAAAAACAGCCTGTTTTCTTTAAAGGGAGTTTCGAAAGCTTGTGTGAAAAAAAAGTGTGCCTTTGTTGGTATTTATATATTTCATACAAATACAGATTGAGCCGTGCTCAAGCGTTAAATTTGTAATTAGCATTTTCTGTTCATTCTGTTACAGTGAAGTGATCAGTAAAGCATCTTGTTCTTATCCAACAGAAAGACACAGAGAATGAGGTTCGGGAGATCATCCGTAACAACCTTCATCTGCAGGGCAAGGTCAGAAACCTGATGTGTTTTCTTATTTCATTAAGACATCACATTAGCATTAGCATTCAGTACGGCTCTTTGTGTGTTCACTGTCCTTTTCATCCACTCACTAACACAGACACTTTGTATTGCTCTGCATGTCTCTATAGTCAGCTTTTTTGTATTAAAACAAGTGATAAAGTTAAAATGACACTAAATGAACGTTACAATTCATTCATTCATTATTTAAAATAAATAAATAAAAATCATTTCATTCACACATGCATGCTTCAATGTTTCCCCTCCATTTCACTGTCCATCTCCTCCATTCTTTGCATGTCTGCATGTTCCTGTACCCGGCCCTCCTTGCCCCATCAGTATCGGGTGTTCCACTTCAAAAAGCTGGTCAAGCGGCTCATCATTGTCCTGAAATGGGCGAAGCGTCGTCAGGCTAAGCTGACCACTTCAGAAATGCCCCTCTACAAACGCATACCCCTCCGCAAGCGCTCAACCACCCTGGACTTCCCACAACGCAATCCGCGGGTCATACTAAACGTTGTGAGGAAGTCCTCCTCTATGGACTCGGCCATCCGGTCCCACGAGATCCACCTCACTTCACATAGCATGTTTGGATGTAGCATGCTGGTGTGTAGGGAAATCTGCTGGAACACTCCTTGAATGTAGCACTTACCTCTTAGCATGAAGCATGTAACATTTACCTTCCAGAAATGTTGGAATCCTGCATTTAAATGAAAAAAATCTAATTTGCAAAATATTCCATCTGTGTTCTATATGACATGTTACCAAGAGCTAGACCTTCATGTCAAGAAAAGGAAAATAACAAAAGAAACTCAACTGCAACAATGCTCTTTTCTACTAGCATCTCAAATAGAATTATAATACTGTGTTAGCACTAAGTTATGTTTATGGCTGTTCTAGAGTAAACAGAAATTTGAAGGTTCAAAGGGAACGGCAATTAAGCAAAAGCATAGTCTGGTAGCTGGTTGTGTGTTCATTTGATAGTGTATGATCTTAGGACACACTACTGTGCATGTCTGGATAAGCTGAAATAGTGAACTGTCACTGTATATAAAGTACCGTATTTTCTGGACTATAAGACGCTACTTTTTTTCCACACTTTACACCATGCGGCTTATAATGAGGTGGATCTTTTTCTTTTTATATATGTTATTTTCCAGGTTCTTTAAAAAACTTTGCGGGTGCGGCTTATAGTCCGGAAAATACGGTAATCATAAAGTAATCGTACACAGCCTTATGCAGGTCCCACAAAGTGGGAGTCAAAGTTGCAGTCCAGTTAGCAGCATGCCTTCACAAATATTTTAAAGCTTTAATGTTCCTGTCTACATATTTTCATGATTATCTTCTTACTGTTTTGTATAGATTTGTGATGAATTTACTATGTGCTGGTAGAGAAAAAATATAAACTCTCACTATTAAATATTTTATTTAATTTCAAATCTGAAAATTTAACCTCCATATAACATAACATTTAATTTAAACTCAGTAAATAATAATTTAAACACTGTAAATAAACATGACTGCACCAGAAATGCAGAGTTATTTTCAAGCTTCTTGCTGGTATTTTTAATTCCCCCCTTAAATGGTGCAACAGGAGGCAGAATGGAGCACTACAGTTTTCGACACATTTTCTTGTCTTTTAGAAAACTGGCACCAATTCTGACATGGGGTTGTTTATGTTGCCATAGTGATTCACTTGCCATTTCATTTCAAACATTGGCTGTCAATGTTCAAGGGCACTAATGATCAGCCATTTTTCTTGGACTTTCCCAATTGTAAAGTGGAATTCAAACGTGATTTTGACGCCACTGTAATCTCTCAGAATTCTACACTAATTTAAAGTAAACAGCATAGATCACTACATGAGCTGAATATGGACCAAAATGCATTGTGAGTCTCGTTATTAAGCAACAGATAGTGGAACGAAATGGAACTGATGACACTTTCTCAGAATGCAGTGATACTTAGGAACCATTTGACAATGTGAAGTTATAGTTTTCCATTGTAACATTAAGTTCATTAATGGAAGGCTCCATCAACATAGGAATCAACATAACAGTCAACGTTATTCAATGAACATCACAGAGCTTTACTGACTTGAATTCAGAATTTAGTTTCAAATGTCTCAGACACTCATATTTGTTAAGAGTCTATTTATTTATGTGTTTAACTCTACTTAGTAAACAAAGTAAATGGCTCTATTACCGAGCCAGTGTTGCAGTTCTCATTTTCTATTTTACCTTTTTGGTTTCAAATTAAAACTTACCAATGAGATAAGAGAGAGAGAGTATTTCTTATACAAAATTAGATAATTGTATCTCACTGTCACCAGTCCTTTTTTGAAGCTTAAAAAATGTATATGAGAAGATTGAGATGGCTGCTTTTTGTTGATTTTTATAACAATACAGTTTGGAGACAACGTGTTTGTGCCTACAGGGCAAAACTAAAGAAGCAAATGTATTGCTTTAGCAAGTCTGAAGAGAAAATTGTGTAAATGAGTGACTTTAAGTGCTTTTTAATTGTGTTTTCTATTAGTTGATTTTCCTCAGTTCATTTCCCTGATGTTCTGTGCTGGTGCTTGTCTGTGCAGCTGGAGGACCCTGCTATCCGCTGGCAGATGGCCCTTTATAAAGACATGCCCAACCGCAGTGAAGACACATCAGACCCAGAGAAGACTGTGGAGAGAGTGCTGGATATTGCTCATGTGCTGTTCCATCTGGACCAGGTCAGTTTATAACAGCCTGATTACTGCACTGTAACAGTTCTTTACTCAGGGGACATCTTTTCATACCTTTTCATTCCGGCACTATACAAATCTAAAGGTCCATCTATTTCTGTTTGTTTTTTCAGGTGGAACATCCTCAGAGGAGTAAGAAAGCTGTATGGCACAAGCTGCTGTCCAAGCAGAGGAAGCGAGCAGTGGTGGCCTGCTTCAGGATGGCTCCTTTATATAATCTACCCAGGTGTGCTTTAACAGCGGCAAATATCTGTGAAGAGCTAAGCAAGTAAATGATGAGCATATTTCCAAAAGGCATATTGCTTTCATTTCAATTTTTAAAGTTTAGTAAGATTATATTTTATTTCTTTTAAATTTAAAAATAAGGTAAAAACAATCGTTCTTTGTTCATTGTGGCCAAAAGGTTCTATTGTAGTCTTAATTCATCTACAAGATTTTTTTTTACAACATGCATCAGGCTTGTTTAGATGTTCCTTTACATCTTCTTTTATGAACTTCTGAAGCATAATTCTGTGTGGAGATTGTAGGGAATTGTCCTCGAATGATTTTCCAGTGAACATAATTTGCAGATTTTCAGGTAGATCACCCATAATCCGTCTGAAATATCAGATTCTATTCCAGTCAAATTTAAACTCATGCTACACACACACACACACACACACACACACACACACACACACACACACACACACACACACACACACACCGTAGTACACATGGAAGTTCTTTCCCACAAGTGAATGTGGCAACAAGCTTGGGATATGCAACTCCTGCAGCTGACCCTAAAGTATTCCAAAGTATACAGATTTAAGACCCTGAAACACATCCCCTCTCTGAACCACACAATCTGAAGAAGCTTACAAAGAGGGTAAAGCTAGTGAGAGGACAGGTACATCTTTCTTCAGCAATGAAAAAACAAGCCATTGCAAGGAAAATGATGAAATTCAGAGCAACGGATGAGCAGCTGTTTTCTGTAGTTGAGAACAGAGGTTTTAGTCCCAAGATACACAACACAAACATGTTTTTATTAATACTAGACATGTTTTATTATTACCAGAACCTCAATCTACAGCTGCGACAAGCTGGTTCCAAGCCGATGTGCATATTGAATTTCTGATTTGTAGAAAGAAAGTGTTTGTCCTATACCCTAGTTTATTTTGATATTTAAGAATTGACCTTAAACAAAAGACATTTATATTTTATTTGAGAATGTTTATATCCATGCTCAAATTAAAAGCTGGTTCTAAATAAAATATTGTTTAAGATAAAACTCTTAAATATCAGAATTTCAGAATAACCCTTTCTTTCCACAAATTAGAAATTCGATATGTGTATCGGTTGGGAAGCAGCTTGTAGCAGCTGGATATGTGGTTGCTGTCAAAATCAGAATTAGACTTGGGAATTGGCCAAGAAATTAATGCAGTTGATGCTTTTATTCATTCTTCTGATGACTCTTCCATGACCTTCATGCTCACATATTGAGCAATGCACCTCTACTCCAAAATTTGCTTAAACCTTGTCTTCCAAAAATCAGCTTCATCTCCATCATTCAAGAAAACCACTGTTCTTCTTAACTACATTGTGCTCTGTGGACATCCGTTATTTAGCTTACTCAATTAAAAATTTAATTTGGACTGCAGTGCATCTGCCATCAAAGTTACACAACTTAAACAAATAACCATTTATTCAGTCAGTATATTATACTTTTTCTTAGCCTCACTCCATTCCATTAACTCATTCTCCCAATACTTTTAAACAGCTCAAGACACCTCTCTCTCTGAAGAAGCAGACCTGCAGTTGTACTAATTATGGTACATGTGTATTTCAGAGTATCCTGTGTTTCTGTGCTTTATCTTTGCTTCCAGGCACCGAGCAGTAAACCTGTTCTTACAAGGCTATGATAAGTCCTGGATAGAGACTGAGGAGCATTATTTTGAAGATAAGCTCATAGAGGATTTGGCAGTAAGTGTTGCATGCTGTCAGAAGGCACAGTGTTGTGTTTAGAAATTCCGGGATTTTAATTGAATTTAATTGAATTTCAGTGTCTTCAGCAGAGCACAGATTGATATGCAAAGCACATGCACTGCACTGTGCCTGAAATACAAAATTAAGAGACCACTCCACATTATCAGTGTCTCTGGTTTTACTATTAACAGACATGTGTTTAAGTAAAGTAAACATTTAAATTTATTCTATAAAGATTTTGATTTTAGATTTTCGAAGCTTTGTGAAACACAAAATGTTTCAAACAAAGGTTTATAGAAAAAACACCATGAACCTTTTAGAAGGTTTGAGGGATAATTCATATTTTGTGCTTTTTGTAGAGGCATCTTGGGGATTTCTTTTAAACAACATTATTATTATTATTATTATTATTATTATTATTATTATTATTATTATTATTATTATTATTATTGATATAATTATGCACAAACCGTTTGTAATAGGATGACGACTAGGAGCTGAAGTTGTCCGTTTTGTTTTGTAGAAACCTGGTGGAGAAGAGCCATCGGAGGAGGATGAGGGGGTCAAACGTATTGACCCCCTGCACCAGCTCATCCAACTCTTCAGCAGGACAGCACTCACTGAGAAATGGTGTGCTCCCTCTCAATAGATATATTATGTAGTGGATGCCTCAAAAGTAAGGAAATGTCCATATGAAATGAAAATGTTTCAGCAAATAAGTGGATCCTGTTTTCGAAACAAGCTGTGGGAGAAGGAATCTGTTAGACTATCACCAGCATGGTGGCCATCTCTCCTTCCACTTGTGTCTGCTTCACCATACCCATGCTTTCACGATAACACACTCCTTTAATATAAATAAAAACAAAAAACATATTCCTGTTTTTATAAGCATACATTTGTTTGAATTGTGTTTTTCAGTAAATTGGAAGAGGATAGCCTGTACATGGCTTATGCTGACATTATGGCTAAGGTGCGTATCTTTTTTTTTTTTTTTTTTTTTTTTTTTTTTTTGACGATGATGAAGATGATGATGAAAACACTTGTTACTCTGAAGGTGCAGATTTCAGATAACATTCAGTTGTATTGGGAACCCTGGAAACGAACACCAAATACATGAAATACACCAGAGATGTTCCCAAGTAGCCTGAATTAAAGCACTGAACTGCTGTAGAAAGATCCAATCAATTCTCCTGATGCCCGTTCTGTTTATGCATTTGTCCACAGAGTTGCCATGACGAGGAAGAAGACGAAGAAGAAGAAGTAAAGAGTTTTGAAGTAGGCGCCATCTTCCTTCAGGCTATATTCTCTGTTTCCATCTCAAAAACGTTAATACCCATTCTTTAATATGGGCATCTCACTTTTATGCTGCTTTGGAAGATTGCATGATGAGTCCTGAACATCCACCTTTGTCCAATCTACCCTTTTTTTTTTTTTTACTACATGTAGAATTGGTCAAAAGCTCTTGAGCTTATAATGTCCACAGTACAGTGTTCCCAGTAAAATTGGGTTTTGGGTTTAGTTCAGGTTTGAACTTTTTGAATATTTAAATTTACTCCATTAGTTACTCCCTGCTTAATTAGTCACACTGTACTGTAGGGCTGTATGTATGGTCGGTTTTGGTCAGCTCATCATTATCATCAAACAGCAGCAACCCAGTTCTAAGGCTGTGAGCCATTTTTAGCTGGAATACCTGAATAATAAAAAACAAACTGAAACTGAACTACATCAATATCCTAAACTCTAATTCTCTAATTTTCACCATATTACCAAATAATAGCTCTTGTGAATTTCATTGAATTTGTTTTAAAAGGACACTCTGGCTAGACTAGGGAAATCCCCTTCTGATGACATATTTGGACAATACAACCTCCTGTTTCATATATATATATATATATATGTGTGTTTCAGAATATTTGTATCTTTTATATAATGAAAACTACGTTGTACAGACAGTTATGGGTCAGGTTACATTTAGGTTAGGTTTAAGTTCAGATGTAGCTTCTGAACCTCTGTAACAGATGTATTTGTACTGTTAAGTTTATAACATAGAACTGCCAGAACTGCACCCCCATGCTGCTGTACACATACATGTCCAAATACACACATATTGGCCTGCTTGCAAAATGATGCATATTTACATGTATCCTGTAGGAGAAGATGCAAACGTTTGGCAACCTCCAACTTTATGTTTGCATTCTAGTATCTATCTAATTAACATCATTAGATAAGGATTATCCTAGTCCAGAGAATCCATTTCAGGATTAGGAGAAATGTTCAGAATGACCTTAGCACTGATTGGCTGCTTTTGTTTTAGCATGGCTAAAAATCACAAGGCTGTTCTAGAGGCTTTTATGGTTGTTTATTCCCCACCCCACCCATCTGTGGTTTTATTCCAGTTAGTTGAAGAGAATCAGACTCTTAGGGTGAAATATGAATTGACCAAGTTTTGTTTCCGCAGCGTGATATTATGAAAGATTTAAGCATCAAAATTGCCAGCAAAGAAGAGCAATCTCTGGTAACCAAGCTAAATGTCTTTATTGGTTGCTTTTCCTTTCGACTTTATACTTCCTTTTGAAACCATCTGCAATCAGTCATTTGTTCACCCCCTGGTATTTTTAACTTGGGTAAAAAAACAGTTGGACCTGTCATTTTGTTTCTTTTCGGTTTTTGTCTTTCCCTGTTCCCTCCCATCCAGACACATGCTGCTGCCTAGCAAGAACTGCTCACTGCTTGCTGTGTGTTGCCATGGCTGCTGTAGCCCCACAAGGGCAGTGATTTCTGATTTCATGGACATTTTGTGGCCTTCTTTATGCTAAGCTTTCAGCTACCATGTCTCACAGCTTATTATTATTTTAAAGAAAATGAAAAGCAATATTGCAGTATTACATTTTGCATAGTTTGTCAGTAACATTGAATTTTTTAAATGGAACAATTTAGGGATGCAGCTTTCCAATGCAGTGCATAAAAAACAGAAAGTGCACTTTATTGATATATTTTTGTACTCGAGGGCATTGCTTTTGAAATTAATCAGTGACTGAGGTTGAATTGCAGAATTATCAGCTTTCTACTTATGTCACAAATTTGGCTTTATTTATTCTTAATTAACTGCACTATTGGACATTTTGTAGATGTTTTATTTTAGTTTATTTTATTATGGCACTAGAAAGTTTCTGAAAAGTTTGTGAATGTTCAATATTTCTGCATAGATTTTCACGTCCTAAAATTATATAAAGACAAATTTAAAAAATGAGACGATATTACACTTTCCCATTTATTTATTGATGATCTAATGTTGAATGTTTATTTTGGTATGTTTTGTGAACGTCTTGTACAGAAGAACTGTAACTAAATATTTCCAGTAGATTAGTCCTGTACAATGGCTTGAAGTAGTTTAAAGCATTTTGTTTTATTCAAAACAGCTTGAACTCTGTTATGTTGGTGGGTTTCCTTTCATGAACTGTGTGCTTCAGGTCCTTCAATATTTCTATTCAATTAAGGTCTTTTTCTTCTTTAAAGATTCTTTGGTAGAACAACTTGTGTGTTTAGGATCATTGTCTTTCTGCAAAACCCACATTCTCTTGAGATTCAGCTCACAGACAAATGTCCTGACGTTTTTCTGTTGAATTTGTCTTCAGAATATTTTGTTCCATCAGTAATGGCAGGCCATCAGACTAAATCAATGAGGTATGACATGTACCTTTGACATGTAGTTAGCACTACACTTTAAAATGGTTACACTCCATACTCCAAACCGTTCAGCCCTGCAGTGGAAAAGAGGCCACTGTTGTTACTGTGTGTTTGTTTTCTAGGTGGACCTGCATGTATAAGCAACAAGACAAGAAACAAGTGAGCATCACTTGTCCAGTTACTTTTGGTCCATCGAAAAAGGAGTGCAAACAGACTGTAATTCCCACAAATAGCTATTAAACATGGTTTAATGGACATTTGGCCTTAAGTTTAAGCTGACATTCTGCACTTTAACCTTATAGTATTTGTCTAATTTTAAATCCAATGTGCTGGAGTACAAAGACTGTGTAGTTACATACAGGCTGCATTGTGGATGTAGTCATACCAGCCTTTGGAAAAGCCTGCATACACTCAGATTTTGTGTGCAAAAAATGTGCAACCTTGGACACTTACACCAATTTTAGCAGATCATTTTGCCCACTCTGTGGCACTAAGGCTAATGTGAACTGTTTGGTATAACGAGAAGAAACCCTGCAGCTGCTTTGCTGTTGTACTGTGTTATTACGAATACGATTGCAGATTGATGATGTGTAACTATCATTTGGCTTTTAGAAATATGGACCACACACTACATTTCAGGCATTAAAAAACCAATGATGCTTGTGTTTTTAAACATCTACCTGGTGAAACTACCAGTGTAGAGATCCAGGAGCACAACAGCAATCTGTAGATAATGCTGAACTCTTTCTTTTTGTTTGTTTCCTCCTTTCTTTTTTCTGCTGTGCCTCCCTTCCTGTAGGAGAAAGAGATGGAGAAGCAGAAGTTGCTGTACCAGCAGGCTCGACTACATGACCGTGGAGCAGCTGAGATGGTGCTGCAGACCATAAGTGCCAGCAAAGGTGCACCAGACTGCTCCTCTAATAACTTCCACTAGACGTGTTCATCCCCTTGAGGTTGCCAGATATATTCCTTTACACAGATACAGTAATGTGAACAAGTGTAAGATTGTCTGTACAATCACTGAAACTTTACGTAGATGAAGGAACTCTGCATGGGATAATCTTTATTTTAATCAATATCAGAGACTGGTAGATGGTTATAGGAAACATCTAATTGATATTGTTTCAGTCAAAGGAGGCAGCACCAGCTGTTATGGCATAGGGTATTCTAAATTTGTCCTCACAAAACAAGTTACATTTTTATTCATTACAGTGCATCTGCAGAGTATTCACAGCACTTCACGTTTTGCACATTTTGTTAGAATACCCTACAATGACAAAGTGAGAAAATGTTGTTTGATATAAAACACAAAACATAACATGCGCCTATGTATTCAAAGCCTTCACTCAGTACCTTGTTGAAGCCCATTTGGCTTATCAAGTCTTTTTGAGTATGATGCTACAAGCTTGGCCCACCTGTTTTTTGGAAGTTCCTCTCATTCTTCTCTACAGAACCTCTCAAGCTCCATCAGATTGGATGGGGAACACTGGTGCACAGCCATTTTTAGATATCTCCAGAGATGTTAGAATAAGGTTCAAGTCTGGGCTCTGGCTGGGCCACTCAAGGACATTCACAGAGTTGTCCCAAAGCCACTCTTTTGTTATCTTGGCTGTGTGCTTAGGGTCATTGTCCTGTTGGAAGATAAGCCTTCATCCCACTCTGCGGTGCTGAGCAGTCTGGAGTAGGTTATCATCAAGGATGTCTCTGTACATCGATACAGTCATCTTTTCCTCAACCCTTCTGCTGCAGAAAAGCATCCCCACAGCATGATGCTGCCACCACCATGCTTCACTGTAGGAATGGCATCGGCTAGGTGATGAGTACTGCCTGATGTTTGGCATTCAGTCCAAAACTTTGTTTCTCAAGGTCTGATAGTCTTTTAAGTCCATGCTTGTCCTTCTGGAAGCTCCACCTCTTTCCCTAGAGCAACATTGGTGCTCTGGTCAGAGTGACCATTGAGTTCTTGGTCACCTGCCTGACTAAGGCCCTCCTACCATGATCACTCAGTTTGGTTGGGCGGCGAGCTGTATGAAGAGTCCTGGTGATTCCAATATGGGACCTTATGTAAATAGATGTGTGTCTTTCCAAATCATGTCCAATCCACTGAATTTACTACAGGTGTCCAATCAAGCTGTAAAAACATCTGAAGGATGATCAGTGGAAATGGAGGTACCTGAGCCCAGTTTTCGAGTGTCATGGCAAAGGCTGTGAATACTTTATATTTATATGTTATATTTTTGTGGTTTTATTTTTAATAAATTTGCAAAATGTTCGAACAAATTTTCTCACTTTGAAGGCAAATATTTATGTACTTAATTTTGGAATAAGGCTTTAACATAAAATGTGCAAAAAAATGCTGTGAATACTTTCTGGATGCACTGTACATTTTGCAAACAATGTTTAAAATATTTGTTCAGTTGTATGTGTTTATATCATATCACCTCCATCTCTCACTATAGTTAAAATGATCAAATATCTATATGTTTAAATATGTTTAAAAAGTCAAAGGTGTTCATGGGGTGTTCTAACTTCTTCACATGACTGAATCTGAAACAAACTACTTTATTCGATGGCAGGAGTTTGCTGGGGCAGTATTGGGGAGATCACTGTTGATTAGAATAAATATTTGTAGAAATAAACATTATATGGTTACAAAGTCAGGGAATGTCAACAAACAGCTATGATAAAGAGTGTGATCATCTTCTAATTATACCTGCAGGTGAGATGGGACTGATGGTGGCATCCACTCTAAAGCTTGGTATTGCAGTACTGAATGGTGGAAACTCTACTGTGCAGCAGGTAAATGCTGATTGAGACATGTGTTAAACAGTTGATGCTAAAATAAAATGCAGGATGCTTTATAAGGCATGGCTTTAAAACTCTAGAATAGGTTCTGGTGTATAATGTTGCTATTTTAGTTGTATCAAAAATGTGCTTTGTCTAATGGTCTCTTTTATCCAATGGAAGAAAATGCTGGACTACCTGAAGGATAAGAAGGATGTGGGATTTTTTCAGAGCCTGGCGGGACTCATGCAGTCCTGCAGGTAAGACTGTAGTGAATAGTTTTATCAGAAGGGTTTCATATATTTCTTTCAAATTCATGAGAAACTAACCAAAAAACATTTACTCTCTCTTTTTAAGTTATATCTTTAGAGTGATTTCATGATTGAGGTGCTTAAAACAGTCTATTGGTAGAAAGTAACAGGGCTAAGTTTTTTTTTTTTTTTTTTTTTTAGCATAGTGTTGTTTATAATATACAAATAACATGTAATGTGGTAAACAGTGCCCATGCTGATGGCACAAGAACATTCAATTCTGATAAATTACTTCAATTGTATTTTTTTATGAATAAGGATAACCTGAATGACTAAGATTAACCTCTAAAAATGAATTTTTAGATCATTTTTTTTAAATCATTGTAATTAATTTATTATAAGCTAAAATGTTACATTGCTCAAAAAGGTTAAAAAATATTTCAACCAGCTGCTCTAAGACTGCAAGGGATGCTCAGCTTCCCCAAAAATGTAAAAAATTAAATGGTAAAATATGCACATCTTGAAACTGAGTTCATTTAGAATCAGCTACTCATCACAAATCGACTGACTTGATTTTGTTATCTTTTGTTATACAGCCCTGTAGCATCAATGTCATTTCAACAAATCGTTTTTTTATACAGTGCATGGTCAATGCATTTGCTCGTAGAAGCTTGAGTGTGGCTTCACTTCAGTGGGACTACATGGAACACTTTATTTCATTGCCTCGAAATTTGAAGGCATCTCTGGTGGTGAATGGAGCAGTGGGCCAGCCTTGGTCTCTGCTCTTGCAGCTGCTGTTTCTGATGAGATCAGTGATGAAATTCAGGCTGCTCCCTACCAGAAACACTCCTACTCCATGGAATTTCACTTCATGGATAGCGAGCACTGTGGCAAACAACTATGATGGCCTCCTGAAGATGTTTTATAACATCATTGCAAATAAAACAATGAATGATGACACATTGGATTGGATTTTGAGCTCGTGTTCATGTTGTACACATATCTGTACTCAGAGACTGATGTGATCTTTGATATTGTCCAGCAGATGGCCATGGATGTTCTCTACTGCAAGAAAATAATTAAGACTCTTCTTGCTTTTGACAAAAGTAAGAGGTCAGAGGGGGCTTCCCAAGCTGTTTATACCAAAGCAGCAGGTTTCACATCTGACCTACAAGATGAGCCCATGAGAAAGTGCCATCTCTGCCAATTCCAGGATCCCCAGGAGTGCTACAGTAATCTGTGCATGGCAATCCTTAATAATCTCATGGAGCAGATTCCTCTGTTTCAAATTTGGAAACTTTGTGTTTCTTAGAATTAGTCAATTTTTTTGATGACATGAGAGATTTGTTTCCAGAGGAGGCCTTCCAGTTTTCTAAAAGACATGGTGTTGGACAGTGCAATGCCTCAGCTGTGCAAACTGTTATTGTTAGTGGCAACAACTGGAGCTGCATCTGCAGGTGTAGGAAAGAACTTCTTCTGTTGAAAACGGAGCCTTATACCCGCAACACAATGGGCCAAGGCCATCTAAGTAGCCTAGCTTTGCTGGTCATTGAGAGGACACTGGTGAAGTCCCTGGAAAAGAGGCCTACTTGGTTTGATAGGGTCACGGACAACTTTTGTGAAAAGGAACGGAGGGTAGAATTTGCATTTAAATTGACAAATCTTATGATGTAAGTCAATAATGAGCTTCTACTCTTTGAAAGACCAGCTGCCGCCACTTTCTACATGCTAAATATGTCAGTTATAAAATAGAATATATTGGTGATTTTCTAAATGAAAATAAATCATAAAATCCACTACAAAGAGCACATTTCTGCACAAAATGGGCCATTTATGAACACTTTAGAACCATTTACAAATTATATTTGTGTCAAAATAGATTTTTTAATATTTCCTATATTTAGGTAAAATCTGTATACATTTTTTCACTTTCAAGCACCACTGATTAAAAATAATAGTTAATTAATATTAACAAATATGTTATTAATATTATTATGGTGACTGTATTATTGTTGTTATTATTATGTTTTTATAAGTATTATTATATTCTAATCCACTGTATTAAATTTCTTAAATATTTAATAAATATATAAACACAATATTTGTTTTACCTTAACATGCACATTTGATAATGTCATCTGTGGGACTCACAAGGCACCCCGATTGTGGAATCAACGTTAAAGCAAATAGGTCTATGAATTGTAAGTTAAGCTAGACAGTGGCATGTTGTCACCAGTTGTTGTCTCTGTCTGTCTGTCTGTCTGTCTGTCTGTCTGTCTGTCTGTGTGGCTGTTTGTTTATTACAGCGTTCTAGACCTGAATGCTTTTGAGAGGCAGAATAAAGCTGAAGGTCTGGGAATGGTGACTGAAGAAGGATCAGGTATGTTGACTGACTGCACTTAGGTACTTAACGTATAGCAGCTTTACTAGTTTTGTATTTATTACTGCAGTTACAGTAATTGCATAACTTACTGATATTTCTTTTTATTAATGTATATTTGTAAGATGTGATTTCATAAATTGACCACACCTTTAAGGTTTAGTATTTATACCGCAACATACTCAGTGTTTACTCCGTCTAATCATCATACATTTATTCATTATTCACTTGTTTTATGTTAATATTGTTTAATATTGATTTGAATATGAACAGTTCAGCCAAGTTTCCTGATTTCCAGTGTATGTGTCGGTTACATCTTTGTAACATTATTTATTTGTTTTACTTTTATATTATGTATTTGTATGGATGTACATGCAGCTGTTAGATCAGATGTGTTTGGTTTCTGTCTTTTTACATTTGTAATCATGAATAGCTCGCACCTCAATTTCGATCAGTGATACTCCACAGTCCGAGATGACACTTCATTCCAGGATGTTGATATAGTTGTCTTTAAGGGTACCATGACAAAAAACTGATTTCCGTCTCCAATAATGAAAGCTAAAGAAGAATTTCCAGAAAGGGAGAACATTTTAAACTCATTCTTTTTTAGCTGTTATTGTCTTAACTGTCAATTTATTCCAACAGAAATGTTTCTGATTACATGTTTAACTAAAAATGTAACATCCTCAGTTTCACAAGGTGTTAATCATGTTAAATCTCTTTGTTTTGTTGCTTTCTCACTAGCTTTATTAGAGATCCAGTTTTGTTGTATTCTTCATTTTAACTTGAAAATGAAGTACAAATATTTTTCCTACTGTTGCAGTTTGTTTATTTTTCCATGACTTTGTGCCCTTCTTTTTGTCATAATACCCTTCTATTAAATCAGAGGCATGTGCTGTCTTTTATGGCTCAGACAATCCTTTGCACTTTGTTTGGATTCAGTCAGCTATGTTCCTGATAAAAACCCCATAAAACCTTGACCAATAGAGCAACAGTGATGTTTGCAGAATGATACACTTCTACACTTCTAGTTTGTAATCTAGTGCATTCTTCAAAATGCGTCCTGTAAATAATGTCCCATGACAGGTATATTGTAAAACTGTGTAGTATTTAGTGTGTTTTTATTCAAATTACAATGGATTTTTCTTATAAATCACATTGTTTGTTTTTGACTAATTAGTGAAATAAACACACAGAGTTCCTTTCGAACTTGGAATGGATTGCTTGATTTCAGACGTCACTTGTCTTGGTAGGGCCTAGGTTCATCTGGGTTCGTCTGTAGCATTTTTTCCTTGGACACATACATCCGGAAGAACAGCACATTCTGGACTTCTCTCTCATTAATACTTCCAAAAATGTATTTACTTTTGTTATACCAATTTACCATTTCTGATGATTGAAATGTTGAGAACATATTTGGTCTACATCAAGATGATGTAAGATATTGTTATAATATAAAACTGAAATTATTACTAGGGCTGGGTGATATGGTCGAAAATGTATATCCTGATATATTTTAGTGAAATAGTGATATATTTGTACTAAAATGTGATCTTTATTTATTGTATGAATACAAGCAGGGATGACGAAGAGCTGAGAGCAGGGGGCAGAGCAGAGTAAGGGAGCAGAAAAAGATTTCTACAAGATTGAAACAGAATATTAATGAAAAACGTTAATACTTGGTATAAACAATATCACCTCATGCCATATTGTGCTGTTTATATCCCGACATAGACATACAGTTCATTATATCACCCAGCCCTAATTATTAAAATAGCAAATGATTCCAAACATCTGTATAACATTTTCCCAACCAGAACTCAAATGTCAGATTCTACATTTAGAGTTCAGTATTTTCAGGGCATGTTCATGACAATTCCGATCCTATTGGAATGCTGATGATTGAATCCAAGTTCATCTTTTCCCACTCAAAAAATCAAAGTTTAACTTTGTAATCTGTTTGACCTCTCACTATTTTCTTTCCTTTTTTCTTTTTTCTTCTTTTGGGTTCATGTTCTGTCTCCCCTTCCTCAGTCATCACCCATGAGCGTGGTAATTATGCACTTCTGCCATTTTGCTGTGGTTTTAGCTTTGTGTCTACTCTGTTCAGGTCCTGAGCCTTTGTACATGTCACATCACGTAACTCCCTCTACACAGACCCCCACACATGACTTCCTGTCACTTGCCCCACCCCGCTCTGCGCTATGACCCCTCCTAAGCGCACCTCTCAGGCCCTCTCGGAAATGCGTTGCACCTGTTCTCCCATGTTTCTCTTAGACTGCTGCCCTGCCAGCAGACCTGTAGCCAATCACACACTTGTTTTTGCCTCCCTCTCAGGATTTGCACAATTTCTGGCACGCTAGATGTAAGAGCAGTTAGGTGTTTTGAAGCTATCCCAACTCCCTCCCTCTCAGTCCCATCACGTCCAGTAATGTCCAGTTATGTCCCCCATTTTGTTCCTGGTCTCTTGCCGCAGTGGCTGGGTGTTTTAGTGGAGAACGTCTGTGTGGTGTATTTCTCTCTCTGTGCTGCGTCTCTTTGGACTCGTGGCTTACTTGGCTGCACCGATGTGTCCAATCAAAGGATCACCCTGTAGCCCTCGTCCACCCCAACACCCTACCAGAGTCCTTTTCTTCTTTCTCCTCCTTCCCCTCCTCCTCTTCTTTCTTGTCTTACTGCTCCAGGCTGTACAGTTTGTGTTCTGTGGCGTTGTTCTCGCCGTTACTTTTGTTTGGTTGGTTGTTTGTTTGTTTATCAGGTGTTTGTTTTCCTCCACATTTCTTTAATTTTCTTCTGAGTGAAACCTTTTGGTTTGAGTTTTGTTTCTGGTTTTTTTTTTTGTTTTTGTTTTTGTTTTTTTTTTTATCTAAAAATCAGTGTTGTGTTCTTTGAACTTATCTTGTTCCATCCATGTTTCTGTTCAGTGGTTCCATCCTCAGCACACACTGTTAGAAGTGCGGTTGTACATTCTGACTCAACGAGAATGATAGACCAGAGGAAGTCTAACCAAATCAAATGTTTTATCCACAGATCTTGTTTTTCTTTTCTTGTTTTTGCCATGAATATGCAATAACCACTTTGTACTAAAAGTATATTGATAAAGCCAATATAGTTGTATAAATATTGAGATGATAGTATTGCTTAAGTAAATAAAATGCATTAGAGTGGTATGTTCTGTTGCATGTTAAGTATGACGCAGCTGCAGAGATGCTGTGGAATCGCAGTGTGTAAATCAATGAGTTTGTAAGGCTTCTGTTCTGGTTTATCATCATGTGAAAAATAAGCCTGAAAGAGCTTCTCAATCTTCCGTCTCAGCCTTTGTGTGTAAAAGTGGGCACATTAGTTACTTCATCCATGCGTGGTTTAATATACGCACTTTCTCTAGTGACTTATTGCTACAAGAATGTAAAAAAGTCCATGTTGTCAACACAAAGCGTGTAACACAGACCGAAGCTAAGCACTTTCAAGCTAATTTGATGTAACACAAGTAAAGCTTTTGTGAATCTAGCTAGACCTGTGGCCATGACTGTGAGAATTGTATTTTGTAATTGAACTCATTTCAGAATCACTCTTGGACGGTGCTCCCATAATCATTAACCATGAGATGCCTGCATGGTTAATGCAGCATTTTATTCCCAGTAATGCCTCTCTAGCTTGCAGATCTACCAAACATACTGAAAATGTAAATAACTCATTTATACTGGCTGTAAAATACAGACCTGGGTTTGACTTGAGATGGTCATAAAAATGCTGTAATTTGAGAATAATAATGATATTTGGTTATTGGGTTTACATTACATCTTTGTTCCAGAGTATCATAAACTTAGTGCCAGTAAAAACTCTGATAGTTAATTAGATTAGATTAGTCTAATTAAAGGAAAATTCAATTAAAAAATCTAAGTATAATTAAAATGTCAGATGCTTTTTGTGTGTGATACATAGATACTGAAGTAGTCATGGTCAAATCATATGTGAATTGATTGAGTTACCTTGGGGAATGGCTTGGGAATGCTCAGGTTGTGCTGTGTTATCTTGTGAGTGAGGCTAAACACTGGACAGGATGTTCATTGTAAGGCAATGTGAACTATAAATGTTTGAGTCAGGCCTGCTACTGAGTTCCAGTTAGATAGGATATACCATTTCCAAAGTTGTGCAAGCATTTTATTTTTCAATCCACAGTGTCACATGTGTACAGGGAATGCATATAATTTATTACCACTCACATTGGACAGTGCAGTGGCTGCTTAATGATCATCTGGCTAGAATTCTCCACATGAAAAGACAAGCAGCTGTGGCAGAAATTACATCCACATTCAATGTAGGAGCCCTATTTGCATATCCCACCAATCAATGCAGCATTCTTTAGCTTCCTTGGAATATGGGACCCACCAGAGTGCCCCTGTTAACACCACAATGTAGGGTACAGTGCTTCATATGGGCTCATGAGGTTATCTGAAACCTAGAGAACTGGCAACATGTGGTCTGATGAGCCATGGTACCACGTCTTTCAGGATAATGGTTGGGATTGTGTGTGGTGCAGACCCCACATGATTGGTTTTGGGTATACATTGGGTAGACACTGTGGATCAGGAATGATAAATGCATGCTGATTTTCTGAAATGGAATGCCCCATCCATTGGGCAACCACTATAATGCCTTTCTCAGACTCCATAATTCATGTCACTTTGCTATGAGCACCCTAGCCAGTGTTCAACCTCACTTACAAGATAACACCCCACAACTTACACCGGTGTGGATGTTCCCACGCTGTCCCTGGAGGCAACACTACATCATGATCAATTTGTATACTGTTTTCCCATGACCTTTGGCATGTCTGCATATATAACAAATATTTTTATTGTCCAAACTAGACAAACAGGACTTAACAATAAATAGCAACATGTTAAAAAAAGCAATTGTTCTCCTTTTTTCACAAAAACAAACCAAAATCCAAGCGTTAATGGGCAAATGCATAGTACGCTTTTTCAAAGAAAAGAGTTCTAGAATTATTCCATCCGTTTCAAGCATACTTTGTTACCCTCCATTCACCCTGTTCTTTAACTGTCACTACCCCACAGGACCACCACAGAGCAGGTGTTATGTGGGTGGTGGGTCATTCTCAGCACTGCAGTGACACTGACGTGTCGGTGTGGTCGTGGGTATAGCACTGTTATGAATGGATCAGACACAGTGAATGAGTGAGTGCCCACTCACTGTCCACTCTTAGACTCTTCTACCTAGTTGCTCCACCTTGTAGATGTAAAGTCAGAGACAGACGTTTCTCTACAGTTTGTGTTGGTCATCATCTAGTCCTGAATCAGTGCTCACAGCATACAGCCCAAAGGATGCTGTTGGCTGGAAATCTCTTTTTGGTGGACTATTCTCAGGCCAGCAGTGACATTAAGGGTTTAAACATTCCAGCAGCACAACTGATACCCTCATATCAGCACAACACATACAGTAACTAATACACTATACAACTAATACACCACCACGTCAGAGTCACTGCAGTGCTGAGAATGATTTGTAGAGATATCTGTGAGAAACTATTCTTTGATGAAGTCACTGTTTAAAGTTCCCCTCTGTTTTATACTTTGAGCTTAGAGGCTTTTCCAAAAACCACCTAGCATTAGCATTAGCATTATAACCACCTCCAGGTGACCAGTACTTCAATCTCACTATATATATATATATATATATATATATATATATATATATATATCTATAGATATATATATATCTTCATAGATCATTGTGTCAATGCAGCTTGCCAGCAGAGGTTTCTGCTAACAGTTAGGAATTAATTTCATCTAATTTTCCTAAAAATACTTCTAATGCATCATGTTAACAGATTCTGTGCCCTAGGCCAGGCTCCATTTCAACAAAGTACTGTAATATTGTGTATTTGCCCATGGCATGGAGCAGTTCAACAGCATGACTAAGAAGCAGAACCTGATTGGTCTGTGTGTGTGTGTATTCGAAAGTGGTACTTGGTGCACAGATAGTACCTTATAGAACTTTGTAGATAAAACCTGCAAATAATGCATAGAAAAACAGCCCACATAATGTTTAGCTGTATGTGAAGAACTCAATTTTGTCAGATAGAACCATTTCGTTTCAAGGGAATGAAATGTCCTGGTTTGCACTGTAGCGCAGTCATTTAGGGCATAGGCTTATGTATAGGTGTATGTGTTGTCTAAACTAGCCAAAGATCCTCTTAAATTTGTTTCATTTTGCATTATTTAAATGTAGTGACATTTAAGAATGTTGGTTCCATTCCATTGTTACCGACTTCCTGTGAGTATGCATGACATGATATTAGTCAGTTATCTAATCAAGATGCTTGTCTTCCACTCAACTCAGTTGGGTGTAGCACTATTTGTACTATTTGTCCACCATTAAACTATTATTACTTCAGTAAACCTTAGTCTGTGCAGGAGAGAACACACACACACACACACACACACACACACACACACACACACACACACACACACACACACACACACACACACACACACACACAGACAGACACACAGACAGACACACAGACAGACACACACACAGACACACGATTGTATTGGGTAAGGAACAAATTCTTACCGTAGAACCCTATGTACAACATGTTACTGTAGAACCTATAACAA
>CM067510.1:14766639-14945934 GCA_034509495.1 Acestrorhynchus altus | reverse complement strand
GAGATAACTGACTGATCACATTATCAGATCTATCTGTATATCAGCAGTCTGAGAGGTACAGGAATAAAATGCTGCTAACCCCCCATTGCCCATATGTTGTTATACACTCTGATAGAGAGTAGTGTCTCCATTCGTGAATGTGAGTGTGTGAGTTGTCTGAGGGCTGTGCTTGACCCATGCCCCTCTCTCAGACTGTGTTGCCGTGTAGCATTGGTTTTCCATCGCACTTCTAATGCTGATGTGCTCTGGTCTGGCCGTGCAGGCGAGAAGGTGATGCAGGATGATGAGTTCACCTGTGACCTCTTCCGCTTCCTGCAGCTGCTTTGTGAAGGACACAATTCAGGTGAGAAACCTTATGCTGCTCTTGAATATAAAGTTAAACTTTCTGAGGTTTATATAAATATAATTATATACCATAATAAACCAGTCCAGCCAGTGAACGTACTGTGAGTTTATATGTAAGGATGATCAATTAGTATTAATCTGAAGTATACAGTTCACAACTCCCTCAACAGTGAACATGCTGTTAAAACAATAGAACATGAGAGGCAGTTTGTTATCATGAAATCACAGCAGAGATGTGATAATGCAGTATTTCATCACATTTCATCATATAGCAGTTTGGAAAATAAAGAAACTAAGAAAATAATTAATCGAGGCTTGAATGTTGTGTTTAATGTGTTTAATGTTAGAATTTCCTTTTGCCGAATTAGTTACTTAACTAGCTGATTCTTGCTACTTCACAGTAACTCTACTCACTCACTGCACAGCTGGCAGCTCCTTCTCCAGCTCCGTACAAAAAATGTGCTAAACTCTGATTTCCACTCACAGTATTTCTTGTCCATTTGTCTTTTTTTATTGTGATTTCTTGTTGTGATCTCAACCCTGGGAAGAGGGCTGAGTCACATGACTGGCTAACTTTGTCTCAGACACACACACGGACAATGTTTTTGGTGCCACCAAACGTGTATTTATTCACATACTTTGCACAGGCAGATAATCCCCTACCATATACATGAAGTGAACACTTCATTGAGCTACAGCGAGCCCTGACCAGAGCCACAGTTTCCCCAGTCTCATCGAGTCTCTATGCCTGTGTTTGTATGCTGAGGAATGAGTTTCTAAAAGAGTGGGGTGTTAAAGTGGTTGCATTTAGTCCAAAATCAGTGTGAACAGAGGAGGAACTGACTGCTCCATCACTGGATCAGCCACATTGTCTTAATCCACTTAGTTTCATTTTGCATTTTAGTTTCTTTTGCTCAGAGCACTTATGTTACTAAAGGAGATGCTGCCCTTAGTTACTTAACAGCACCATACAGGGTTTGGGAAAACAGCATAGTTCAAACGCTTCTTAACCATTCAGTTTTACATAACCTGTACTAACTGTTACATAAAAAGAGGTATATTTCATATGAATAAAAGGTACATTATTTGCAACATGAAGACAAGGGAAGCTCTACTGTACTTGTGGAACATGTACAGCTATAATATCAATGCTTGTGTCATGTTACAGATTTCCAGAACTATCTGAGAACACAGACAGGAAACAACACAACAGTTAACATCATCATCTCTACTGTGGACTACCTTCTTAGAGTACAGGTGAGAGGAGAGACAGAGTTAAACATGGTTTAAAGAGCCATTCTAAAACCTCCAAGAAGAACATTAGTGCTATTCATGTTTTGCTAGTTTATACACAGTAATCAGCTTTGTTTTGACCATCAAT
Organism: Acestrorhynchus altus; assembly: GCA_034509495.1. Taxonomy (NCBI): domain Eukaryota; kingdom Metazoa; phylum Chordata; class Actinopteri; order Characiformes; family Acestrorhynchidae; genus Acestrorhynchus; species Acestrorhynchus altus. Next base: position 14,944,208 of record CM067510.1, on the reverse strand, counting down.
GCTGCCATAATTGTGGTCTTTAATTTCCCCAGGAGTCAATTAGTGATTTCTACTGGTACTATTCTGGAAAGGATGTGATTGACGAGCAGGGTCAGCGTAATTTCTCCAAGGCCATCAATGTGGCTAAGCAGGTCTTCAATACTCTTACAGAGTATATTCAGGTACTGCTGGTTTTGATTACTTGAGTAATAGCAGATTCATGTTAACATGAAACCAATTTGGTAAATCCCTTATCATTATAAATTTTAACCCTTTAAAACCTATGGTGACATCCTACATACATAAAAATAAGTAGTGGTCACAACTCAGTAAGGTGTGGGGACATCTTAGTATGACCTTTCAGTAGGGTTGCCAGGATGTGCATCATTACTCTATCAAAAGTATTTTATTTATTTTAAATTATTTTTTGTAAGGACACCTTCCCACAAGCAGTGTCCGGTTTTGAATGTAATTTATTCCCATAGTGAAAAGACCATTCTCCAGCCACCCCCACCCCCTCCCCACTCAAAAGGTGAATCAGTGTCTGTTATTGAAAGTAATTTGTCTGGGATTTTGGAATAGGCTACAGTCTTTACTACTACAACTTAATCATGACCACATTTTATCTTGTTCCCATGCTTTACTAAATTTACTTTTATTTATGTGGAAAATCACTTTAGGGTCTCTGTAATGGTGCATCATTTTCAATCTACACATAAGTCTTTATTCCTCAGAAAAGACTCTTTTGGTGACTGAACCACATAATAGTTACAAGCCCATTAAGTTTCTTGTCATTTTTTGACACAGGGTCCATGCACTGGCAACCAGCAGAGCCTGGCACATAGTCGGTTGTGGGATGCTGTGGTTGGTTTTCTCCATGTTTTTGCACACATGCAGATGAAGCTGTCCCAGGTAGGGCACTGGGAACTGTGGCATTTAGAGTAAGCTGGGCATTATGGGCTATAATTCATTTATTGTGTCAAATATGTAACTGCTCAGCCCAGTCTCCATGTAATGCATTCATCAACACAGTAAGTTTTGCCAGCTCTAGAGTGGAGTTCTCATCTAGGTTCTCATGCTGATATTCAGTAATAGAAAGACATTCATTCTATAGCAGTTCTCAACTCAAAAAACTAACTCATTACATCTTTCTACAAGACACATCCTCAAAGCTCAAGTGTATCATAAACAGTGCACACATTCTGAAGTGTGCGTTATGGTGACTAATATTTCATTCTGTATTGCAGGACTCAAGTCAGATTGACCTGCTGAAAGAGCTCATGGATCTCCAGAAGGACATGGTTGTAATGCTGCTGTCTATGCTAGAGGGTGAGTGTGGCCTGAACTGTTGAATTCAGAGCATATTAGAGCAAATTTCATTACAGGTTTTAAAAACTATAATAACAAGAGAAACAGCTAGTTCTTACTGTTTTGATCTACAAAGGGCTCTGATGATCTGAAATCTTCTCCTCTCAGGAAATGTTGTGAATGGCACCATCGGGAAGCAGATGGTGGACATGCTGGTGGAGTCCTCCAACAATGTGGAGATGATCCTGAAATTCTTTGACATGTTCCTCAAGCTGAAAGACCTTACATCGTCAGACGCCTTCAAAGAGTATGACCCAGATGGGAAGGGGGTCATCTCCAAAAGGGACTTTCACAAAGCTATGGAGAGCCACAAGCACTACACCCAGTCTGAGACTGAGTTCCTGCTTTCCTGTGCAGAGACAGATGAGAATGAGTTGCTGGACTATGAGGAGTTTGTGGAACGATTCCATGAACCTGCCAAGGACATTGGTTTCAATGTGGCTGTTCTCCTGACCAACTTGTCAGAGCACATGCCACATGACTCACGGCTGCAGACGTTCCTGGAGCTGGCAGAGAGTGTACTGAACTACTTCCAGCCCTACCTGGGTCGCATTGAGATCATGGGCAGCGCCAAGCGGATTGAGCGTGTATACTTTGAAATCAGCGAGTCCAGCCGCACACAGTGGGAAAAGCCGCAGGTCAAAGAGTCCAAGCGACAGTTTATCTTTGATGTAGTCAATGAAGGAGGTGAGAAGGAGAAGATGGAACTCTTTGTCAATTTTTGTGAGGACACCATCTTCGAGATGCAACTGGCTGCTCAAATGTCAGACGTTGGAGAGCGCTCTGCCAGCAAGGAGGAGAGTGAGAGGGAGAAACCTGAGGATGAAAACCCTGAGATGGGCTTCTTTTCAGTGACCACTGTACGCACAGCCCTGCTGGCCCTCCGCTACAATGTTATGCTCCTAATGAAGGTGCTTTCGTTGTCTGAAATTGCTGTCTCTAGGCATACTCACGTGAAAAATTAGGGTGCCCCATGAACACCTTTGACTTTTTAAACATATTTAAACACCCAGTGCTGTAATAGCTTGTATTTCTTCATTTCGAAAGAATGTGCTTTCAGCATCTTACATTATCTTCAAGCCCTCTCTGCTAAAATAAAGATTTCGTAGTGGTTTCTATGCTGCAGCAAAGCAGCTCCAAACCATGACTCTTCCACCCCCATGCTTCACAGTTGTTATTTTGCTTAAGTAGTGTGTTTGGTTTGCTTCAAACATGTCTTCTTTCTTTTTTTTTGAATAAGAGAGCATGCTCAGTCTAATCATTTGCCGCTGCTGTGCTGCACCTAATTCTAATTTTAGAAATTTTGTATAGTAATAAATGTAGTAGGGGTGAAGTTAAAGACTGGTAGACCTTAATAGGAAACATCTAATTATTATTATTTCAGCAGAATAAGGAAATACAAGCCATTATGGCATGGGGTGTCCTAACTTTTTCCTCACAAGAACATTGCCTTACTAACAATCCTGTTTTATAAATTGTCTTCAGAGTTGTTATATCACCTTAACATGGTAACAACATAGTTAAAATGAAGCTCAGATTTCCATATATTTAAACTCACAAGACATACTGTCAAAGGTATTCATGGAGTGTACTGTCAATTTTTTAATTTGTTAATCTTGGGAAAAGTATCTTATTCTATTGTTTCTATTATTTCATTTATAATTTAAGGTACTGTCCATGAAGAGCCTGAAGAAACAGCTGAAGAAGGCCAAGAAAATGACGGTGAAGGACATGGTGACCACGCTGGCCTCGTTTTATTGGAGTGTGCTCATGGGTTTACTTCATTTTGCATTTAGCGTGGCCCGGGGCTTCTTCCGCATTATCTACAACAGCTTTTTAGGTGGCAGCCTGGTGGAGGGTGCCAAAACCATGAAAGTGTCAGAGCTGCTGGCAAACATGCCAGACCCAACGCAGGATGAGGTGCGAGGTGAGAGCGAAGAGGCAGAAAGGAAACCAACCGACAAAAGCTCACCCGAGGAAGACCTGGCAGACCTCGCAGTCGCCACAGAAGACACGGACCTGTTGTCTGATATATTCGGACTGGATTTGAGGCGGGAGGGTGGGCAGTATAAATTGATGCCACACAACCCCAACGCCAGCCTGACAGATCTGCTTAATACACCTGTGCCACCACCCCCTACACCTTCACCTGAACTCCGCAGGAGACACCAGGTATCAGAAGCAACATGCAAAGCTTTCAGTTAACGTATACCCATAATTATGTCTGTTAAAGACTATTGATGTGCTCTCAGGCTAACAGTACACTTTTAACCATATGTGAACTCACCTTTTTGTTTTCCAGACAAAGAGTTCATCTTCATCAACAGATGAAAAAGAAGGCATAGAGGAGACCAAGTCTGTCCCTGAGAAAGCAGAGTATGTTTTGTTTTTTCTTTGGTAATTTGATGTTTCAATGTCATAGTCAGGTTGCCCTGATTGTAAATCCCTAAAGCTCAAACCCATGCAGGGAGCCTGTGTAACAATATGTTTACTTCAGAAACAGCTTACTTTCATCTTCATGAATTGTTGTGTGACCTGCAGAGGAGAGGATGGAGAGAAGAAGGAGATGCAAAAGGAAGTGCTCCAGAAACGGAAGTCTCGGCAGCACCATTCCTCCAAATCAGATGAGCCAGATCTTCAAGAGTCTGCCTTCTGGAAGAAAATTATTGCTTACCAACGCAAGCTGCTAGTAAGAGAGCTTCATGCAGACTAAAATTTGCCAGGACTACAACAATACAGTCATTTCTGGAATCAGTTAAGCTTTCAATTGTAGTTACTCAATTAGAAATGCACCAGTACTTTTGGCCAAGCCATTGTTAATTAATGGCACACATTTACAGAGCAAACACAGTGCTGTAAGCTGTGAATATATATATATATATATACAGTCATGTGATAATGTGTTAATAGAAATTCAATTTTCATCTGCCAACATGGCCTTCCTAGCAAGTTCAGCCCAAGAGCAGACCACAAGATGCATTAGCTGAAAGAATTCTGTATGGAGGATTGGGAAAATCTTTCTTCCCGTCAATGTTATAGGAAACTACCGGTAATTGGCATTATTTTAGCCAAAATGAGGAAGTACTTGCTTTTAGGGCATAGGGGGTCCTACGTTCTTCCTCACAAGACAATTGCATTTCTATTAATTACATTGGTGAGTTGTAAAATATGTTTCATGTGTTTAGTTATAGCTCCTTCATCTCTCAATACAGTTACAATAAAGATCAAACAGTATGTTTAAATAAGGTGTTCATCATGGTGATTTATTATTAATTAAATAAATACAATTATTAATCATTACAATTTTTTTTCCTGCAATGTATCCAGTTAGGAGTCATTGTGACCCTGAACTGATTTCTATTGTGTTAAACAGTTCTTAATTGAATTGTATTATTAATACAATTAATATAGAGTTAATATAGAGAGTATAAATAGTTGTTGTGTAAATTTTGCTTACACAGGCCAGGACACACGCTTTTGACTTTACGATAAAACCTTTTATGCAGTGTAATTTGCAGTTTCCCCTCTGGGACTTGATTTAGCTACAGAGTAGACTGTGCAGAAAAGCATCACACAGTTTCTCCAAGACCACACAAGAGCTGACTGATCATACAGTGTTATTTCAGTGGATTCAAATTTTCAAGCCTTAAAATATCCCGTTTTAAATAGAAAATTCTCCCTTCTGAAACAGTTTACAATGTTATTTTTTTAGCATTTAAGTCATTTCCATTTCAATTCTCTTTCCCATAGCATTCCATTAATGGAAAGGTTCTGTCTGCTATTTGTTTCTCTGACATCTGACTGACATCTGTGATTTATTGTGTTTTTCCTTATGTCCGATTATAGAACTACTTTGCACGGAACTTCTACAACATGAGAATGTTGGCTTTGTTTGTGGCCTTTGCAATCAACTTCATCCTGCTGTTCTACAAGGTATGCTGTGTAACAAGCAGTCATGTCAAGATATTATTTGGTGGTGTACTGACTTCATAGAGTCTGTGATTGTAAACATACATACTGAACCCATAATGAAATGTGTTATAAATATACACCAATCAGCCATATCATTATGGCCACCTCCTTGTTTCTACACTCACCATCTGTTATCAGCTTTGATTACCAAACTTCTGACAAGCTCATAATATTATAGCTGATTGGAGTGTAGTCTTGAGTAAACTGCAGACCTGATGCACATATCATAACAACTAGCAGTACCCTTTCTAATATATGCTTCATAAGGAAACCAGGAGGGCTATAGCTTCTCATTTCCATTTTATGTAATCATTGTAAAGTTTCATAAGTAACTTAATATCCTTGCGAATACAGTCTAAATAACTAAACATCCTTGCCTTTAATCAATGAAAATAACTCCTCACTTATCACCATTTATCACTCAGAATCTCTTAATTATGTACAAAAAAGTTTCTGAGGTGTAAATTAGTTTTTTTTTAGTCATTACAAGCAAAAGAACAACAACAAAAGCTAGGCATGAAGTACATTTTTACAAAACATGATGAAATTCATACATATAATATTTAAATTCTGTTAATATTTACATTTCAAATGAAGGCACATTGAGCACATCTGGTATGTGTAATGTTCTCCAATAAATTCTTTGTATTTTTGTATTTTTAGATGAATAAAGGCATGTCACATGTCAGACAATGACAAAATCAGCCTTGGGCTTGAAAAGTACAGACACTATTTTAATTGTACTCTCTTTTAGAAATGACTAAATTATCAGTTGGCCTTTGTTCTCTTTCTCAGGTGTCCACATCCTCTGCAGTGATTGAGGAAAAGCAGGTTATTTACAGTGCGTCATCAGACAGTGGGCTACGTTGGGACCCTCTAGGTGACGCACCCGCAGAGCGGCCAGTGACAGTGCACTTTGTGCTGGAGGAGAGCAGTGGATACATGGAACCCACATTGCGAATCCTGGCAATCCTCCACACCATCATCTCTTTCTTCTGCATCATTGGGTATTACTGCCTCAAGGTGAGATGCAGACAGTGCTTACAGCGATTATTGCACTGTCAAATAAACAGCTGTACCACTGTCATCACTATATTGGTCTAAAATATTTGCATATGAACATAATGTAGATATTATATATAGATATTTCTAAAATGAACAGTGAGCTTTTCCTCCTAGTTTTAATTTTAGATTCATTGGTTTGAAACATACTGGAAAAGTTTGGCATGAAATCAGCTGAAACTGTTTAAAGTGAATAAATAAGGTCCTGACACATGAAAAGACTTCAGGAAAAGCTTTCTTTTTTGGCCTTTGAACTGTGACGACCTTAATTCAATTTTAACAAAGCAGAAACGTATCTCTTGACAATGTCAATTTGTTGTTTTTTTATTCTGATTGACTAGGAATATTCAGTATTATACCATATTCAAAATATTGTATATATGCAGATCATTCTTTGTGTTTTACAAAAACATGTATATGTATGTTATCTGTCCATTAGACTGTACAGCCAAAAACTCCATCAGTTTTTGTGACCAGTCAGTCACTTTTAAAGATCCTTTGGGTAAGGGGGCGTGTCCACAGTGACCAAGCAGTTGGCACAATACAGAGACAGCACAAATGTGTGTTAAGAGCAATTCAAAGTTTATTCACATCCGACACCAAAAACCTGGCACCAGCACCTGCATTAACTCAATAGAACATGCTTACTGACTTCTGTGAGTGAGCAGGATTCAATACGTGTTCCTTCCCTCCCTTTGTGAAGGCAGAAGTGAGTCCTTTTATGTGCTACCTGGGGTTCTTTGACCTGATAGACCTCAGGATATTTGTAGTTCATTTCTGGGAGAGGGGAGTAAAATACCCACTTTTTACTCTGTACTGGAAACCAGTGAAATATTAGATAAAAACAATTGACTTGAGATTGCACTAAGATTTGAATGAATCTTTGTGTGTCTTACACCTTTTAGTAATTGGTAACAGCTTTATACAGCTGGTACAACTGGAAATACTTTATCTTGTAAAATATTACACAACTAAGAAGATCTGCCAATCTGTCATTTTTCAAAACTTTTAAGTAAAGTGATGGAAAAGCTGGAAAGAAATAGTACCTGAGTAACTACATCGAATTTAATAGATCATGAAAGAAGCTATTTCTCCTGATAATTAGTAACAGCTTAATTTTATAAAGACTAAGCATTTTTTAACAACCAAACTGTACAGTATGTTTGTTAGACCAATGCAATGCTTCTTGTAGATTGAGTGGGGCATGGTTTGGCCAACAGCTAGTGATTCTGGATGATGGCTACAGTTGAAACCAATGCCTTTTTGTGACGTTGGAGGAGGCTTGTTTTACTGTTGGTCATGATCAATGTTGACTAATTTAGCTAACTAGCTAATGTTATACTGATTTGGTTGCATATTTCCATGAAATGATTATATCACAATGAACAGCAGCCACTCCTCCAAACCACAAAACAGCTTGGAGAAAGGTGGTGCATAAAGGCTGCTGGTGTTGCTGTTTATCAAGCGTACCGGACAACAAATCTTCCTCTCTGGGTTTAGCTCAACTCCTTTTCCCTCCCATGAGGGTTTCCAGCTCAACAGCGTTACAGTGTTAAACACATTAACAGTTAAACTTTATCTCCTTTAGGTCCCCCTGGTGATATTTAAGCGGGAGAAGGAGGTCGCCAGAAAGCTGGAGTTTGATGGGTTGTATATTACAGAGCAGCCATCAGAGGATGACATCAAAGGACAGTGGGACAGATTGGTTATAAACACACAGTGAGTCTGATCAAGTGTGCCAGTTCATTAATTCACACACAGACTTACAGGTACACACACCCCATTACAGGTGAATGCAGGTCAGCGTCAGATTGCAGCCTGGTTCTTTATAGAGCAGTGAATGTCTGTTACAGCCTAATACAGGTTGCATTGGACACCCAAGAAGATAATCACTGTCTAAATGCCAAATGAAATGACTGCACAGCCATAGGCAACCACAGTATGATCAGCATCATCTGAAGTGCTCTGTTTACCTTTTCTGTAGAGCAGGTAGGCATTACCTACAGCATATTGCTGCAGTTTGGCGATAGGTGTATTGTCCCTGCATCTAAGCAGGTTTCCTCCAAGTACTCCGGTTTCTTCCCGCCTCTCAAAAATACACATGGTAGGTGAATTGGCTATGTTAAATTGCCCATATGTGTGTGTCTGTGTGGTACGCTGTGATGGACTGGCATTCAGGGGTTATTCCTGTCTTGTGTTCAATGATTCCTAATTTCAAGAACCTACTGCATGGGTTCAATAGCTTCAGTGCAGAGCTAAAAAAGCTAACTTTGAAAGCAAGCTCAAGAAAAATCCAGAGTTTATTGGAAATAAATTTGATTAATAGGATTTTACATATTCATTATATGTCAGTTTGATTACCTCATTTTATCTTGTTTTCAGGTCTTTTCCAAACAACTATTGGGATAAATTTGTGAAGAGGAAGGTAAAACATGGTGCTTTAAAAATGAATATTAGTGCACATGTATTTTCGAGTTTTTGATTATCACTGAGTTTCTATGTGTTTGTGGGTTTGTGTGTAGGTGATGGATAAGTATGGGGAGTTTTATGGTCATGATCGAATCAGTGAGCTGCTGGGGATGGACAAAGGTGCACTGGACTTCAGTGATGCTCATGAGAAGAAGAAACCCAAGAAAGACAGTTCATTAGCTGCTGTGTAAGTTTAAATGTGTGTGTGAGTGTTCATCTTAGTGCAAGTATATTAGCTGGCTGTAACTAAACCTGTTACTGTAACCTCTCTGGATTTCAAATAGGAAAGTCTGTAGGCACCTGTTCATCCAACATTTCTTCTGAAATCAGTGGAAATTAATAGGGAGATTTGCTGTAGTACCAGCTTCAATTCTTCTGGAAAGGCTTTAAAATGATCAGATGTTTGCTCTGAGGATCTGATACATTTAACTATAAGAGTATTTGAGAGTTCAGGTAATGTTGGATGATGAATTATGGACCACAAATGACACTTCAACTCATCTCAAAGGTATGGGGTGGAGCTCCATCTCTCCAGAGAATGCACTTCCACTGCTCCAGAGTGTAATGCTCTAGAGCAGGGGTCTGCAACCCCGCTCCTGGAGAGCTACTTTCCTGCAGATTCAACCCGCCCTTCCTGATCTTTCTAAATATCATCTTCAGAAGTTCTTGATTGGCTGAATGGGTTGTGTTACATTTGGGGTGGTGTTGAAACCTGCAAGAAGGTTATTCTCTAGAAGCAGGGTTGGTGACCTCTGCTCAAGATTTCTATGCAGATTATGCAAGCTTTGAGTGCAGCTGGATTTAACATAGCTGTCTAATTTGAAGGGGTGTCTGGATACTGTGGGACAGGAATTGTAATACCTAGTGTAATTAGTAGCTAATGTAAACACATTTTGTCTGCATGCACATGTGCAGTCAAGTGTGCAGACTTCAGGGCAGCGTTCCAGTGACTCATTAATCTAACCCTAATAAACCCAGAGGCAGCGTCATTCTGATTACTGTAACAACTAGATGATCAAATTTTACTGTGTTTTTACTCCTCATTCATTTTGAATGAAACCAGTCTTAATTGTTATGCATTGTTCAGCAGGGGGCAGTAGCAGTTAATGGTTGGCATTTGCCAGCCAGCAATGGCAGTCTGAAAAATTGAACCAAATATCATCTCAGGGTTTCTGCCATGAATCATTTTTGTATTGCATTTATAAAATGTGAGTGATGTTTTGAGGTTGGCAATGATGAGCAGAGTTTGTTTTTCTGGTGTTTTTCACGCACCTGCTGTTTTTCTTCTCTTTCCTGCTGGCAGATTGAATTCCGTGGATGTCAAGTATCAGATCTGGAAGCTGGGAGTCGTCTTCACAGATAATGTAAATAAATATCCGTTAATATGCACAGTGGGGTGTAAATCTCTGATCTCATAATGGTTCTATTAGATTAAGATTTTTTGTCATGATTTAATTAGTCAAAACAATCTTGTTGATGTTTTTTTTTACACCAGCAGATATCTTTAAAAGAATGCAAGTTCTTGTATCTATTTTATCGCTTATCTTTTGTTTCTATTTGAGGTTTAGTTGTGCACATACTCAGTAAATATCCATGCATGTACATAAAAAACACACTCACAAAAAATAGCTGCACCAGAAGGAATCAATCGACAGGAATGAAACTTGGTTGGTAGGTTTGACATCATAAGACATGCAAATGATTCAAGTTTCACACTCAGCTGCACGTGTGATGTAAGCAAGGACAGGCCTTATCGCTGTATCTGACTGACTATACAGTGCAAAATATTCACAGTGCTTCACTTTTTGTACATTTTATGTTACAGCCTTATTTCAAAATGGGTTCATTATGTCCCTTAAAATTCTACACACAGTACCCCACAATGACAAAGTGAGAAAATGTATACAAAATAAAACAAAAAACACATAACGTGTACATAATTATTCACAGTCTTTGCTCAAGGCTGTGATCTTTGGCAGCATTTACAACCTCACAAGTCTTTTTGATGCTACAGGGTTGCAGAACCTCTCAAACTCCATCAATAGATATGGAGCATTAGTGCATAGCCATTTTTAGGTATCTCCAAATATATTCAATCAGGTTCAAGTGTAGACTCTGGTTGGGCCACATTTACAGTTGTCCAGAAGCCACACCTTTGTTGTCATGGCTGTGTATCTAGGTTCATTGTTCTGTTAGAAGATAAACCATGTTCCCACTCTGAGGTCCAAAGTGTTCGGGAGCAAGTTATCATCAAGGATGTCTCTGTATATTGCTGCAGTCAGCTGTAGTACTCCAATCAAGCTTCCTTCAGATGATCACTGGAAACAAGATGCACCTACACTCAATTTTGAGTTTTGAGTGTCATGGCAAAAGCTTTGAATACTTATACACATTATAATTCTGTGTTTTTATTTTGAATACATTTGAAAAAAATTCAAACGTGGACTATTTTGTGTAGAATTGTGACAGAACAAATGAATTGAATCCATTTTGGAAGAAGACTGTAACGTAACAAAATGTACAAAAAGTCAAGTGCTGTGAATACTTTCTGGATGCACTGTATGAGGTCACCCCCTTGCATGTGCTTTTCATTCTGACTTGTGTTGTCATGTTGCTAACACCCTTGGAGAAGAGTTTGAAAGCACCTTGAGTAGATGGAGAGTTCAAGGGGGGTCTTATCATAGGGTTTTGGAAAGCAGGACAGTCTTACTGACATATTGCATGTCATACCCTTTGTGTGGATATTACTATATCATACACTTCATGGCAGTAGAGAGAAAAGGCACACACTAGTGACGTAAAGGATCTGGGACACCTACACAAACCACAGAGGAGGAGAAAGCAATTGTTTGTCAGTTATACTCAAGGTGAAGAAACAGCCACAATTGCGTTCATTCAGCAAAGACTGTGGCAGCAAAGACTGCAATGGTGTCAAACCAGACTGTCATGGAGTCATTCAGAATGGTGAGAATGATGAGTCCCGTTTTTGTCTTGGTGGAGGTGACCAATGAATCCCTGTGTGCACTACTCCAACAGTTACACTGTCAAAATGTGGGTTGTTATTGGACATGCTATCAGCAAGCACTTAGTGAGAATATCCAAGCTGCATGGGATGGACTTTCACATCATTAGGAACCTCTACAATTCTACAACGTCTGGCAATGTTGCATTATACCCAATGCCAAACTGAGAGACACTACTTCTGTATGTGTAGCTCAGTAAATATTGATACCAATATTTGTCTTTTCTTTTATCGTTGATTGTTCCTGGGTCCTTAATCATGCTCCAGAACAGCATTGTAATCTGACACTTCCTTCTGGGTGCAATTATTCTTTTGACAATGTGTGTATATGGGAAGCCTTTGTATAATGTTAGACTTCAAATGTGTGTTAATATTTTCATTTATTTCATTGTTTAATCAAGAAAATATACCATTATCTACTGTCTTTTGAGAAGTAAGCAGTTAGACAGTTGCTCCACTCTAGAGTTGTGAAACTTTGTACATACTTGTGCCACTTTCCATTATTTTATGGACATAGATACAATAATCTAACGTAATCTAAAGTTAGAAACGTCATAGGGGAACTAAGATGCTGAAGTTATAATTTGCACATTGTAATTAGTTACATTTCATTTTAAGCTGGCCTGACTTTGTAAAAACCATGAACCTATTTCTGTTGCATTTTATATTTTTTGTTATTATAGTTTAAGAGAAGGCAGATGTCAGAGATGCAGTTTATCCAAAAATCTGTATATGTATAATGTCTGTAAGGTTATTCAGTACTGCCATCGATAGCTCAGTAGTATACTAATATGGATAACAATGAATGATAGCTAGTTAATCAGCTTGTGTGGTGTCATTTACATAATGCTAATTGGTCGCTGTTAGGTGTCATTAATTATTAACCACATTAGCATTTGGGTTAATGATTCATGGAAATGTGCCTTTAATTACCATAAATTACTTAAAGAGTCTCTCTCTCTCTCCCTCTCTCTCTATCTCTCTCTCTCTCTTTCTCTCTCTTTCTCTTTCTCTCTCTTTCTCTTCTTTGCAGTCTTTTCTGTACCTCGCCTGGTATATGACCATGTCCATATTGGGCCACTACAATAATTTCTTCTTTGCTGCTCATCTGCTGGACATAGCCATGGGCTTTAAGACACTGAGGACTATCTTGTCTTCTGTCACTCACAATGGAAAACAGGTACAACCCACTGTTCCCATTCAGAGGCCTGAAACTATCCCAGTATATCAAGCACAACTCAGGGTGTCATATATGGGAAAGTAGAGCACAACCTACCTAATTTAATGATTATTTTGGAAAAATATTATTGAGTTTATATGAATAAAAATGCATGTCTTTGCTATTAATGACAGTCAACTTTGTTTCCAAGTTCCAAAAGAGGAAAGTACAGTTACATCACTTGCAGTTGGACATATTGTGGTGACAGAAAAGGGGGAGATCAACAAAATAATTACACAAAATATGTTTCTGTGCTAAATGACATCAGAGTCAGAATCAAAAATTCAGTTGCCTTCATATTTATAGAATATGATTATCGGAGACATTTTTGGTTATGAGCTATTAAACAGATAGACAGGACTGCAGTGTTTATTTCATATCAATTTACTGTATTAGCTATACATTAGATTTTCAATATGTAATAATGTTTATAGTAATAACAAGAAAACCAATACATACACAGCAGTAGCGTCAATAGTTCTTGAGATTTGTGGTTTTAACATTAAATAATGAGAGTTAATACTAACCAAGCCATGCAAGAGCAATTCACTGTCAGTATACAGCTGTTTGACTTGTAGCCCTGCCTCGTGTTCAGGGTCCTAGACATGACCACCAAGTACAAATTGTTGGCACAGAGAGATTTGTATGCGTCGAGTCTTCTGTATACACACTGGGTTTTTCCACAACATATGGAGCACCATTTGGGTTTTAAATCACTGACTCAACAAAAAGAGCAGGGCAGGAAACCTTCCCCTGTTTCCATGAGTTAGCTTATTGGTGTAGGAGAACTTGTTTTCTGCTGGCAAGCTGTTGAAATAACTGGAGAAGGCATCTGAATGATCCATTTTTCTATTTTCATACACTTGACACTACTATATAAACTGTGACTTTCTTCCACCAGTTAGGCTCCACCCACAACATGCCATCTCTGTTTTCAAACACAAATATGGTTTATAGGAAATTTTGTTTTGTTCAAGCCAGATGAGCCTCCAACCTAAATGCTGATGAGGATGAGGCTGTACCAAACATAAAAAATTTATTGTTATATATTTATAAGAGTGGAAAATGGACATGAACACCCATTATTATTATTATTATTATTATTATTATTATTATTATTATTATTATCAATAATAATAATAATAATAATAATGTATTAAATTAATCTCTCTGTCTGTTAAGGCAGTACAATGGTAAGACCCTGGTGATATGTGACCTGTAATATGGGCTTACAGTTCAATATATTGCAGTGTATTGTGATACTGTAGGCAATATAGTGATGTTGTCTTGTCTTGTCTTGTATAAAAACACCATCATCAATATAAAAAACAGAGTAAATGGAAAGTCTCAAGTGTAGTCAGAACCATGGGATATGAACATCAAGTACAACCCTGTTATATACTTGTGGGGTGTAAACACAACACAGAATGAAGCACTGACTGCCATTAATCTTTTCATGTAAATTCGTAATTAAAATCAATAGTGTGTTTTTGAGCATCAATACAGAACTGCAAAAACATAATACCATGGTGCTTTGATATTGTCATTTTCTTATACCCCATTGTGTGAAGGCTCTTCATTAGCCTGGTTAGTGAATTACTTAAACTGAACATATTCATTGAAAAACATTTGTATTTAAAACAAATTATATTTCATTTTTTATTGTACGTAGCTGGTCTTGACGGTGGGGTTGCTGGCGGTGGTCGTATATCTCTACACTGTAGTGGCCTTCAACTTCTTCCGCAAGTTCTACAACAAGAGTGAAGATGGGGAGTCTCCAGACATGAAATGTGATGATATGCTAACGGTACGTTAACTATAGTGATTGTGATATACCTTGCATTGTACTCTATATGTCCAAATGTTTGTGTACATCCTTACAATAGAATGCATTCAGCTATGATAAGTTGCACCCATTGCTGACACTGTTGTGCAAATGCACACACAGCTTTTGTGTGCAATCAAATCCTCACAGTAATTCTTTAACATCTTGGAGTAAGCCTTCCCTGGACAATAGGGACTGTTACTCCAACAAAAGCAGGATTCATTGAAATACCTTTGATTTCAGAAGAATACAATTTCACAAGGTATTTTGCATTGGCCTTCACAAACATTCAGCTATTTGACAACATCTGCAAATCAAAATATGTAATTGTTTCCTCATTGTAGGACCATTATTAACTCCACTCTCAAGGAATGTATGCATTTGATTTCTGATTAATTGCCGCCGTGTCTTGCTGTGATAGTATGAGTGCTAATTGTGCCGTATATGCCCTGACATTGCTCGGTTGATTAGGGCTGTGATTGCCCTGGCCCAAACACTCTCTTCATAATTACAGCCTCAGAAAGGTCCCAGGCAGCCAACTGGAACAATGGCTTAACTGAGTGCACATTGTTGCTTATTGTCCTGAACAGAGAGAGGGGTGGGACAGCAGGATTTAATTAGAATTAAGGAGGAGGAGGTAGATTTGGTGAAGCTGCCGAAAGATTCTTACTTCAAATGCTACCTGTGCGTGGTGTTTGGAGCCTTGGTTCTCCCCAGTCTACACTGGTTTATTTAACTGTTCAGTTCTGTTCATTTAGAACATTCAAAAGCATGCATTGTACATATTACATGTAATGCAAGTTGTGTGTGTATTATTATGCAGTTAAAAGAGACATTATAAATGGAAAAAAATATAATTGTTTGAAATATGAATAGACGTTCTCATTCCACTCAACATGTCTCTTTATGGATAAAGTCCCACTCTTCACCAAAAAGGGCCAATCAGCTTGCTGGTGTGGGAGGAATATTTTGGGTCTAGTGAGGAAAATTAGTCATTGTACGCTTTAACTTTAACAACATTCATTTATAATTTGTCCAATTCAGTGTGAAAACTGACAAATGTTGTTGAAATACACAGAATTCTAATTGCACTTGTGATTTGATTTGCCACTCAAATGGTAATAGATCTCTTCAGCTACTTCATTGTATAGCATATGGCACTGTCAATGTATGTACTAATATAGCAGTGAACTGAAGGGTGTAGTATTGATAGTGCTTTGTGTAGTATTGATAAGTGATTTGGCATCATATGAAATTGCATCCCAATCCATGACACCAGGCTTTCTGGACATGAGACACATGACAACACACCATTGATCTTGGCACTTATCATGGATTCAATAGTGGTCTCTCACTGTTAATTGACAAACTATGAATCTGCTTAATACCAGTGCTCTATCGCTGCCGCAAAGTAGGAAATTCCAATAATGTTGGACTGAATTAAATACAGGTCAGTAAACAAACCCTGCTTTAATGAAAAAGGTTATGAGACTAATAAGCACATTATTTTGAACCCTTCTTCTCCTGACATGCAATAAGCACTGAGAAGCCGAGGCAGGAGAGACCTGGTTGTTGTGGTTTGTGTGGCACAACAGATAATACTGCCACAACACCATGTGGGCAACTGGGGTTCAACTCTCAGTCTGGGCAACAATGGTGTGCTTCACCAATAAGAGTCCATGGGCAAGATTTCTTACACTACTGTAGCCCGTCTCTGTAATGCGTGAAACCTTGTAAGTCGCTCTGGATAAGGGTGTCCTGCTAAATGCCATAATTGTAAATGTAAGTGCTGTGATTCATTTTCTGTGATGTTTTACAATGTATTAGTTTATTCAGTCTTCAACCTCGTCTTCAGGACAAATTGGGTGCAAGAACCTGTCAGGTGTTTTTGACACACAGAGACACAGACAAAAGACTGTGTAGAGGGCAGTAAGACTGGGTTCATGTGTGTGTTGATGTGGAGAGAATGCCCACTGACACAGGAGTCATAGTAACACTCCACATCTCTCTGCTTTAATCCTGCCAGAGCCAGCCACCCATGGCATTCAATTTCCATCTCTCTCTCAGTCACAGTCCCTTTCCTATTAAGGGCAGACAGTGTGTGGTTCTATGCTACAGTGGAGCAGATTGTCATCCTCTAGAAAAGGTGACACAAGGCTTAACTATGATGAGGACCACTGCCTCCAGCTCCAAAAATGCCTCACACTGTCATCTAAACGTGTGTGTATGTGTGTGTGTCTGTGTGTGTTTCAGGGGACTTCCCACAGTGGTGGGAAAAATGATCAGATATTCCAACTGCAGTCATAAATAACAGTAGTTTTTTTCTGTCTGTGATTGAACAAGAGGTGTTATATGAATGTGATTTCTATCAGAAGTTGATACATATGTGAACTTAAAATAGCTCACACAGAAACGTCCACAAGAATCCAGTAAATGAGTCAACTGTGCTGATCCGTAATATATAAGTGGCTTAATATAATACAACTTATGTGTGTAAATCTGATATATTTCCCATTGGCTCCTGGCTTTGTGCCTTTGCTGGCCTTGTCTCCACCCCTCACTAATGTTTACTGTTGTCATTCCCACCCAATTACCTTCTCTTAGGTATGAAGTTATATTTTGTGAATATTGCTTGTCTGCCCGGTCTCTGTATTGAAGGCTACAAGAGCCTACACATTTTCTCTACTGCTCAGTGTGACTCAAATTTTGGATTGATTTTTAAGATTCAATTAATGTATTAGAAATTTGAGTTGTTGAAAAAAACATTAAGTATCTTATGTACATTCAAATTCAACTTTTTAATTTGTTCAACAAAGCCTTAATCTAGAAGATTTTGGTACACACAATACAAAAATTAGATTTTTAAATGTCACAGCCATTTCTTTTAGAAACATGTATAAAATGATTTTACTATGACATCTCAGTTTCAGTTTCGTAATCCAATCAGTGCTGTATGTATACACGCACATGAGTTTTAGGTTAACTTCAGGCAGTAATCAGGTTTCTGCTTTGCATCCAGACAGTAAACTCAATAAGATTTTTTTTCAAAATGGGCGTTTTTCGTACATTAAGTCACAATATCAACATACATCATCTAGTATGTTGCTAATGATAATATTGAAATCCTTTTTAAATGTTAAATGTTTTGTTTACCGTGTTAAACACTGCTTACTTATTTTCAGGTATTTCAGTCTTAAACATGCACAGACGGAGAAGTTTGAGACAACAACAAAAGATAAAAGTGTACATGCACTGAGAAATCGGATTACTGAACTAAAATCCATCTCTCTCTATCATCTGATTTCATGATAGAATTTTTAGACCTTTTTCCAATTTCTTAAAGCAGATTATGCAGTTTACATAACCACTTACAAATCCATTTAACATTAGATTATTACGTGCATGTAAACAGATTGAAAAGATTTAATCAGTGCTTCAGAAAGTTAGTAAAATTAGCAGATGCCTAACGTTTGAACTCTTGTTCAAACCTTGAGTCAAGACATTCCTGTGAATAGGTTTACTATTATGTATTGTTAAAACCTCTTAAAATCTACAATGTGGGGAAAAATGAGCATGGTAAGGTGCTTGAAGTTTCACTAGTCACCCTGCCCCAGCAAAAGAGCTACTGAATTGTAAATGATTCTGTTTTAGCACAAATTAGCATTATGTGTCTTGATTGAGAGAGCAGGAGGCGCACGTAAATGCAGGGTAATGGGTTTATAATGAACAAACCAAAAATACTACGCAAAAGAACATGGAAAGAACAAACCAAACTATAAACAGCAGTGAACTTACACAGCGACAGACCAAGACACACTGAAATAAAGGGCTATATATACACACACAGACACAGACTACACAACTTGGAGCAGATTACCGGAGGATAGGGCTACAAGGGTGGCACAGGTAGGAACACTGATGACACGGCGGAGCTTGGGCGATGACAAGACTGTAAACGCAACAGAGCCATGTGCTGAAAAGCACATGGCATAACAAAACAAGATGGAACAGAGAAGGTGTGACAGTGAGGAGAAATGAATTATATGTTAAAGAAAATTATTGACAGTAATCAGAAGCACTATTTTTATTATTTTATGTTCCGTTGTTTTAAAGACGAGTGTGTTCTCTAATCTTCCATCTCAATGTAAAGTCACAGTGCCCCAGTGGGTAGAGCAGACTATCCAACAATAGCACGTTTGACCACCCCAACCTGAACAATTCCTGCCCAGTATGATACCCTATGGATGGAAATTCATATTAAATTCCAGAATGATTCACAGCATAGTCCTCTTTCACACTTTGTGATCCTGATAGTGTTACCCAGGGAATCAAAGAACAGGCTGCTGCCTAGGGGACCACTAGGCTATATTTGCACACCACTACACCACATTCCATTCTTTGATGTCTAATACAGCAGATACACACCCAGAACCTGCTCAATGCAAGGGGCTATTATGAGCAAAGTGCATGAAGGCTTACCTACAGCATACTCCAGTGCAGTAGTCATTGATTCTGGTCCTGGAGGGCCAGAGTCAGCACAGTTCAGTTATTTCCCCACTCAACACCCTTCCTAAATCTGGTAATTAACCATTAAGTTGAATCAAGTGATCCTCCAGGACCAGAATTGATGACCGTTGCTCTAAAGTACTGTAGCAGAAAGGCCATCGTGCTCTTTGTGAATAACAGAAGTGTAGAGGTTGGTGTATTGTAATGGATAACAACCCCTCCTTCCCCATGGCAGACTAGGAATCAATTCCACAAGCACACAACACTAAACCAGTGTGAGTTGGCAATGTCCTAATGTGAGGACATTGTCACCTTCCTATGTAATATGATTCAAATGTAAATCACTCTGCATAAGAGCTTTAGCCAAATGCTATAAATGTGAATTACACTCATATGCCTACTATTCAATCCCACAGGGTTGTTTTCTTACGTCTCTGTAAGTCATTTTTATTAACTTGTGGCCTGTGGTTTCTTCATTTCAGTACTTTTACCCATTCTTTCACTCTACTTATCTGAAAGCCATTTAGATTCCACAGACAATGATATGGACATGTCTTACTAAATTGTGGCCACAACTTGAGTATCTCATTCCCACGCCTTAATAAGTTGTCCGCACTCCTTATTAAATTGTGGCCATGACTTCACTGTCTTATTCCCACACTTTACTAAGTAATTACCATGCCTTAATAAATTTTAATAAATAATGAGAACACTCTCTCAGAAAGAGAATCAGGGCTACACACAATCCTCTGTAATGAACAGGTTTACTACTTGAAAGTCTTAAGTGATCTGAGTAATGAAGTGTGGTCATGAGTTAACTGTCTCATTCCCATGCCTTACTATATTGTGGCCACGCCTTGTTCCCATGTTTTCCTTAATTGTGGCCATGATTTAACTCTCTTTCCCATGCCTTATTAATTTGTGGGTGTGACTTAACTGCCTCATTTCTATGCCTCATACCGCAGCTCATTTCTATGCCTTATTAAATTATGGACCTGACTTAATTCTTTCACTCCTATGACTTAATAAACTGTCGCCACGATTTAACTGTCTCATGCCCATGCCTTACTAAATTCTGGCAATGACTTAACTGTCTTGTTCCCACATCTTACTTAACTGTTGCTTTGACTTAACTGTCTTTTTCCCACATCTTACTAAATTGTGTCCATAAATTAACTGCCTTGTTTCCACACCTTCCTTAACTGTGACCATGATTTAACACTGTAGTGACCAGGTTTACTACTTGAAAGTCTTAAGTGATCTGAGTAATGAAGTGTGGTCATGAGTTAACTGTCTCATTCCCATGCCTTACTATATTGTGGCCACGCCTTGTTCCCATGTTTTCCTTAATTGTGGCCATGATTTAACTCTCTTTCCCATGCCTTATTAATTTGTGGGTGTGACTTAACTGCCTCATTTCTATGCCTCATACCGCAGCTCATTTCTATGCCTTATTAAATTATGGACCTGACTTAATTCTTTCACTCCTATGACTTAATAAACTGTCGCCACGATTTAACTGTCTCATGCCCATGCCTTACTAAATTCTGGCAATGACTTAACTGTCTTGTTCCCACATCTTACTTAACTGTTGCTTTGACTTAACTGTCTTTTTCCCACATCTTACTAAATTGTGTCCATAAATTAACTGCCTTGTTTCCACACCTTCCTTAACTGTGACCATGATTTAACACTGTAGTGACCAGGTTTACTATTTGAAAGTCTTAAGTGATCTGAGTAATGAAGTGTGGTCATGTTTTAACTGTCTCATTCCCACGCCTTAATAAATTGTGGCCATGACATAACTGTGTCGTTCCTATGCCTTATTTAATAGTGATCTCATTCAAACACTTTACCTATTTTTTCTCTTTCTTTGTTAAATTGAGGTCACGACTGAACTCTCATTTCCACACCTTACAATGTCATGGCCAACTTATTTTTACTTGATGCATGATGTCACCTTAGGGGCCCCATACAAAACAGCTTTCAGTTTAAACCGTTGAAACAGTTTTTCTCTGTTGAAGATGCTATAGGAGACTCACTGAGACCACTGCTGTGAGGTCTCCTGTGATCACACATGGGACTGGTCATTCTATTGCAGCTCAAAGAGAGAATCAGGGCTACACACACTCCTCTGTAGTACCTAAGCATGATCAATTCCCTTTTCAGTATAATTTTTTTTAATTGTGTGTGTGTGTGTGTGTGTGTGTGTGTGTGTGTGTGTGTGTGTGTGTGTGTGTGTGTGTGTGTGTCTTTTACCTGCAGTGCTATATGTTCCATATGTACGTTGGTGTACGTGCTGGTGGGGGCATTGGTGACCAGATTGAGGATCCAGCAGGAGATGAATATGAGATTTACCGCATCATCTTCGACATCACCTTCTTCTTCTTCGTTATCGTCATCCTGCTTGCCATCATTCAGGGTGAGAGTGGTCCTTTTGAAATGGGAATTTAAGTTCTCAAAATGTTTGATAGTGAAAAATGAATGGAATTTTCTGAATTAATAATTCAGAATAGAATAATAATGCAGAAATGTATGTTCAGCTGTACAATGGTGGTTTCCACATCAGGTGAGGTGGATTAGGGTGGAATCTAATGTCTGTAGGAAGGTAGTTCTCCTGGAGCAGGATTGATGGCCCCAGTGTAGAATATGGTTAACGTGGCCAGAAGGTTTTCCACAGTAAGATATATATGAATTGCTTTGCAAATCAAAGGAGTTTGCAAAAAAAACATGCAAACAAGATTCTCTTGTCTGATGTCTGAACCAAGATTGAACTGTGTCATGAAGCCCAGACTGGTGGAGTGCTGCAGTGATTCTTCCATTTGCACACAGTACCATAGAAGCTCATTGTGACCACTGGATTTTTTGTTACCTCTCTTACCAAGCCCTTCTGCCCGGATTACTTAATTTGGTGGGGCAGCAGCCCTAAGTAGAGAGCTGGATGTTCTAATCGTCTTCTATTTAAGAATTAAGAATTCGGTGCTCTTGTGAACTTATAGTGCAGCAGAGTTTTTGTAGCCTTCTCCAGATCAGTGCCTCCTCACAATCCCGTCTCTGAGGGATACAGGCAGGTTTTTCATCAGGTGATTGAACCCTGAAGTTATGTCAATGTTTACTGCTTGAAAGTCTAATTGACCTGAGGAATGAAGTGAAGTGACTTAAGTAAGGCCAGTAAACTAAGAGTCACTGTCCTTTATATTGGTAAGTGTTCAGCATTTTATCTAAATTAGTATTTCATTGCATATCCTTTTTTGAATGACAGCTTGAAGTCTTCTAGGAAGGAAGGGGATGAGTTTAACACAACTGATACACAGCCAGGATTGTTGGATTTTTCTCTCTTGAATTGCCAGAGCATTGCAGCTTTTGGACACTTCTGTCTGTTTCTACCACATCAGTACTTTTTTCACTGTCTACAGCCTTTCTCACAGATGTTGTGTTTTAACTAAGAGACACATTTATAAACCTGAGCACTAATTGGACTATGCCATGCAAAATGGGTTTGAGAGTTTCACTACTCTCTCAAGAAAGTGAGGTTTATCTAAGAGTCAGTTGTAATGTTTGGCATGATGCTCGTGTGCTTTTGAATATGTGAGATAATCAGCTGAGTATGTGTATGTGCATTAAGACTGGCCTGTGAGACCAAACATGAAAAACATTATAGTTTATATATAATATAATATAATATAATATAATATAATATAATATAATATAATATATATGTTATAATATAATGTTATAAGAGCAATCATAGCCAGTTCTCAGGGATTTTAATGTGTTGAATATGTGTGTATCAGGTCTGATCATTGATGCATTTGGTGAGCTTAGAGATCAGCAGGAGCAAGTGAAGGAAGACATGGAGGTGAGTACATGCACGTCTACCCACTTTGCAGATATCTGATGTTATTTCCTTTGAACCTTTGCACAGTCATAAACAATTTTCTATCACCTGATGTCTCCTGTTAAACTTGAAGCTAATTGCATATTTAGTGGATGTCAAGTCGCTGTGACCTGTGGCTAACGGGCGCCGACTGCTTCTGTGAAGAGTTACAGGCCAGTAGATGTGTGTCTGATAAAGAGGGTGTTTTTTTTCCCATTGTGGCTGCCCTGCTGTTGGGCTAATGGAATGAGCCTGTTCTCACTCTAATGACTGTAATTACCAGCTGTGTCGGTGACATCACTGCACTGAAATTTTGCATTTTCCGTTACTATGACGCCGACGTTTCCAGACATGAACCGAGGTGGAGATATTTATTTTCATCCCAAATTTCTTTTCAAATTAGCACTGCTGTATAGAAAGGAGATATGGGGCTGGCCTGTATTAAACCAGTAATAATAATAACATGGCAAAAAATAGTCAGACAGTCAGACAAACACGAGAGACTGAGAAGCTTTAACCCTTAGGTTCAGTTATACTATCATATCATAAATACAAAACTCATCAAAAGTTTGGAATCATTTACTGGTCACCTATTGTCTATTTAGCACAATCAACACTGATGCTGACGAAAGGTGGGGCTGGATGTACCATTATATTAATATATATTCTAATGTATCAACCTACAAGGCTTTTGTAATGTGCAATTTGACTCAAACACATTTATAATGCTATCAAACGAAGTACCAGCAGTTTCCCCACAGAGTAAAGTTTGTAAGTTTTTGTAATTATACAACCCCAGTTTGGACATTGTGGAAAACATACTGTAAATAAAAACAGAATACAATAAGCTTGCAAATCCTTTTTAACTTTCCACTACAAAAACAAGATATTTAATGTTCAAATGCACACACAGCTTGTCTAGTCTCTGTAGAGAAGTATTGCCGATTGAACAGGATTCTAATAGAACATGAACCTATTGGTTTAATGCCTAATGGCAGGTGTGGGTTAGAGGGATATACCAGATATACCAGAATTGAGCTGGGGAGCAGTGGAACTGTGTTCCCTGGAATGATGAAGCTTCATCCAGTACATTTGCAATGAGTTGGGGAGTTGAGGATTAAGTGGGGTGGCCACCATCAAACATTCTCACGTCACTAATTGTCTTGTTGCTGATTTCAATCAAATCATCACAAGTAGCAGAAATCCGCCCCTGGCAGTAGAAACAGTTACTCCAACAAAAAGAGGACAAACTCTTTTAATAAGATTGATTTCAGAAGACACGATGAATAAGCAGGTGTCCCAATAGTTTTTGTCTATATAGTCAGTAGATATAGGGAGTAAGGGAGAGTAAGGGCCTGTTTCTATTCTAGTGTAGACCTTCATTTCATTTTCTGTCGTCTACCTTCAACTGTGTCAGTCTTCTGTTCTTCTCTTTTCTGCAGACCAAGTGTTTCATCTGCGGAATTGGAAATGACTATTTTGACACAGTTCCTCATGGCTTTGAGACACATACCTTACAGGAGCACAACTTGGCAAATTATCTGTGAGTACTGTGTGTGTGTGTGTGTGTGTGTGTGTGTGTGTGTGTGTGTGTGTGTGTGTGTGTGGTATGAGGGAGAGAGAGAGAGAGAGCTAAGGCCTCAGCATACTTCTTGCTGAGGCAGCTTTGTCCTGGCCAACTGAGTTCATAAAGCACCATAACTAAAACAATGATGATCGTTTTCCAGTAATCTGGGAACTTTACATCATAAAATATCCCAGTGGCACTTGCAATTTTGTAGTATACTCTACAGGCAAAATAAAACTGCAGAAAGTATGCAAGGTTGTAAACTTGTGAAGGCACTTTCAGCAACTCTCACAACCTTTGCTTCACAGTATGCTGAGGCCTTAAGAATAAGAGTCAGAAGAAAGTGAAAGGAATGAAATTGATCACCTCTTGCAGCTGGCAACATCAGGAAAAATCAGTGTGAATAATAGTGAGATTTAATGTTTGTCTAGGCAGTGCAGAATATTAATATAACACTTCCCCAAATGGCTACAGTGAGAGTGATGACACACAGCATGTCAGTCTGAACCAGTAAGATAGTCTGAAGTCTTTCCACAGAGTATAGAAGATTGTGCTAATTGCTTTGTCCCTCTTGCGAGTTTAAGCATGTCATAACCAAACACACACATACACACCCTAGAGGAAGAAAATGGGCTCAGAGACACTTCTTGGTGAAACAGTTTTGTTTTATTTTTCTCATCTCATTTTTATTTTTATCAGGAGAATATGACCAAGATACAACCAGAGTAGCATTGTTCTGAAGTGGATGTTCTGCTGAAATGTCTCAGTTACTAGATGAGATTGTGCTGTGTTACATATTGAGAACAGTACAGATGGAGCTGTTACAAAATGTTAGTTTTTTAAGCACTGAAACCATGTTTCTTTGAGCTCTTGTGTTTTAAGTGTAAAGGAAAAAACATAAATGTAAACATGCATATAGTCCCAATGTGCTTGTACAGGGAAATTTTGTTCTCCACATTTAACCCATCCACACACTAGGGGACAGTGAGCACACATGCCAGGAGAGGTGGGCAGCCCTATCCATAGCACCAGGGAGTAGCTGGGGAGTTAAGTGCCTTGCTTACATGTACTTCATTCATGGAATTGAATCTGCAACCTTCCAGTCACAAGGCTGGTTCCCTAACCACCAGGCCATGGAGGTGTACACAGTAAACCCAGAATTGTCTATAAGATTGATGTTAAAATGTTCACCAGTTTCCGCTTGTCCTCTTCTTTCTGTTCCACCTTAAATGGTGCAGACTTTGAAGGTTTAACTTAATGCTGTGCAGTTACATTACAAACGGAGTATTCCAAAACACAGAAGAAGAATTATCTTTAGAAAATGTTCAGAATTGAAGATTTCATTTACAGGTCAGCAGACTGACAGAATTCAGTGATGGTGACTGAGCTCGTTCTTTCTTTTATGTAGGTTTTTTGTGATGTATCTCATCAATAAGGATGAAACTGAGCACACAGGCCAGGTAATCTCCCATCTTTTACTCAAACAGCCCACACTCATACAGCAGCATTGCATAATGACTTCAGTAGCCTGACATTATTTAATATATAACTGCAGTAACAACACTCGGTACACAATTGCAGTAACAACATTAAATGTATAGCTGCTGTAATAACAGTAAATACATTTATCTACAGTACCATTACATGAAATATATAACAACACTGAATATATAACTGCAGTATCAATACTCAATATGCAGCTGCAGTAACATTACACACACTGCTCAAAAGGGAGGGCGCACTTAACCATCACAATATAACACAACGTGTGTTAATCTTCAAGGATATCAATCAACCCAGTTAGGAAGCATTGGCCATTGTGAATCAAGTTCACCTGCTTTGGTACAATTGAAAGTGACAACAGGTTCACTGGAGAGGCAACATCAAGACAGCCACCCAACATGGAATGGTTGTACAGGTTGTGGCTACAGACAATGACCCTCTCCTGATCCTTCCTGACAGATTCTTCTTTAATTTAGTATTTTGCTATTGTCCTCTTCACTACTGGAAGCATGAGGCAGTACCTGCAGCCCATTCAGGTCGCAGAAGTCCACTCTTCTAGGATTGCACATCTATGAACATGAGGAGCACTGCCAGAGCCCTACAAGTGACCTCCACCTAACTGTTGGTGTGCATGTTTCTGAACACACTATCAGCAACAGAATCCACGAGGATGGCATGAGAGCCCGACACCTTCTAATGGGTAATCGCCCTTGCAGGCCTTGCAGGTCGATTGGCATTCACCAGAGAACACAAGCATTAGCACTTCCACCAATGGTGCCCAGTTCTCTTCATATATGAGAGCAGATTCACATTAGGCACATGTGACAGACTGGAGTCTGGTGATGTCATGGTAAATGTTATGCTGCCTGCAACATTATCCAGCATTACCAGTTTGGTCAGTGATGGTCTGATGAGGCATATCCTTGGAGGGTCATACACACTTTCACATGATAGTCAGCGGTGCCCTGAATGCTGTTAGGTACTCAAATGAAATCCTCAGATCATTGTCAGACCTTATGCTTACGCAGTGAGCCCTGGATTCCTCCTGTTGCAGGACATTCCCTGTCCTCATGTGGCCAGAGTGTGTAAGCAGTTCCTAGACAATGAAGGCACTGATGCCATTGACTGGCCCTTATGTTCCCCAGACATGAATCCAGATGAGAACCTCTGGGACTTTATGTATCTGTGTTTCTGAAGCCACCAAGTCAAGCCACAGGCTGTCCTGGAGCTCACTGATACACTGATTCAGGTCGGGGAGGACATCCCTCAGGACACCATCTGCCATCTCCTCAGGAGTCCAGACGTTGCAGAGAGTGCATACAGGCACACTACTGAGAAAAATGATGAGTTGCCATAATGAAAATCACAGGAATTGGATGAGCCTATGATTTTAACATTTACCTTTATTATCGGCAAGAGTTTGTGTCCAGCCCTCTGTGGGTTGATGATTTTGGTTTCCATTGACTATTATGTCATTTTGTTCTCAACAAATTACAAAATTTCTACTAGTAAAGATTTTTAACATGAACCTTTCATTCATCGAGATCCAATGTGTGATTTAATTGTTCCCTTAATTTGTTTTTGAGCAGTGTATCTAGCTGAGGTAACATCTAATACATAACTGGTAACAACATTAAATATATAACTGTAGTAACATAACATTAAATGTTGTAATAACTAAATATATAACTACAATAACATAACATTAAATGACTGCAGCAACTCAATACTAAATATATAACTACAGTAACATAACATTAAATACATGACCACAGTAACATAAGAGTAAATTTAAATTACAGCAACATTAAACATAGTAACCTAGCATTAAATATATAACTGAGGTAACATTAGTCTCCCAACATTTCCTTTCACAAACACAGATCAATACAAAAGAAGAACCAAATCTGAAGTGAGGTTTAAATGGAGGGATATTCTGGAGATTAATTTTCATTTTAGAGTTACAACACAAAGTATTGATTTATATCAGCAAAACCCTGCACATGTTTGACAGGTAGTCTTAGAAACCCTTATTAGAGACCCTTAATGAGTCCCTAAATGAAATGATTTCATTAAGTCATATTATGTTAATCACTGTGGATTTTTGTGGCCCTGCAGGAGTCCTATGTCTGGAAAATGTACCAGGAACGATGCTGGGAATTCTTCCCAGCCGGAGACTGCTTCCGCAAACAATATGAGGACCAGCTCAACTAACACAGCCTGTACACTTTGACATATAGCCACACACATACACACAGCTACAGCTACAGCAACAGCCACACACACTCACACACACGCACACACATAGACATACGGACACATGCAGAGACTCCGGTCCCTTGGTTTCTCTGTCACAGTTGCGGAGGAGGGACCAGGAATGCTTTTGAGATTCTGTACATACTGCTCCACTGTCTACCTGCACCCAGAAGAACATACTGGGGCAGAGAGAGAGAGAGAGAGAGAGAGAGAGAGAGAGTTTTGAGTCCTTAATGCTTCTCCATTCTACATTTGCTTTATTATATTCTCAAACATAAGCAAAAAAGAGAGGATGCAAGATGAGGAATGAGTGATGTAGGGGAAGAAGCATGTACAGCTACATCTCAAAGGAGGAGAGAGAAAGAATGTGTGAATGAATCTTTGTGTGAGCGAATGTGATCTCACTCATCCTTGGCATGTTTGTGTGTTTGTCAGGATGGAGGGATGATTGATAGGCAGGGATGAGGTATGGATGGAGTAAAAGATGCAAAAAGGAAGGCAGGCACCCTGATATTGGCCTGGGGCAACAGAGGGGACACAGTGCCTTACCAAGCAAAGGGTGAGCTATGCAAGGTGGGACAAGTAAGAGAGAGAGTTGAATGGAGAGACGAGGGCTACAATGAGAGCTGGCCTAATAAGGCAGGTATATGTTTAAGTGTTTGTGAGTCTGGGAAGATTTAATGAAACTGTAAGACAAAGGATTTTTTGAGAGTCTATAAAGTGCTAAAATATAAAGAGATACAAAGATAATGAGGTTTGGGTGAGGTCTGGTGGAGCGAGATTGAGAAATTTTTTGTACCCCTCAGGACATCTGTTGGGTTTTTCATATCAGCAGCACCTCACCCTGTCCTGTTTGTTTGTTTGTTTGTTTGTTTGTTTTTTGTTCTTTATTTTGGTAATGCATTTATGCAACAGCAAAGCAACTGTTTATATCCAAGTTCTAGAAAACTTATCTCTGGAAAAAAATAAAAAAATCATTTTTTGCATGTTTATTATGCAAGTTTAAGAAAATTTAATGACGCATTGCCTACCACACACCGAAATGACTTTTATAGGTTTAAGATCATTTAAGGTATCTCTTATGCTATTCCAAGTGTTGTGGGCTTTCTTGTATATTACAAACCCCAGTTGTCATCAGCCAAGAATACATTCTTTTGGTCTAGGAGTCTGTTCAGGCTTTTTCCCATGCCTCCCTCGAGACACTGTAGAAAACAGGCATCTCTGTCCAAATGAGGTTCGACCCACGCCGAAGCAATATCCATTCAGGGAAGCCATTCAGACTGGCCTTTGGAGCTCCAAAATCTCGCTTCAAACAGGAGGACCAACCGATCTTATAAGTACGTAAGAAAGACCTGACTTCATATCCCAAGCTTTGAAGCACCTGACACCACTACCTGAGCACTGGATACGTATATCATAAGCAAAGTATTACTGCATTACAGTAGATTATCGCTTATTATAATGTCCCATCTTTAAAGAGAACATTGCACTACTTTTTTGGTTGTTGTTTGTTTGTTCCATACTCTTACCATCAACGACGAATAAGCGCTTTCCATATTTGTCTCACACGGAATAATGTGAAAACCATTGCAATAACAACTCAAGCCAATCTATATGATATACGTGGAATTTTACTCATGTAAAGAATTTTGATAAAGATCATGGATTAAAAAAACTCATCGGAAAATAACCTGTCACAATTACGTGTGCTGTTCAGAGTTGTGAATACATAACTATGTGTTAAACCTGTAAAGGAAACTCAAAAACAACAATGGACTTGCATGATTTTGAAAAATAAATTGCTTATTTATTGAAGGTTGTTGGGAGAGTCTGTTCTTGGTGTGTTCTACTGTAGATACTGTGCTATACTACCTGAGAAAACACTTATTTGAAGTGGAAATTCATGGGCATTATATTTGTGCAGCATTGTCATAATTTGAGCACCCAAGTTCAAAATTAATTTTACTGTGAACAGTTCAGCAACGTGAAGAACAATGGTTTCCAAAAGAAACACTTTTAAAGATGAAACACACTTTTCAACATTTTAAGCAATATCATAGTACTCTCTCTGAGATCTCAGGCCTTAATCAGTCTGGTAAGGTTATGGCCTGTTCACGGTCACAGCTTTAGAAATACCCAGGCTCCTCTAACCCTGTCCCATAAAAGAGCAGCATTGGTTCTACTAAGCAGGTGCCTTGCTCTCTGAAAATGAAAATGGTTGAGACCCTCAAAGCAGGAGAAGATAACGAGAAGATAGCAAAGAGTTTTCAGGTTGCCATTTCCTCTGTTTTCAATGTAATTAATAAATTGTAGTTAAAGGGACAGAGGAGGTCAAGAAAAGGTCTGGAAGACAAAACAAAATATTCAGAGCTGCTCATAATTAACCTTAATCTAATCATAAAACTTAAACCTAAACCTTAGTCTCACCCTAACATTAACCATAAAACCTAAACCTAAACCTTACCCTAACCCTAACATTAACCATAATACCTAAACTAACCCTTACTCTATCCCTAACCTTAACCATAAATTCTAAACCTAAACCTTACCCTAACCCTAACCTTAACCATAAAACCTAAACCTAAACCTTACCCTAACCTTAACCATAAAACCTAAACCTAAACCTTACCCTAACCCTAACCTTAACCATAAAACCTAAACCTAACCCTTCCTCTAACCCTAACCTTAACCATAAAACCTAAACCTAAATCTAACCCAAATCTAATCCTAACCATAATCATGAATTCTAAACATAACCCTTTCACTAACCCTAACAACCATAAAACCTAAGCCTAATCCTAATCCTCACTCTAACCTGAACCTTATACTTTATACCTTATAATGTGGCTTCTACTGCTGAGCCATTGCCATGGTGGTATTTAGTCCAGAAACCTCTGTTCTCTGGATTCTCAGAAGTATGTTAATGGGATAGTGTGACAAAACAACTTACACTTCCATCTAAGTATAAAAAGGGAGTAAGATAAGAAAGCACTTGTATGATCCAATGTATAATCAGAGTGAGTGATTGTGATGAGTCATCTAAACAACTTTAAGCAACATTGCAGAAAGTTACTTTGTGAAAGTATTGAAAGCCCACAGACTCTCCACAAAAGCCAGCAATTCAGTACATCACCACAATCTGGAGTGTTTTTCAACTCTACGGTGCTGATCATTGTCCAGAGCAGTTCTTCAGTCTGCTGAGCCAGTTTACTGCTGTCAGTGTTTAGTGTCATGCCAGCTCTTTATCTCTGGAAGTGAAATCTGTTTACTCTGCTTTTGTAGCTGCCTGACGCTTCCATTAACCCACAGGGCAGTTCCAACAGCAGGTTGACAGGTAAATCAATGGCAAATTCCCAACAAAAACTGATCTATAATATGGTGAAGTAAGACATGCTTTTAACTCACTATATGTGGGTAGATTGTAATCCATGGGCCATAGGCTCAGACAACATTGTTTATTGAGAAAATCACATTAGTGCTAGTCTTCTCTTGTATATCCTCTGAGATGTTTGATGAATACAAAGTAAAGACTGTGTTGATTCTACATTCAGTACCATCATCCTAAATTTAACTCCTAACTCCTTTCCCTCTTTCTATAGTTGTTGCTTTTTCAGCCTGTTTCTTTCTGAGCACCAGTCCCCAGACCTTATATTCTATGTAAAATATTCTGAGATTGACAAGCAAGACACAGTGGATATATTGGACCAAGATCAACAGCTTGTTGTCATGCATCTCACGTCCAGAAGGCCTGGTGTCATGGTGCAATTTCATCTGATGCCAGATCACCTTTGCTCTTCATTACAGGCATTTTGACAGCCCAACATACCATTAATGAGGTCCTGCAACCAGTGGTCTTACCTTTTCTGAACACACACTTTAGTGCTCTATTCCAACAGGACAGACTTGTCCACATCTCGAGAGTTTGATCATTTATTATTCCTACTAACCTTGATTATCCTTCTGAATAGCACTGCAATCCTACATTTCCTTCTCTGGGATCTATTTGTGCAACTTTTTTTTTGACAAGGACTATATGTTGTAGAAATCAAGTAGTGTTACAGTAACAGAAGAATTCTCTGCCTATTTCTGCAACTCAGAATGAAAATTATATATATTTGTTCATTACATTTCATGTGATTGTGTATGTACGGTGTTGAAATGAAACTTTTGAAACAGCAATATCAATCACTCCATCACATAGTAAAAATGGAAACTGAAAGAATGTGAAATTCAAAATATATATTCACACTTCACCACCCGAATAAGTTGGATTAAGCATTTTCACTCACACTGGCAAGTTTTAATGTGCAAACTCCCACTCTATTTACACCACATTGATCTGTTTGGACTGAACTTTGTGGTGCAAATTGCTGTAGTTAGTAAACTTTATTGAGAAAAATACTTTAAGTAAAAGTAAAAATACTTTGCAGAACCAATCACATTAAAAGCAAATGCACATTGAGGAGAGATGATTCTGCTGCTCAATCATGATGTAGAAGATGGAGTGAAATGGTGTCAGAACTCTTAATCTGTTGTTGCTTTTTCTTTTCTTTTTTTTTTACTTCTTATTATTGTTATTATTGTTACAGTTCTGTTTCTAGCGAGTCCATTCTTGTCTTGATAAAGGATAACTGTGTGTGATAAATGGGATAAATATGCATGGATTCATTCATTAACATGGGTTTTGACTAGCTTTTACCAAGGTCATGTAAAAACATCACATTGGCATGCTGATCACTGCCATGGTCCCTTTATGAATTGGATTTATTTGCTGTGCAGGTTTTAAATACACTGAAGTCTAATCACATATTTATGCAATTATACACTGTTGTTTACAGACTCTATATTAAGCATCCAGGGTCAATAGTTTTTAGGACTAATGATGATACCCATGGTTTATTGGTAGGGTATAATTTATCATGATTTTTCTATTTTTTTTATTTTTTTTACCAAACCATTGTGTCCTTCCCTGTTGTCCTTTGCTGAATATGGATGAGTATGCTGTGGATGACACTTTTGCTTTCTCTACTCAAACAAAGAACATTTTTTACTCCAGCCCTTGCAGTGACCAATAACTCCAGTGGGAGTGAAGTGACTGTGATTAAGGTCATTTTATGGTTAATTGGAGACATTAGCACCACTGCCATCATGATACAACAGGGGTCTCTTTGGGGATTGCTTTACATTCAAACAATGTTTGGGGAAATGATTAGCATGCAAGACGGCCCTGCACTGGCATCACATTGGTATTTCCATTAGACTGGAAATTAAAAATCTATTTTGTTTTCATATCTGGACTTTATTGTTATCCTGGGAGACCAATATTGTGACTCCACCTTGCTTGTGTACTCTACTGCAATCTATCTGTTGGTGACCAGTCTGTAAAAGCCATTGTCCAACCCTTCAACAGTGGTAAATTTGTGAACAGAGCTGCTCATGGAGTTGTACCTTCCTACAGTTTCACCACCACTGTAGGTGAGCTTGCCAGCGACCTGTGGTAACAAGCTCGCCACAGAGATATGCAGTGTTTACTTAGGATAACCGTGATGCTAACTGTCTGACAGATGGTCTCTGCATGACTTGATCAGAATAAATTAAAGAAAAATGTTTTAAAAGGAAAATACAGGTATAGAGTATCTATTACCATTAGCTCATACTGCCAATACCAGCTTCTCTGACAAGCAGATGTGATGAGTATATATTTAAAATTAGTAAAATGTCTAAAAGCAAGTATAATAATGGAAATAACATTGTGCCTTATTTATAGGCAGTTCTTTAGATGAAAGTTATTCTTAATTTAACATTCACCAATATTTTGTTAGTTGAGATTTGCACAATATAAGAGGATAATTGGATCCATCATTTTAAGAACAGAGTGCAAGAAAATCCTTAAGAAGGTACTGAATGAGGCCCATTTTGTTATATGGTGTTACATGGTGCTTATTGTCTACAATTTGCAGGGTCAGTGAGAATATGTTTTGACCAGGACGGAGCCAAACTTGTCCTCATCTGAACTAGAAGGTCTCTTTCCAAAACTATAACCATTCTCTAATGTGTTCCTGTCATATTTCAGCTTCCTTTGCCCAAAGCAGGGTGTATTTTCACAGTTTCAGGATAGGCGTAGCGCAGTGTCGAGAGGAGTCCAATTTTGCATTCAAAACAATGCTCCCAGTGCATGGCTGCCTTCTTTCTCCGCTCAGCAAGTGGACTCCACTGATAAGAGGACTGGTGTGGTATAGTGTGATACAACCATGCAAGGATTTTAAACATGCATTCACTGGGCTCTGCTGAAGTATATGGTCCTGTCTGTTGGATAATTGTATAACTCTTCGATTTGAGAAACTATACATTAATCATGGTGGCATGTTTACTTTTTCTTTGAAGTCTTCAGTTTGTGTCAGCTTTGTCTGCACCATTTTCAGCCATGAAATATGTAATCATTTACATATCGTTTACATATTTTGCACATACTTTGATCTAGAGAGACATGCAATTGGATGTAAGGTATGCTCTGTTTCTAACCCCCCTGCATGTGGATGGATTTATTATTAAACATTGATGGAAGGTTTTAATTAATTGTTGAATCTGTGGCTAAAGAACATCAACTTCTAAGCACAGCCTAGCTGACCTGAAGACACAAGCTCTACAACAGGGTCAGATCACACGGCTGTCAACATTTGAATTGTGATGCCAGGAGGACACCACTGATTACACTGAGACATAAAAAGACAGACTGGAGTTTGCAAGAACTTACCTGAGGAAGCCAATTTTGTACAGATAGAGCAAAACAGATTTTGTGGTAAAGTATATCATTGAGGCACTCAAGTCAAAGGTGATGTTCTGCTTCTGGCAGTGGTTGCATAGACTGTGTGCATCACATTATGAAATCTGAAGTGCAATGTAGGGCTCACTGTCAGAAAGCTGTCAG
Source organism: Acestrorhynchus altus (assembly GCA_034509495.1). Lineage (NCBI taxonomy): Eukaryota > Metazoa > Chordata > Actinopteri > Characiformes > Acestrorhynchidae > Acestrorhynchus > Acestrorhynchus altus. The sequence continues at coordinate 14,908,655 of CM067510.1, read as the reverse complement.
AGGGTCTTCTTGGGTTTTCTATCAGGGCATTGACCTTTATTTTTTATGTTGTTTCAAAGCATTTTAGGGATAGATATGGACTGATCAGCCATAACATTATGAACGCCTATTCATTCATACTCTCACTGTCCATCAGTTCCACTGACCATACGTTGTAGTCCACACTGTAGTCCATCTGTTTCTCTGCATACTTTAGCATCCATTTATTCTGTTCCTTAATGGTCAGAACTCACCACAGAACAGGTATTATGTGAGTGATGGGTCATTCTCAGCACTGCAGTGACACTGACGTGGTAACAGTGGATCAAACACAGCAGTGCTGCTGAGGCGTTTAAATTCTTCAGTGTCACTGCTGGACTTTGAATAGTCCACCAAACAAAAATATCTAGCCAACAGCATCCTGTGGGCAGCATCCACTGAGCACTGACGAAGGACTAGAGGATGTCCAACACAAACTGCAGAAACAGTTGAGGTTCTGCATCTGACTTTTGTGGATTATCTATGTAGGAGTGTCTAATAGGGTGGACAATGTGTGGAATACAAACTCCATTTACACAACACCACCATTTTAGTGTCAATGCAGTGCTGAGAATAACCCACCAGTCACATAACATGAAAGGAGGCTAAAACGTATGCAGGTGGACTGAAGTGCTCCTGTATTGTGTGTACAAAATGTAGAAACACAGAGGTGTTTGTTATAACAACTGTATACAAGTGTATATTATGATTATATAGTTAAAGTTAGTTTTAGCCATAGCTGGATCTCTGTCAGAAGGTCTTCATGAATCTATTTATTTGTAGATTTATTTATGTATTTCTTTGTTTGTTTGTTTGTTCCAAAGTAAATAATAGAAACTCCAGCAGTCAAAAACATGAAGGTCTCTGTGCAGTCAAAATGAGTTGACACAAAGAGGTGGTCATAATGTTTGGCGAATCATTGTACGGTATATCATGATAGTATAGCAAAATTAGTTTTTGGCTAAATATAGAGGCCAATATAGAACTGTGACAGTCAAAAAAAACACTTTACATGCTTCGTTGCATCATGAAAGGGTTCTTCAGATATATAAAGAATGCATTCTGGATCATTTAGAACCAAAAAAGGGTTTGTTTTTGAAGAACCGTTTTTGGTGCTATATGGAACCCTTTTCAAGAAAGTTTTGATAAATCAATCAAAGTTAATTAATATAGTGCTTTTTACAACAATGGAGTTGTCACAAAGCAGATTTACAGAAATCTGGGACCAAGCCTCAAATGAGCAGCCAGTGGCAACAGTGGAAAACCTTGAGAAGGAACCAAGGCTCAAGAGAGGAACCCATCCTCCTCTGGTCGACACTGGAGAGCACAGACAAAGGCAAAGACATGGGCATAAAAGTTGTAGAACAGTAGAGAAGTGTAGTTTGCATTAATTGTGATGTAAATCTGAATGGATAATGAGTTATATTGGAATTGAAATGTGAGTCAGATGCAAACTTAGTGTTTTAGAACCATTAGTAGTTGGTTTTTTTTGTTTTGTTTTTTTACTACAGAACCCTTTAAAAGCCATAGTTTTAATTGTGTATAGGGTTAGGTCTAATCTGGATCTGTGAAATTTCCCTACAGTGCCAAAACTGCTATTCTCTTCAAGGCAGCAGGATTAGATTCAACCTCTCCCATTCAAATGAACATATTTACAGCATGGTCCAGTCTTTTAATCAATGCTTTCTCTGACACCTGATGGACCATACTGGACCAAGTTGGACCATAATGACCATAGTGTCAGCTAATTGAAGGCTATACCACATTAATGTACACAGCATGCATTAATGTCTTGATTTGCTGTGTCCATCTGCTCGGCTTTATTAGGGGGAGCTGTGATGTTGGCAGTAATGATAAATAGCAGTTTAACGGATGCAGTGGTCTGGAACAAATGGCCAGGAAAGCCATTCACTTTTCAATAACTGCTCATGAATGAGAAGACAAAGTCTATTTTAAAAACCCACAGGAGAAATGCAGGATTACAGTGTGCTGTCTCCTGGAGGAGAAGGCAGGGTCCCTGCACACACACTCACAGTGGAGATGTGTTGTAATTCAGTGGCTCCTCTGAATGCAGAGCAGCGGTGCTCAGTAGAGGCTGAAGGCAGTTCCCCCAGGGATCTGCTCCAGGAAGTTTGTAGGCCAGAGAAAAGCTCCAGACCTTTCAGAGTCACATATGAATCAGGAATCACATCCCACAGCAACCCTCCAAAATGCTTCATCTCTCTCTCTCTCTCTCTCTCTCTCTCTCTCTCTCTCTCTCTGACTCCTAGCTCTCTAAAATGTTGTTTAACCTTTGTAAGTATCAACAAAAGTCAAGAAAGATTTTGAAAGAAGTCATCTTGGAGCATTTCTACTACATCAAAGAAGCCCCACAACATGATACTTCAACCCTCATTCTTTACAGTTAGAGGTTCTTGTGCTCAAATGCTGTCTGGCTTTTCCAGACATGTCAATCAATGAAAGTTTATTTATATAGCACTTCTTACAACAAAGGTATTGTCACAAAGCAGCTTTACAGAAATCCTGGTCCAAGCCTTTTTTGAGCAATCCAGTGGGGAACTCCCTCAGACTAGGAGGAAGAAACCTTGGGAGGCTCAAAAGGGGAACCCAATCTCCTCTGATCAACACCAGATAGCACAGACATAAAGCATGAAAAGAACAAAGAACGGGACAAATGTTGTAAAATAATAAAGAAGTATAGCATGTCATGTATGGGTGAGTATGAGTTATGAGAGAATATGAGAGAGCATAAGAAGCGCAATACTGGGGCATGTACACCAACACTACCCCAAGGTGACGAAGGAGAGGGACCAGAGAAACAGGACAGATACAAACACAATACAGAAGACTGGACAGGAACTGGTGCAAAACTGAAGATGTTACAGGAGATTGAACACAGGACTGGACTTGGGTAACAGGAATCGTGACTGGAGACTGGACCTGGGCAATGGAATAGGGACAAAAACACTGATGGGGACAACAAAACTGCACACTGGAACAGGGACAGGAACCGACAAATGGGAAATGGCCCAATGAGAAATGGGTGCAAACATGGGACAAACATAGACAGGGACATGGGCAGACATAGGCCCAGGACTGGCTAACATCCCACAAAATGTTCTAAGAGACACACTAAGCACAGTTCTGGAGGCGGACAAAGGGACAGACCATTTGTTAGTTGACCTTGACAAAAACGTCACTGCAGACACTGTAACAACAGCGGCAGGTGCTGCTAGCGGACACTGCCTCCGACACTGAAGCCGATGTGGCTGGTGCCTTCGAAGTGAAGCTGGCGCAGCAGTAACCATGGACACAGGAACTATGTCTGGCACTGCAGAAACTGCAGAAAAGTTCAGTGGCTGCAAGAATTGTGAAGGTGATTTCAAAGAAAACTGCCTGTGTTAACATGTAACTTGTCCTGTTAAGATGTTTTTTGATTGAAATAGCTTTTGACTTTAGGAAAATGCAGCTAATTCAACAAATGACCATTCTTTACAACCTATGAAATGGTTTGAAACTCCATTGTGCATAATAATTTGGAACAGTGGATTTTGTTATTGATTGAACAAATGCTGTTATTATTGGGAGGTTTGTTAATAAAATTTCACTTACACTCCAACAACTGATTACTTGAAAATTAAACTGACTGTCATTTGCATTGACCATTTAAGAAAATCTGAGAAAAATATAATTTGCTAAAAATTTGGAAAGTGGTGTATATGAAGAATGTTTGTATGCTGAGCTGGATTAGCACATGCAGGGTGAAATAAACAATGTCTTTAATAAAGGGCTAGGCGGATGAGTAAACGATAACAGCCCAGGGTCAAATACCAGAGTTCCAATAAAGACAAAAGGGCATACCATGAGACGAAGTCGATAAGATTAGGCAGAGTCAAAACCAGGAGACTAAATCATAACTGCAAGTCATAATTGCAGAACAAGGGTCAAAAACCAGAGTAACAATGTAAGAGTGTGATCGCGGTGTATAGCTGTTACTTGGCAACAATACAGTGAGGAGGGCAAGATTATAAAGAGAATGGACAGGTGTTCAGTATTTAACAATACATTGATTGGATCTTAACACAGTCATGTGACTAGAAGACTGACTGGGTGTCATGTGACTGTCTGCTATGTCACCAGCAGCATGCTGGGTATTGTGATCCTGGCTGGCAATCAGGAATGTGACAACAGTCAAGTATTGGTCCTGTTCTAGTCCTCTGTCTTCCTGTCTTGTCTTTGTTTTGTGATTTCCCCCATGTGCTTCTGAGCACATGTGCTTTTGTTTTTAGTCTGTGCTTCTCCTTGTAGATACTAATAGATAATCATATTATCTGAAATTATCAGGAAATGTAATTTTGTCTTCAGTACATTGAACAGAGAAAAGAGAATTGCATGTCGCTTATGTGCCGCACTGCATTATTATCAATATTATCTTCTGTGCCATTTCTGCTCAAAGGCGAAGCATCACACAGGAGGAAATACTACATGGATTTTTGTGAACGTCAGCGCAGCAGCTCCTGACTCTCTGAAGCTCTGTGAGATAGAAGAACACCTCAGGGAGACATGAAGACATCACACCTTAGATGAAAAAGCTTTTTATTCTTTTAACATAGTGTTAGCTGTGTGTGAGCTTAACACCTCCATATATATATATATATATATATATATATATATATATATATATATATATATATATATATATATATATATATATGAAAGAGAGAGAAGCTAGAGCATTGCTCCCTTATGTCTACATCCCATCAAAACACACTGCAGGTCAAAACAAAGGTCAGAGCATGAAAGTGTGGAATATGTGTCTGAAATTTGATTTTAAAATATTATATGAAAATATTAATCCTCTCATTCTAAAGTTCTTTAGATGTACATTCATAAATATTAACGTTATTGTTATATTAACATTATGGCCTCCTTTTTCTTTACATTCCTGTCCATTTTGTCAGGTCCACTTACCAAACAGGAGCACTTTGCAGTTCTGTAATCAGACTGTAGTCCATCTGTTTCTCTACATATGTTGTTAGCCTCCTTTTACCCCGTTCTTCAATGGTCAGGAGCAGTTATGTGGGCATCATTCCCAGCATTGCAGTAACACGGACATGGTGATGTATCTTTTCCGAGTTAACGATGACCCACCAGCCAGAACTGATTAGGTCCTAACCCCAAGTTCTTCTGCCCCACCTGAGAAGGACTCCAAGCTCCCCTGATACATGTATACATTGGCTCTCCACCTTCCACCAACTGTGCCTGGACTAGTTTCCCACACTGCCATGGACTAGCTGCTCACCCACCATCACCAACTGTAGAAATCTACTGTTAATATTATGTCCACCAGAGAATAAACATTACTTCAATACCCGAGTAATAGAACAGAGATGTAGGGGTCCAGTGTCCCCTAACTATGTATAAGTAGTTTGACCAGAGGAGGATGGGTCCTCCCCTTGTGAGCCTGGTTCCTCCCAAGGTTTCTTCCTCCAGCTGAGGGAGTTTTTCCTTGCCACTGTCGCCATGTGGCTTGCTCACTAGGGGATCTGTCATTTATACTTTCTGTTTCTGTTTTAACCTTCCTTATTTATTTATTTATTTATTTATTTATTTAATTTCTGTGAAGCTGCTCTGTGACAACTTCAGTTGTGAAGAGCGCTATAAAAATAAATTTTGATTTGATTTGATTTGATGTGTTGGTTGGTACAGGTAGATCAGACAGCAGTGCTGCTGGATTGTTTAAAAACTGTGTCCGCGTACTGTCCGCCCTTTATGTCACTCCTACTTAGTTCCACCTTGTAGATGTAGTTATAGAACTACAAAGCCCCATAGTGCTCTATGCAGTCCTCCAGGTGTATGGTAATTTCTGGGGAGTTAAGTGCTCAAGGGAGTCCTACCAGTTTAGGGATTTGAACCAGCAACTGACTGATCTGTCCTGACTAATTTACCCATATTACCACTCACACCATATTAGAGATTGCATTGCAAGCTTATGATTGTTTTACCGGCATGGACTTTCATTAATATGGAGTTTATATCATATGTTCTCTAATATTCTCCCATAACTCATACTTGCCCATACACAGCATGCTCACACTTTAGCTATAGTTCTTTATTATTTTACACCTTTTGTCCTGTTCATTTTGTTCTTTCTGTGCTTTGTCTGTGCAATCTGGTGTTGACCAAAGGAGGATGGGTTACCTTTTTGAGCCTTGGTTCCTCCCAAGGTTTCTTCCTCCCAGTTTGAATGAGTTTGTCTTGTCACTCTTGCCTGCGGCTTGCTTTACAGATTTCTTTAAAGCTGCTTTAATGTGCAGTAGACATTACACCTCATGTATTATAGCATGACCTTAATTAGCCTCACTTTTAAAGGCTCCTATTAACAACAAAGTGAAAATGCCACTGTTTGATTAATGGATTTGTAGTGGCATGGGGTCACTGAGTGAACTGACCTCATTTGCCTGGAACCTCTGTGTGAAATTCAGAGGCATGTCTCGAGCAAACAGCTGCTGTAAACAGCTTCCACCTCACCACGGGCACAGTCAAGAAACCACAATTTATTTTTGTGGTGGTAGCCTTAATAAACCCAGCCGTTAAATGACCAGTAATGCCTAGACTCTCAATTTCCCTTTGGAACTTGCTGAAAGGGCTTTGAGTGACCTGTTGATAACAGGAAATCCCACATTGTCTCAGGTGTGACAATGTGAAATCACACCCCCTCCACTGATTATGAGTATGGCCCACCGTCAGTGGCCAATACCCATACCAGGCCTCCTGAAAATGCAGGGGATTATTTCTACTCATTGATATTATTCCTGAGAAATATTTTGCAACTAGACGGGTCATCTGATGTTAGCAATGCCTCTTTACTGCTCATTTTTGTGAGCTATATTTGGGACAGATGTTTCTTTGAACCTATTGTTCAGGCCCCAGTTCTCACGTTTTCAGTGTTGGCAAATGAGAAATGAAAGATTTATTTTTCTTGTGGGCCATTTTGCTTTTATAAACAGGTTGGGTGAGAAGAGGAAAAGGTTGAGTGAGCAGTGCACTAGAGTGAGCAAGCCAGACATCACAAAATTTTGTCAACCATAGAAACAACCTAAATAGATACCTATAGCTTCTCATTATGTGAGAAGTAGATCTCCATAACTCAGTAAAACACAGACCCCATTTATATCAGTAAAAAAAAAACCTGTGACACTATGTTGGCCACATTAAAATAAATGCCAGCATACCTAATCCTGTTACCTGATCTTCAGAATAACATCTAGCCTAATATCCCACTGCTATATGGTTAATTTATGTAATAACAATGTAATTACACCATGCAATAACACTGTAATAACTGAAAATGGAGTTACACACGGCATTAGGGCTCTGTAATAACACTAATGGTGTAAACAATATGTGAAATTGTGTATTAATGTAATAACAGTGTAACAATATTGTAATATCATTGTATGACAGTGTAATACTACCTATGGTTAAGCTGTTATAACATTGTGTAATAACACTGTAATAATATAATAGCACAGTGTAATAAATTTATTATTGTAACCAATGTGAATGGATTATATTTTGTAGTCACAAAAGACAATGAATGCAATGAAAAAGTTAACGCACTCTAGAGGATTTGACATCAAATAATTCAGATCTGATCTTGTTAAGGCTTTACAAAAAACATGTGTAGTTTACCACTTAGTGTATATGTTACTGTGACTATGAGCATCACATTAGTCCATTAAACAAAAGAGGAGTAGCAGGTTTTACCCGAGTTTGCATTTGGTGTTTGTTTTTTAATTGCTTTAAAATAATGGTAGACTCCAAAGTTTTGAAAGGCCACTGCAATTGTAAAAGGACTTGTGCTATTGACAGTGTCCTGTAAAACTTGTCAAACCTTCTATGACAGAAGACATCTTTGATAAAACATTCACTACAATTGCTAAACAACACAAATAACTCTGTTAAGTTGCTAATTAGTACAGTGTAAGCTTTATCAGTGAACATCAGGGCATCTTTTGCTGTTGTGTTGGTAGCATCCTTTACATGCTATGAAAACTGCTTGGAACCACACGTCATTAATGCGAGAGGTGAACATCAGGTGGGCAAAGACAGACTGACATGCTACAGTGGAGCAGCTCAACTTCAGAATGAACCAGAGGGCAACCAGATATTTGTCTAAAACAGCAGTTCAGATAATTAGGCTCTGAAGCAGATGGGTGGTCACTGTACCTCTGCATAAATACTGCATAAATAGGAGTCCCACATCTATGTTCTTTACCTTATTTTGCCAGAATAATTATTAGATTTTTGATTTTGTTCATGCATTTATCATATAAATAATTTCCCTGAGGGAACCCTCCCAGAGGAATCAATAAATTTATATCTATCTAAAGATCCTATGTACATTTATCATGTTTCACAGAGATAAAAAAAAAAAATCTTTCTTCTGTTCAGGTTTCACCAGCTCGACTTATGAGAAGTGAGTGTGTTCAGCTTGATAAGCTCTGAACATCCTCCCTAAATCAGCCGTCTCTCTTTGCAGTTTCTAAATCCTTTCAGTGTGTGAACTGAGTTAAGCTCCAGTCTCTGTGGCCTTATATGCAGAATTCAGCAGCTTGAGGTCAAAGGTCATTAACATTTTGGAGACACTATTTGGTCTTGTGATCTGAGCAGTGAAAGTAATTTGCATCCCAGCAATCTTTCCGGTTATGATATGTGTCACAGTGTGTTGGACACCAGCCCTCTAGGATGGGAAGTGAATACCCTATGGCTAGAGGAACAAAACTGAGCATAAATAACGGACAGGAAAGACCAACAATCTAAAACAATCCAGAGAACATGACAATAAGCCTACAGTCGAACTTAAAAAATGAAACTGTGATACACACAAGGCCAAACAAAGACAAAACCAGCAAAAACAGGGCTGCAGCACCTCAGGATGGTAAAATTGCTGGACCCTCCATAATTGGTGTGATTCATTTTACTATATATCTCTGTGTGTAGCTATCTTCACAGTGTAACTCAGTGGATCTATACAATATTGCAAATGTGTGTCATTCATAATGATCAGGCAATACCTTTTCTGGTGCATATAACCAAACAATATATATGGATTGCCCACCAATCCAAACAATACAACGCAATCCAAAGATCAGTACTAGTTCAGCCAACCCTAATATTCTCAATTATCACATTACAGTGCTGTCTAGCATCTACAAATATCACCAACATTGGACTTTTCCTAAACAACTGCTCCTATATGGCATGCAATCAAACCTATTCAAATGCAATAAATCAGTTTTTAAAGAAAGGTAAAGAAAATGCTTGAATTCAGGGACATTTATGACCCAAAAAGAAATTCTATTTATATTTTTTTGACAGATAACCAAAAGCATTCAAGGAAATCCTGGAAATATGTCAAACCTAGGCTATACATACCCAAGATTTGTGTCCACATACCTCAAAAGCTAATGCTTCTCTTTCAATCCAGGTTCTCTCCTCTTTGACCCAGAAAGTAATTCTGTGATCTTGTGGCTGCAGAGATACCAGAGAAGATTACAGAAACCATTCCAAAACTCTGGCAATGCACTCCTTTTTTCATTTATTTATTAAGGAAATATGATCCACTGTTACATATCTTTACCTTTGAACCTTGGCTTTCAGTATCTGGTGTGACCCACTTGTGCAACAATAACCGAAACTACACATTTGCAGTAACTATCGATTAGTGTTACAGTAATGTTAGTCCATTCCTCTTATGAACTGCTTGTTTCAGATGTTTATACAACATTTCTTTTGGATTAAGAACATTTTTTTCTACCTTTCTCTGGTAGAATGACGTGTGCTAAGGGTCATTGTCTTGTTGCCTGACCACGATTCAGTTCTTTGACATATGTCCTGACATTTTCCCTTAGAATTTGAAGGTATAATTCAGATTTAATGGTCAATGATGGCAAACCTTCCTAGGTCAGAATAACATTCCCCAACCATGATTAGTGAAGATCAGAATTTGATAGATCCCTGTTCCTTGAAAACAGAGGGTGCCCCTCTCCCACCCAAATGTCATCCCATCCCCTGACTCTAATTTCACCTTCAAATGATCTAATCCTAAACATCCACATACTGTACCTTTGACACTCACAGATATGTAATTGTGGATCAATAATTGGCCCAAAAATGTATCTTGTTTATCTTGTTTGTTGAATTTGATTACTCATATCTTTAAGACGTAAAAGCAAAAGCATTAGTATTCATGAGTTTGGAGGGGAAAAAATAATACAGCATCAGTGTGCTGGGGCACCATCCCTGAACATTGAATATATTACTTCTAAAAACATAATATGCTGGTTGGTTCTTCTGGCGGAGTTCTGACTGAGTTCTCACTGAATTCTCCACTCTCAGTACTCCTCTGATTCACTGAATGTGAGCTTGGGATCACAAGAGAGGTCTAAAGGGTCTAAATCTCCACATATCCCAAGTCTAAGAACTCTAACTTTAATGGCAGAGCTCACAGTTGTCTATTAATATATTGGCCTTTTTATTCTGAAAGTATGCTATTATTTTAGCATTTGCTATATTATTTTATTATTATAGAGGAAAGGCTCTATTAAAGTGATATTTATATATTTAAGACTTTCAGTAATCAAGCCTGAGTGTGTTATTATTACTATTACAAATGTTTAGCACATTTTTGGATTTGTTTAAAAATTGATTAATTCAGGTTTTTGTTTTTTTGTTTGTTTGTTTCTTTTTTGTTTTTGTTTTTTTTTTCATTAAAATTTATTTAAACATCCGAAATAAATCACCAAGTGTAACCAATGTGCAAAACAGAAGAAGTTGGGTGGGGCTAAATACTCTTTCATTGCAATGAGAAATGATAGCAAGGATACACTGATTGAAAAGTATTGCACATCTTTTGAGAAATGTGAAGCCTGATGAAGGTCAGCTGCCGTGTGAGGATTCAGGCATCCGTCGTCACCCTGCAACAAAAGCACGCTGGGTGAAAATAATTACCTACTGCGGTAATCCGCTGACCCTGATGTCCATCTGTCCAAGCTGCTGGAGAAAGGCAGAATGATACTTTTCTGTTTGTCTGCATAAAGGATAACACAGAGGGGGTTATATACAGTGAGGGTTCGGATGGTCCTATGCTCTGTCCTGTCCTCACTATAATGACCTGTTAGATCAGACTGACGCTGGTGGAGCACTGCATGATGGAGAGGGGTGTAGTTTTCTGAGGCCGAATTGGAATTTGCTTGGATTTTTTCAGATGTTTTGGTGTTGAGTAGCCTAACTGCTTCCCCACATTAGGTCTGGTGTTATATTTTGGTGTTTGGGTTGAATGGAATTAAGAAACCTATGCACATCCCCATTTAGAACCAACAACATATGAGTTATGTCACTCAATCGGCATTTTACATAAAACAAGGTATATCTATTGGTTGTTGCACTCTCCATCAGTTCACTATTCCATGAGGAATAAAGCATAGACTGTGCCTTCTGCAAAGAGTATACCCCTGCTTCAGCCTCCTCCAAGCGTTCACCTCTCAGTCCTGCTAAAATAGGCCATCTAAACACTTGCTCCATTACTAATAAAATTAAATGTTCACTTTGAAAAACCTGGACACACATTTGCTTACTGCAGTCTGGCCTAGGGGCTACTGACACTGACATATTTGAACTCCTTCAGGTTATTCCTGCATATCAAAGCCACATCCTACAGTGAAAGGGGGTGGTCCAGGTGTAAAGGTCAAGTATTTTTTATTAAGTTGCTCCTCCATTACTTCTGTTGCTAATTTATGGGCCCTTTTTGGGCCTGTTGTTTCCTGTACCTCCTCATGTCTTACCACTGAACTCAGAGCTTTGAAAGTAAATGGAAGGCGTCTTGAAGGCCTATATAAGAAGACTGGACTCAGTGTTCATCATGTACTTTTTAGCCTAAATTTTGGGATGTTTTTGTAGTTTGATACACTTTTATTTCCCAAATAATTAGTGACTACAATGTTTTTTGTCCTTATAAGGAATAAAAAACATTTTACATCTCAGTGTTTTTAAGCTTAAAATTGAAGGAATTATTTGTATTTATTAGATTGCCAAGGATATTTATAATACAAAATACTTGACAGTGATCCAATAAAAAAAACAGCCTGAATGCCCTTTATTATTTTTGTTATTCATAGATATACCAGTGTTATCGCTTCTCAGGACTTTTATTCAGAAATTTGAAAACTTGAGCAAAGATAAAGAAAGAAAAACAGCCCATCAGCCCCTCCCTTCTTGTTTTCCTTTATAACCCAATATCCGTCATTTATGTCATTGGCCCTGCTAGAAGATAGTATGTAACTGCCCACAAAGAGCCGATCTTGGGTTGTAAGAGTTAAGAAGCACAGGAATGCCCTAAATGCTGTCCATGCTGCTTATTATTCAGTTATTATAAATGGTGGTAGATCCAGGCCCAAAATTCTGTTTTAACCCATAGACCAGCTTCTTCAGTCAGCTACACCATCTACTCCTAGCTCCTGAGGCTTTTCAGGATTTTTCATGGATAAAATTAACAGCAGTGAAAAGCAATTTCCTACTGTATCACAATCTTCTCTCTGCCAACTTACTTAGCGAATGTGGATAGTCTCTCCACTTTTACCTCTGTTGATTAATCTACTGACTCTGACATCATCTTCAGTTCCTCTTCTTCCACTAGTCAGTTGGATCCTGCTCCTGCTCCTCTTCTAAATCCCGTCTCTCTCCTATTTCCTCTCCTATTGCTCATCTAGACTGCACACATCAACACTTTCCAAACACAGGCCCATTTCCAATCTCTCTTTTATTAATGTAAGGTTATGGAGAAAGTGGTAGCCTCACAGCTTTGGGATTTTCTCTGTAGAAATAATTTATATGAGCTTTTCCAATCAGGTGCATATTCTCACTCATTGACTAATGTTACCACTTTTTTAATGGTCTTCCTTTCAAACTGCTGAGCCGGCCTCAGTTTATTCAAAATTCAAATAAATTTGAATTATTTTACCAAGTGCTCTGCACACTTACCCCATCCTTCATCACATACACTGGTTACACGTATGCTACTCTATCAAGTGCAAATGTCTCCTGTTAACGTTCAAAGCCCTTCATGGTCTTGTACCTCTAGTACATACCTTACTGAGCTTCTTCATCCTTACGGTCCTTCTTGTTTCCTCAGGTCTTCAGCTACTGGTCTTCTGGCAGTCCCTTGTACAAGGCTCTCAACAGTCAGAAGTAAATCTTTTAACACTACATCTCAGAAACTCAGTTCCACAATCTCTTCATGACTGCTCTACCCTCTCCTCCCTTAAAATTGAATTAAACACCCATCTCTTTACTTCATACTCTTCTTCTTCCTTTGTCTTTTAGTGGTTGTTTCTGGATTTTTTTACTCTCAATGTAAAGCATCATTTGTTTTGTGAAAGGTGCTATACAAATTGATTGTTATTATTATTATTATTATTTTATTTTATTTTATTTTATTTTATTTTATTTTATTTTATTTTATTTTATTTTATTTTATTTTATTTTATTTTACTTTATTTTATTTTATTTTTTTCACCATTGATGTTGGGTGGGTTGAGCTGTCTTAGTATTGGGAAGGTTGGGACTTTGGTGAATTGAGGACCCTCTTGGTAGAGCTGGAGTTGATGATGGGTGTGCAGGAGGCCTTAGTGACAATGAGTGGTTTGAGGAACAGTTTGGCGGTAGGTGGGATGTTATCCTCTTGGAGGTGGTTGGATTGAGGGCCTCAACCTGTTGGTGGCTGAGTGGGGACCCTCTTAATTGTGGTTAGGTTGTAGGGCTGTCTAGCTGCATGCAGGCTGGGGGCCTGTTTTTTTTCCCCTTTTTCTTTTTACAGATTTAAATATTCAGCTTTTCTATTATTCTTTAGTGTTCAATCCCTCTTTGGTGTAGTAACTGTGTGTGTGTGTGTGCGTGTGTGTGTGTATGTGTGTGTGTGTGTGTGTGTGTGTGTGTGTGTGTGTGTGTGTGTGTGTGTGTGTGTGTGTGTAAGAAAGAAAGAAAGAGGTAGTTTCTCTTGATCTCTGTCTCCTCTACTCAGTGCTTTATAGCCCCTCATCTATGCTCCCATTGTTTTTCTCCCCTCTCATTTTCACTCTTACCTAGAGCCTCTTTTTCTGTTTCCCTCTATCTAATCCTGCGTGTCTGCTTCTCATCTGCCTCTTTCTTCTTCATTTTAAACCTTCTCTATCTACAATGAAGGGTGGGGTAAGGACGGTTGTCACTCACTGTCTCTCAGCTATGTTCAAGTGAATACACTCTATGGCAGTGTTTCTTAACCCTGGTCCTGGAGTCATCACTACCCTGCAACTTTCCCTGCTCCCACTCCACCTGATTCAACTATTCAGCTCATTAACAAGCCTTTCCGAGTTGCATGGGTTGTATTAAAGCTAAAATGTGCAGGGCATCGTACCTCCAGGACCAGGGCTGAGAAACACTGCTGTATGTCATTACTGTGAGGATCTGATTATATTCAGTGTGTCAAGAGCATTAGTTAGGTAAGGATCTTGGAAGATAAGCACCCCTCCTCATCCCCAATTCCCCGACTCAACCCAAAAGTATTGGATGGAGCACTATCATTTCAGAGGAATGAGTTCCACTACTCCACATCTCAAAGCTGGGGGGGAGGGGGGGGGGTTTTATACCTGCTAGTATATACCGCTAACCCACAAACACCTAGCATTAGGGATGCTGACACTGTAAAAATTTTCATAATGAAGCAAAAGGTGTGTGTCAACCTCAACCACACCCAGCCTCAACCTCACCACTCAGTCTGTCCTCTCTGGGCAACAATGACTTATTTATATGTGCACTTTTCTATGGCCAAATATTGGTAATTGATTGACTTTGTCTGATTCACTCCCTGCAGTGAATCTGCTGTGGATGGTCAATTCATATCTTTGTTTAGGGCCTGGTAGCTGTATAGATTAGATATGGTTCTGGTGTTGTCCCATTGTTGTAGATAGCATTTTTAACTTTCTTTAGTAAATATGATAACTTTGATTGGATTTTTCTAAACAATGCTGAATGGAGGCCACTCCATTCATAATACAGTGTCTAGGACATTCTCTCTCTCTCTCTCTCTCTCTCTCTCTCTCTCTCTCTCTCTCTCTCTCTCCTCTCTCTCTCTCTCTCTCTTCTTCTTCTTCTTCTTCTTCTTAGTATTGATCCTACATAAATAACTGTGTATGATTATTACACTGCTCATAAACGGGCCAACAGTTCAATTTACTGTACAGCTACTGGCTTTATGAATGAGGTGCAGTGTAATAAGTCATCATATCATTTATGTCTATGTCAATGAAGCTTCAGAAGCAGGAGAAATTGATTTTCACTTTTAATCCAAAAATATTCACCTTACACCTTTTGTTAGAGCAGTCAAACATTAAGTTTTCCTAAAAAATAGTGTGACTTTGTTTAAAATGTTATCAAATCTATTTACAGCCCTGTTATTTTCTCTCAGAATGAAATGCTTTAATTTTCCTTTTATGAAAGAAAACAAATTGAGTGAGCCACATAGCCTAGCCTTAGATAACACATACAAACTTATTTTTGGTAAAAATTTGCAAATCTTACCAAACCTTAAAATTAAAAATGTTAAGATTTGGAGACAAAGAGACAATGAGAACCATCCCAAACAAATGAGAAAAAAATATTACACCTGCTCATTTATTAATTGAGGAAAATGCTCCCTGTTTTATTTACTATTAAAGTCTGATCTTCTCAACACATTTGTGGAAATGTTTCATGGCACAAACAAAGATTTCTGAGGAGCAAAACACTGGTCAGCAATGGTGTAACAAAAAAGCTGCTACTCTCCAAAAAGAACATTGCTGCCTGTTTACAGTTTACTAAAGATCACATGGACATAAGGTGGAACAATGTTTTATTGATGGATGAGACCAACATAGAACTTTGAAAAGCATTGTGTGAAGAAAGGAACGCACTGCATTCCAGCAGAAAAACCTTCTGTGAAGCTTGGTGATGGTAGTATCATTATTTGGATGCATTTTGCTGTATCTGGACAGCTTGCCATTATTGATGAAGAATTCTGAATTATACCAGCAAATTCTAAAGGAAAATATCAGAGCATCTGTCTGTGAGATGAATCTCATAACAACAACCCCAAACACCAATTGTTTTATCAAAGAATGGTAAAAGAAGAAGAAGAGGAATGTTTTGCAAAGACCAAGTCAAAGTCCTGACATTAATTCAATAGAAATGTAGAATCAAGCAGTTCAATGTAGGAAACCCAACAACAGTTGAAAACGTGTTGCTAAAATTCCTCCAATTCTTTGTGCAAGACTAATCAAAACTACACATCAACAAAAAATTCTAAAGGATTCACAAACTTTTAAGCACCCCTATAACTAGCTGGAGAGAAGCGTGAGCTAGGTGAGCACTGCTGCTGGCTGCAGTTGGCCTAATGTTTTGCATTAAGAGGTGCCCTTAAGTCAGACAACAGGGCAGGAAAACGTGCATTTCAGCATAAAAATCTTCTGTGAAACATGGTGGTGGTTGTATCATGATTTGGGTCTGTTTTGCTGTATCTGGGCCAGGAAAGCTTGGCATCATTGATCAAACAATGAATTTTGAATTATACCAATGTTACATTTTAGACTTCCTTACATATTCCTTACATACTGAAGGCTACATAGTGTTTAGCTTCTAAAGACTTCTACTGGTGGGCTGGGGGTGTGCGTTAATAAAGGACTCTGCCTACAACAATCACACGGTTAGACATCTGGGAGATATTCCACATGGGGCATTTGTCCTTTTCCTCAGGCTGAGACAGTCCGGGATGTTATTAGAGAGAGAACAAAACAATTTCTAAATGTCTAGGTGAGTCAGAGGTCACTGCTAATGTCTTTCAAATGATTGCTCTGCAAACCACGTTCCTAATGAAACACCCCCAACACTGACTCAGCCATTAATGAGCATCTCTGCTGAGATCTGGCAACCCAGCAACCCCAACCTATTCACTGTGTGGAAATGAGTATGTAGCTGGACTGATTACATGTGTCTTTGGCATTGTGTGGCCCGTGAAGCATTTTATATGATAAATGGGATGCATATCTCTCACTGTTGCTTCACTGACAGTGTTGGGGGCCTTTTGTCATGGTGAATAGGGTTATATTACCATTATTATCCACCAAATACATAAATAAATGTGCTCTAAAACAAAGTCTGGCTATTTCACCGTGATTTCTGTTTATGCAAGAAACTTTGAGTAAAATAACCACACTGTCCTATCATCTTGTAAAATTATTTCCATGTTCATTTTCAGTGTCAAGAAAAAAGCTGAAAAAAAAAACCCTCAATGCTTAACAGATGTTTCAGTGTTTAATGCATCCAGCTTTCATTCTTTTCAAGAGACTCCATTTAAATTTTGTGTAGAAATCAATTGTTCTTTAATTGCCTTTGATTGCTTTTCTCAGTACAATCTCCTTCATCAGCATTCCATTACTCACACATGCACTTTTGTATCTCTTGTTTGATCTAAGGTGCTATAAAACTGTGCAGACAAGACCAGACCTTTCACTAGATCTCACAGATATGTTTAAAATACAATTTTATATAAATGAACAATATAAACAACTTGCCGTGTGCTTGAAATTACACCTTAATACTGCTCTGCAGTATGGTTTGGTATTATTTAGTTAGAAGTTGGAGAATAATTCCTGCCTGACTGGTGCAGCGATAGTATTACCAACACTTCCTTTTGGATGGAACTATTTATGCAACTAGTTTGGCAATGAGTGTATGTAGTTCCTGGAGCATTTAAACCCCTCACTGTGACCGGTGGAGGCACTTCTGGTGGAGAATAGTCCACCAACCAGAAATATCCAGCACACAGTGTCCTGTGACCACTGATGAAAGACTAGAGTATGACCAACACAAACTATGTAGAAACAGATGAGCTTCTGTCTCTAACTTTACAGAGTGGAGCAAGTGGTAGAAGGTTTACATATAGAGGTCAGTGAATGGAGACAGTGTTCATTGTCCATCAGTGTCCATCAGTGTCCATCAGCAGTGCTGTGTCTGACCCACTCATACCAGCAAAACACACACTAACACACACCACCACCATGTCCATGTACCTACAGCGCTTAGAATGTCCCATTACCCACATAATACTAGCTCTGTGGGATAATGAACTGATTTAGACCATATAGCTTCCTGCATGTTGTCAGGAATGCAGGGTGCTGAACAAACGAAGGTTGGAACGGAAGTACACAGTGGAGTTTATTGATGTACAACAGGAATACATGAAGCAGTTAACATAACAGATGACACAACAGTAGACTCACAACACCAGACTGACACGAGGGAGTATGTATACATGAGGAACATTAAACACGGCTGGGACATAATTACAAAGAGGCAGGGTTACCAATAGGACACAGCTGGGAATGGACAAGCTGGGACAAGACCAAAACAAGACCCATGTGCTAGAAGCATGTGGGAACACAGGACACTATATGTGACATATGTCACTTTATGTAACTATTTAAATAATATGTAGACACATTATATATCATTTACTCTATGAATGGAAATTATACAACATAAATGATACATACAGGATGGTGATCTCTAATTTATTTCTAGCATATGGGATGTGATGTAGGGTGTGATGAGGGCTTTTAAGGATCAGAAATTTAAAATTCACATTGGCTGGAATGTATTGCTTGGATGTATTACTACACACAAATCTATCCAGTGCCCTTTCTGCACACCAGGACATGGAAGAAATGCATCCTGGTGTGATGCAATATTGTGTGCCACCTGTCTTCCTGATAAAGGGTGGCAATGAATCCTCTGAGCGCATTTGCTTTCCTGCCCTCCTCCAGATTAGGATCAGGCATGTCACTCTAGCTGAGAGGTGTGGACATCCCAAGTTCAGATAAAACCCCCCTTCCTACTGTAGTTAATAACCCCGTGTTGTTGGCGTTGTGGACAGAATGCAGGCAGACAGGTGGTTAAGGCTCTGACTGGGAGTGATAAACTGCAACTAAACTGTCTTGATCACCTAGGGCTAGTGTATATATGTAAACTGCTTGTTAAACTGAGTGGCTAGTATAGCTCTCTAGAAGCTGAGAGAGTTTGGCTTGTGCAGCTATTAGCTGGTTTCAGAAGCTGGCTACAAGAAAATATGATCAAGCAGTCTATATAATAATAATAATAATAATAATAATAATAATAATAATAATAATAATAATAATAATAATAATAATAACAATAAGTATTATTATTATTATTATTATTATTATTATTATTGTTATTATTATTATTGTTATTATTATTATTATTATTATTATTATTATTATTATTATTATTATCCCCACCAATTAATCTGAACCATGTCCTAATCACCACACCCCTGCCCTAGCCCCATCTTTCCATGCCCATATCCTGCCAACAAGCCAGGTCCCTATCCCCATCACCACACTCCCACCAAGGAACAAGCCCAATCTCCCCATTCCCATTTCCTGCCAATGAACCAACCCCATCTCTCCAAACCCTGCCAACAAATAAACCCTTTCTCTCTCTCAACATGCCCCCTCCAAGGAGCCTGTCTCATCTTTCCATTCCCATACTCGGCCAATGATTCATCACCTTTTCCTCATCACCATAAACCCCACCAATGATCCAGCCTTGGCTCCCCATCCCCATACACCAAGCCATGATCCGGCTGTCTCCTCATCCCCATTTAACCATCCCCCCATAAAAATGCAAACCCAAAGAAACAAAAATTGAGCACAATTACCTTGTTCAAATGCATTTTTATCACCTCAATATTCATTTATAGCAACTAGAAATATATATTTTTCTTGTAACCACATTGTATTGATCTTGTTCTTGTTTCATTTTATTCATTTATTTTAAGGAGAATCTTTTTTTAAAGTTGTTCTTGTAGCAAAGTTGTTCCACATGTATTTGTCACTGATCTTATTACTGATGCTCCAATGGAGAGCAGTTCCTTCTGTCAGTCATTTTAACAGCCCATTGCATGATGTGAAAATTATTGACAGGTGGAAGTATTGTCTTACTGTCTTAGCGAATTATACCGCCAGCATTAAGACGAACAGGAGGTATGTGTCTTAATTAGTTTCTGAGCCTTTGAAGTCTGCTGCATTCAGTGTCCAACAGAGACTGGGTTTCTGGTCATTTGGAGATTTTTCATTTAATGCTAGCACTGGATGTTTCTGAGCGTGTCAGCAAAACATCTTCCCCACAACAATGTATGCATGAATAAAGCTAATGAATACTGTGCGAGGATATATGGTATTATGTTCTAAGGATGACTCAAAAACATATATTTTTAACTAAATATAGAGGACATAAAATCTTTAAACCACTTATCTGGGTGTGCATATAAATCATTTACAGTGTGTGTATGTGATGCATGTATTATACTGATTGATTTCAGTGTTATAGGCTTTTTGGAATCAATAGTATTGCTAATTATTACTGATCACTGATTTTGAGGTTCCATATGTGTATTGGAGTTCATTAATTCAACAACATATAATATTGAATAGTTTTTATTCCTGCAGCTTTCTCCCCAGTTTAGTTATGTTTCTATCCCCACCCACCAGTTAGAACTCCCTGTCACATAGTAAGTGCTCCCTGTGAGTCACATAAAACTTCTTTTCAAAATGCTGCAAATGCAACAGCAATGGGCAGCTGAACACACTTGAAGTGCCTGCTGCTGTCAGCTAGCATACACCAAAATAATAGGGGAAGAAGGAGAGTCATCCTGCCAACCCAGAGAGAGTGAAGCCTTCAGATGGCTTACAGGCAACTGTGGTATCAGTTTTGATCAAATATGTGTTCTAATGATGACAAAGCTGACAGCCACTGCTCCACTCATGGCACGTTCTAAGTATTTACAAGACATATTTTAAAATTACACAACTTCCACAATTAAAAATTCGACACACATTTTCATGTCTTAGGATCAGAGAAACCTACGGACATGATACATATGCCATAACAAACTGCAACAAACGTACTCTATCAAACTATGGCAGTGACTTTGACGTGAGCTATCATATAAGCAAACCACCTCTAAAAACAGCCAAATTTCATTTGTTTCCAACTGAATTAAATCCCAGTTTAAATGCCAAAAAAAGTCTTCCAGTGCATATTTACTGTTATGTCCATGTGTACATGCTCAACTTGCATGCAGACTCTGACTGAATAGTGAGAGGGAGTGGGGCTGATGACATCACTGACCCAGAAATTGGATTACAGAGGAAAATCTGAGAATGGAAGTTCTGTGAAGTGATGAATACTTACACAAAGAGCAAAAATAATAAAGGACATTCAAGATTTAATTTTATCGGAACCACTGTCAAGTGTTTTGAATAACATATTATTATACATATTGGTGTCATTAATCATTACACACAATTCAAATTATTGGATTTTAGCTCAAAAACTGGAATTTTGAAACTAAAGTAAAATATACTTAACATTATGTTAATATTTACATTTAAACGGAAGACAAGTTTGAGTAGCTTAAAATGTCATGAAAATAACATCTGGTTTGTTATTTAGTGTCTATAAATACTACATAACAAAAGTTCTGAATAAATGTATGCCAAACTACAAAAAGACTCCTGTAATTCACTCATTTTACTGAGCCTAGTGACGTATTCTACTTAGTGAACTATACATGGCATCACTTTTGGGGGCCAAGATGACAACTGTTGAGTTCAGAAGGTAGATTATGTTTTGTATGCAGAAATATGTATTAAATCGAACAACGAACTCTCTCACCCCTCTTCACACACACACACACACACACACACACACACACACACACACACACACACACACACACACACACAGCATAAACAGCAAGTTCAGCACATACTGCTCTCCAACCTTAAGTAATGTATCCACTGATCTCTTATAAAGGTGTTAAAATGGAGGTGTTGTTACAGTTTGAGCCACATAAGCTGTGCTGCAGTCAGCAGCAGTTTAGCATTCAGCCGTCTCCTTGAAACTTTTACTCAGCACAGAAATTCTAATTCAAAAATCACAAAAAACTATTATAATCAAGTAAAAACGGCAAAACGAAAAACTCTCATTTAAGTTCTAGCATTTGTGATTAATTACAGAATATTGCTGTAATACAAATGAAAATTGTATTACTGAAAATTGTAAAACTGTAATTAAAAAAATGACAAATCTAATTTAAAGGATTATCCTGTTGGCCACCATCCTCCTCCAACCTTACTACTGTGTTGTTAGTATGCTATCCAATTGCTCGTGCTGCATTAACTTACCTTATCAGCACCGTTTTTAAGCGAGGCTGCTTGGTTTGATGGAAATGCGTACCATACAACTTATTTTAGCTTTGTCTGCCATGGTTTATAGCAAATTTCTTTATGTAGGGAATACCATAAATGAAACAGGTCACATTTTTTTTATTTCTTCTGGAATTGAACTACCGACTTTACACTTCAGAATGTAAACAAAATCGAATAATCGATTAAACATTTGAAAAGTTAACTGATAGAAAACGTCTGGCAGCCTTATCGCACTTAAATACCCATTATTAAAAGTCTTAAGAAGAAGGAAAAGTAAAAAAAAGTTAACCTTGACCTATTGGTTCAGAGAAACAGCACAAGTAAATTAAATGTTACCCACCTGTCAATCATCCCACTCTGAGGTCTCTCCACCACTGAAATACCTCATTGATGTTAACATGACTCTTTGCTCATTCGATCTAAGAACTTCTTTCTCAGTTCTTGCTCTTCAGATCTTCTCCTCTTGGCCATGAGTGTTTAGCTTGTATAATGTGCCAGATATACAGTCTGTGCATAAGCACTAATACCTTCTGTTGCTGATTGGCTGAGATTGTCATTTACAGATCCAGGACTGTTTGAACACCTGACCACTAGCAGGCCATGAGGAGAAATTCACTGAATATGACAGAGTCAAAAAAGTAACCTGATAATCGTATTAATAATAATGTACATCATTTCATGGGACATGGCAGCACCTTAATACCATATCCCAGAAATAACATTACAAAGTTTACACAAACTTTATTGACTCAGTAGAGAGATCAAGGGCGGAGTTGGGGAACTGTCTAACCTTGGGAAAGCCATGTGTTAGTGAGCCACCTGCAGACAACGCCAAAATCATGGCTAAATCAGTCTTTTTCAAAAATCACACCCTGACTTTCTCACTCAGTTGTGATGGTGAGAGACGGCACAGGGAGAGTTCAGACGGAGTGACAGCTAGACTTCGCTTTTTAATTACATGTGGACCTGCTCTCACTCTGCAGAACATGGCAGGGACAAAGTGACCTTCACAGTCACACACTAACTCTCCCACACACACGTTTGTTTTACCTGTCTTTATGGGGCATACTGATTGCCTTGACAATGAAGTTAACTACATGATTTTATGCTCCACCTAATATTACCTTTAACCTCAAACCATCAGCGTCAGCCTCTTTTAATTACTCTCAGAAAGTTGCAGATTTATAGGAAGAAAGCATTTTAAACCGATTAAACATTAAATAAAGGAAACAACTCAATGTATTATGTGAGTTCTTTCACACTGTCAGGATCGGGCGGATGGAACAGATGACTAGGGAGTGGAGGTAAACGCTGGGGTTTAGGATTCAATTAAAAAGAAAAACACAAAGTACAAAACAAATGGAACAGGCTGATAAATACTAAACTGAATACTGACAGAAACTAAACATGACAGAAAACAAACCAGGATGGAAACAAACCTACAAACTGACAGAATCTATACAAGTTGAAAAAAAAAAGCAAACAAACAGAGAGCATGTGCTAGGAGCACATGGGAAAACACAACAACTAAGACAAAAGGTGAACAGGACTAGAATGTGACGGTGACATGACACACACTTTACTGGGCATGAACAATGCCTAAAGCAAAACTGGTGAATCCATAGTGAATAGAGATTTGATTGCTGCTGGTAGGTTTAAACTCTGGCATCCTGCCTAGTTGTTCCACCTTGTAGATGTAAAGTCAGAGATAGAAGCTGATCTGTTTGTGCACCGTTCGTGATGATCATCCTCTGGTCCTTCTTCATTGGTCACAGGACGCTGTAGACAGGACAATGTTGGTTGGTTTGCATACTATTCTCAGTTCAGCAGTGACACTAAGGGCACTGCTGTGTCTGAACCAGTTGTACCAGCACATCACAACTAACACACCACCACCATGTGAGTGTCACTGCAGTGCTGAGAATGACCCACCACCTACATCATACCTGTGTTGGCCCTGTGGGATTCTGACCACTGAAGAACAGGGTGAAAGGTTGAACTACAGGGTGAAACAGTTGAACTACAGTCTGTAATTGTAGAACAACAACAGTCATAATGTTGGTGGACTATGATTTATTTAATCTGTATTTAGACACCTTGGCTGTTGGTTGTTGTATGTTATGTTGTATATTTCCTGGAACGAAGGAAAGAAAAGCAGTGTGAGCATCTAGTCTGTCCAACTTCAACACTTTTACCTGGTGCTCTGAAGGACTTGTGCACTATAGGAGTGTATGCTGTTGATGTCACTGACCACAGAGGGCACCATGCTGAGATCTCATCCCCTGGTCAGAGACTGGTCAGGAGGAGTCTAAGTGCAGACTGATATATCCAAGAGAACTCCATTAAGAAGATGCATGCCCTGAAAAATTGGATTACTGAGATAAAGTTCAGCTCTCTTTATCAGAATTTTAAATCAGATTTCTAGACGTTACTCTGATCTATGAAATCAGAGTATGTTGTTTACATGACCAATTAAATAATCAGATAAACTGCAGAAATCTGAGTAAGATTGGATTGGAGTGGAATGCACTACATGTAAATGATGAGTAAAATCACCTTTCTGAAAACTTTATACCCATGAAAACTGCAAAACAACTGACCACCATAAAAGGAATCCTTTGGACTGAAGAACCACAAGAACCACTTCAAAATGACTCAGAAAAGCCAAAGAAAAAGAAATTCTCATTTGGAAATTGACATTTTATTGAATGGTGTTCATTCAAATGGACACCTTATTTGAAAGTGTCCACTGTGGGGTTTCGGGTGCTTTAAAAGCAGCAGGGCAGCAAATTACATGTGCTGTAAATGCTGTTTCTTCTGTTACCAGAGCAGTCCAGGAGGTCAGAGGAAATGGTTCGGCATGGAGCTTGAATCTAAAAAATCGTATCAGCACACACTGGCAGCCACTTTCTCAAACTGTAGGAGGTTGTCCATTTTCAAGCCTGTCTGCTGCAGATGCACAAATTACCAGCATTATCAGTGAACCTTCTATGTCAGGCATTATTCCTGGAGGTGGCGGCCATGATATGCAGCTGGATGAACCCTCAGATAAATCTGATGGCAAGTTAGATATATAGGTTTTGAACACATTTACACAAACAAAAATGATCAAGCTGGTATTTCCCTAAACTGGAGAAAGTTTCCTGTTCTGTGAAATTAAAGTGCAAATTTGGGGATTTGTTATTGTAAAGTGAAGTACTCTACATGGCGGCAGACCCAACTAAACCACATGGATGAAAAAAACAGTATACTGCTACAACCCAATTTGGACCTTATTTAATTCACCTCACTTTGAAGGAGGTGATTATTTATGCAATCACTTATTTTACACAAGATATTTCTTAAATTGTGATCAGTTTGTGAAAATCTGTTTACATTTTGACATTAAAAAGTTAGGTACTGTATCACCACACCACATTCATCCACATGTGGAAGGTAACTGACATGCTGTGGTTCTAAGCCAAAACTTACTGTGCACTGTGGGGTTATAACCATGCACATGGTTTCTAATAACAGTTTGATCTGTCCATATTTATTCATACAAGGCATATTTGACCTTATAGTTCCTGAAAGATCACACAAAATAATTCACAGCTCCAAGTCCACATGATTCTGAAAGGTACAGTCATTCAGCTGTATGTATTAATTAGTTATTCCTTATTTATTCCTTATTCTGTGTTCAAGTTAACACTAAAGAAGATACAGAGACCAGGTAACTTGGCTCTTCTGCTATGAAAAAACTTTGGTTCATATTTTGTCAGTCATGATCTGTGTTGAGTTCAAGATCAAGGATCTTTTTTAGCTTATTATTTTATTCATCATTTCATTTAAAGGTCATGTCACTGTAGAATGCATTCATTGAGTACTGTATTCTTGACATACAGTATAAATAGTAAGCATTGGCTGGGGATGATTGGCATTGTCATGTTCGAAATTAATTTCCAATTTGATCGAATCATTTTGAGAGTCATTGGGTGTTTCTTAATTTTACCCCACTTTCTCCCCCAATTTGGAAGTGCCAATTACTCAACCCCCATCACTTATGATGCTCCCGACAGTAAGAGGGTGAAGGCAAGCACATGCCTCATCCGATATCACCTCCTTTCAAACTGCCTGCATTGCAGCAGTACAACAGCTAACAAATGCCTGTGCAGAGAGTGCCATCTACCCACCCAGAAAGAGCATGGCCAATTTTGCTCTCTCTGTCTTCAGCTGATGCATCAGCAGGAGCACAGTTGTACTTGTGCTCCTCAGGCCATAGTAATAATGCCTGTTTTTGTCTCATTGTGTAACCTTTTGACACGCCTACCAATTTTGTCCAATAAGAGTTGCCTTTTAACACACCTGCCTCACAGACCTGTGGTCTGCTTGAATGGCTGTCTCAGAAAACATAACACTGTCACCACCTAACATTATATTTTATGGAAATGACTGTTGCATTTTACTGTGCCTCAGCTTTGATTAGGGACAGCAGGACTTTACATAGTGGATTTATCACCATTATATAAACTCAGCTCCACAATTAACAATTTCACACCAAACCCACTGTAACAAAATTCCATGCGTGAATTCTGCACATGGGTGGAATTCTTATATATATTATATTAAACATATTTACCAGCAATAATGTAATTTTAAGCTCTTTTGTTTTTGTCACATTTTGTGTCTCTGTGCCCTGTGTGTGAGTCAGAGGTCAGGCCTTTGATAATGACACTGTGTGCAGCATTATCTGTGAGCCTACTGTGCAAATCGCTCATCATTTTCTTTACCCGAGGTCCACCATGTGCTGGGGAAAATCAATAGTTTGAGTAGCAATCCTTCATTGCTTGCTTCATAAGGGTCCTTTGATAGGGGGGCAGCATTCATTTAATGCCACACTCAAGCAGCCTCTCTCAACAGAGGCCACTCTAATGATGGCCTTGACTTCAAAGGAGGACTAATAGCATTTGCCATTAGACATCATTTAAAGTCGTCTAGAACAAGCTCATGAAATTCATATGCAATCTTGTTGTGTAGACACACATTTAGAGAGAGAGAAATTGGCCTTGGTTGTTGTTGGGTAGCTTGACTCAGGCCTAATTAGAAGTATGTTCAAAAGGTGAAACTTTTTGGCATAGTCTTCATTTTTTCCAGGACATTTGAAATGGAAAGAGTTGGAAAGTTCCACATCTTTGTCAGACCTGTTAGAAGGTAAAAGGCAGCACGGTCCTTTTCAGGAGTGGCCTGTCACGCACGTCCGACCTGAGATTAGCCATGATTTAACAGCTTGTCTATTTGTCATATTTAATTGCTCGTATACATTGAAGCGAGTCGACCTCACCAAAGAGAGGGAGAGAGAGCAAGAGAGAAGTGAGAGAGATAGGGAGTGATGTGACAGCTGAACCACCCCCGCTGGAAATCCCTCTCATTTTGTAAAGCAGTCGGGCTCATCACTACTCTAAAATTGAAAAGACTAAATGGCCTATTAAGCAGCTCAGACTTTGAAAAGCCCCTATGCTATAATTTCTGTGTAATTTTCATGCATTCCCCCACCCCACCAAGATCTGCTTGTAAAGTTTAAATGGGGTTATATATCAAAAACAGCTGTAATCCATGTGCCTTTGAAACGCCTCTATGCAAATGCTTGTTTTTTGCGGGCTTGTACTGTGGCTCATTCAAAAAGCAGAACAGGCTGAAGCACTCCTTATAACTTCAGCATGAATAGGTGGAGCTAAAATGCTATACACTGAATAGATCAATATACACCAACCAGACACTTCATTAAAACATCTCCTTGGTTCTGTATTCACTGTCCATTTTATCAGCTCCACTTGTCAAACAGGAGCAGTTTGTAGTTAGGGTTAGTGTTAGGGTTAGGGTCCATCTGTTCCTCTGCACAGTTTGTTGTTCTCCTTTCGCCCTAATATTCATTGACCAGGACCACAATAGAGCAGGGGTCATTTGGGTGGTGAGTCATTCTCAGCACTGCAGTGACAGTGTCATGGTGGTGGTGTGTTTAGTGTGTTGCACGGGAACAAGTGGATTAGACACAGCAGTGCTGCTGGAGTGTCTAAACACTCACTGTTTACTCACAAAGTCTTTCACAGGGTGTTTTATTTTTTTCGTTTTTGGTCTTAAAGGCACAATAGTACAAAGCAACCTATTTTGCTCTAATAGATAAAGACAGTGGTCATGGAAAAATACATTTTGTGTTGGTTTTTGTGAATAAACCGGCCCAAATTTAAATGGAATTTTGGGGGCGGAATAGTACTTAAAACTGCTTGAGTTTAAGGAAGGTTGCCGTTTGATTCCCTGAACTGACCGGACATGACTGCCCAGCTGGTCCCTGGGCTGCCCACCACTCTGGGCATGTGTGTTCCCGCTCCCTAGTGTGTGTATGCAGTATGTGTGTTTCACTGTGTGGATGGGTAACTTGCAGAGGACAAATTCCCCTGTGGCTCTATCCACAGTGGCTCTATGTGCATGTTTATGCTTTTTATGTGAAAATGAATATAGAATAATATTTTTCTGTTGGTCTATAGTCAATAGTAATGGTCCTTAATATTTTTCATGGGCATCCAACCCAGATAATGAACCTAAAGCGTGTGTGTGTGTGTGTGTGTGTGTGTGTGTGTGTGTGTGTGTGTGTGTGTGTGTCTGTGTTATTATTATTATTTGGACATTAGACTAACTATTAACTGACTTTAGTTATCTTCTTTTTAATTAATGTTGTGATATATATATTACTATATGTTAAACAGTGTGGTGTTTGTGCCACTGGAACTTTGAGTTCTTGATCTGAACTCTGATGTGTATTTGATTGCAAAGAGTAATCTCAGGCTTCGGCCTCTAAACAGAATATTACTTTTAGCTGTAATAGGCAGTGGGGTAATATGAAATGCCCTGGAGGCTTTTGCAATAGACATTGATTAAAGAAACTTGTCTGCTGTGCTGACACAGATGCCTCACATATCTTATTGAAGCTGATTATTAAACAGAGCCCTGTTGTGAGACAGGCAAGTAGAATAATTCATCATGGTTAAAGAGATACAGGTTCATACAATACAATCCATTTAGTACCTTGTTTTGTTGTGATATTGTACAGCGGGACAAGCGCTGGATGATGAATCTAAACAATCCAAGCAAAATGCAATGGCAGTGACATATGTGTTCTCTACCTTTGGCCATTCCTTTTTATATTTATAGCAGCACTGCTGTATCTGATCCACAGACACACACAGTAACACGCCACCACCACCACATCACTGTCAGTGCTGAGAATAACCACGTAAAATATACCTCATATTTATTAGTCAACATTTAATGAACATTTTAGATGGCCGTTATTGGCATCTGTATCTTTAGGGATGTCCCAAACATTTTTTTTTTGCTCCCATCCAACCTACATATATGGCATTTAGCTGGCTGCTCAATGTTACTCGTATTACAGATGAGGGCCAAAGTAATGTTAGGAGTCATCAATCAATCAATCAATCAAATTTTATTTATATAGCGCTTTTTACAACAGCAAGTTGTCACAAAGCAGCTTTACAAAGATACGGGTCCAAGCCTCAAATGAGCAGCCAGTAGGCAAACAGTGGCAAGGAAAAACTCCCTCAGTTTAGGAGGAAGAAACCTTGAAAGGAACCAAGGCTCAAGAGAGGAACCCATCCTCCTCTGGTCGACACCAGAAAGCACATAACAATGGCACAGTACATTGTGATGGAAAGTGGAAATAAAATGAAGTGAAAAATAAAATAAAAATGGAGGGAGGGAGGATAAATACAGTTTGGCTAATAGTAATGATACAGGCATGAATGAATGAATAGTGAATAATGAGATCCATGCAGGTGGCATAGTCGGGTCTGGAAGTTGGTAGTAGGAAAGTTGGTAGTAGTCTTCCCCAAGGACTCTTACAGTAGACCTGCATTACTATATTCTCAGCTCCTCATTCTTAGTCCCAGGTATCCCTGTTATGTAATGTTCAAATATTAGCTAGATGATAAGAAATAACCAATTTATATTTTAATAAAGTTAATAAAAAAAATTTTGCTTCTTTTCTGCACATGTGTGATTTTAATAAATGACCCTCTACCTGTCCAATATAGGGCTGGATTGGATCACCCTCTCAGTGGCCCTCGCCCATAGCGGCCCACTGGGTTTTTTTCACAGTTCTCCTGAAGCCCAGTTTAACAAATACTTATTTTCAAGTAAAGGGGTGGTATATTTCTGTGATTTGGGAGAGCGAACTGCAGTCAGATATCTCACTAAACTGGAGTAGGATTTTGAACTATTCATCAATAAAACTCTTCATCAATAAATTTTACACACCAGTTGATGCACTTTCAAGTGAAGCTTGCTCCCAATCCCTTTTGCCACGTTTGCAATAATAATAATTATACAATTGGCAGAGTAGTGCATGTTTTGAGAATGCCCTGTTAATCTAGAAACTGTAGCGTAAGCCTCGGTGCTCTCTAAAATAGGTTATCCTACCTCTCCATCTCCATATTTGTTACTCCTTTATAATCATCCCATACTGCAGCTCCCTCATCTACGCCACAGACTTCTTGCTGCTTCAACAGCAGCCAAAAATAGATAGATAGATAGAAACTAGATATTTCATTAAGCGATGTATATTGCTGAGGTCTTGTGCTAGGTCCATGGGTGCTCAGGACAAGCAAAGCAAAGGACGTAGAAGGTTACCCATATTACAGAGGTGGGTAGTAGTAGAGTAGTATTAGGAGTATTGCCCAAGGACTCTTATTGGTGTAGCTCAGCATAGTTATCCAGATTGGGAATTGAACCCCAGTTTCCCATAGGGTGTAGCAGTTCACTGGTGGTGTTATCTGTTGTGCCACACCAACCAGCACTTATTTGACATGTCTGTTGCTGACTTTACACCTACAAGGTGGAGCAACTAGGTAGTAGTGCCTAAAAGAGTGGGCAGTGAGTAGACACAGTGTCCAAAAACTCCATTTTAGTGTTTTTTTAGTGCGGCTTTGACACTGATGGTGGCTGAGGGTGTGATACTGCAGCTCTGCAGCTGGATGCTTTTGCATGGGATACCTGTCCTGATGAAATGTGATATATATTTTTATGGACAACAGAAATAGGTCTCTCACAAAATTAAACATTTTATGAATTGATTTTGTAAATGGCTACTGACCTAGCCGAGCTGCATGAAGATGCTTCAGTGGTGCTGATTTTTAAAAACAGACCTGCAGGGCAGCAGAGAATGCCATTCAATTACAAACCTAATACTGTGACCAATATGAGGTGACATAACCTGGTCCTTGCAGAGCAGTTTTGTGTAATTTTACCATTGTCTGCCCTGGCCTGATTAAAGCGTCTAAGAACAGATGCTTCTTTAGTCTGGATCAGATATGCTTTCAAAAAGCTGATGTAACACAACTTATGGGACCTAAATTGGGTCTGAAGCGTGGTGGAGTCAGTCTTCCTGACATTGCTGACATACACTGTTAAAAGAACATTACCTTTTATGGTGAAAACTTACTCTTGGCCTAATCCAAACTGACCCAATCTGTGAACAGCATAACAAGTGTCTGTGCTGAGAGCTTCAGCTGCATTAACTGACAGGAGGACAATGTTCTCAAACACATCTTACAGGCTTTGTTCAGATCACCAGTGCCACTCAACATCTTTTAGGATTTGTTTAAATTGTACAAGCTGCTGCAGTTTCAATTCACTACGTCTTAGTACATGTAATTCAGTGGTTTTGAAACATGTATACAGGTGGGGTATAAAAAAATGGTGGAGTGAATAAGCACATCGTAACTATATCTTGTAAATGTTAATTTGTCTCATTTGGCACAGATGAATTTCACCAATCATACTTATTTTATGCAGATATGTCAAGTCAAGAAGAGGTAAACTGTAACTGCTGTGTTACTAGAGATTAAAAATAGGAGGCATAAACAATTAATGCATGTTTATTTGGTGGGGAGGCTAAATTAATCTGAATATGAAGCAGATCTATTTTCCAGGACATGAGAAGCAGAAGAAAAGGGAGTTAACTGTGGAACAGTAGTCAGGAAAGCTTGTGACTGTTGTTCTCAAGGATGGTTTGAGTCTCAGAGTGGCTCAGCGATCTGAAGTGCCACCATTTTGATCTGAGGATCGGACGTTGGGGTTGCAGGGCTCTGAACTCTTCACAAGTTTAAAAGCTTCTCAGCGCCCAGTAAACAAGCATGAACCTTGAATCTTCAAAGCAGAAAAGTGAATACATGCTTGTTTAAACTCCCTCAAATACACAAAACACACTCTGAAAGTTCCTTACCATTCCATTCCACCTTGAAGTAGTTACTTCTGAATGCTAAAAAAGCCTTAAATGCTGCCACTATATTCACACAATCATACTAACACTTTGATGTTTTCATCACGCCTTCAACCAGTGTTTCCAAAACCCAGTCCTGCATATTTAGTGGATTAGCTCATTAACAAGCCCTTTCAGGGGAGCCCAGGACCTTCAACAGTAAAGCAGTTATGTTTGCATCAAAGCAGGAGAATAAACCGCTATGTTGGGTTCTTTTTCTTCTATTCCATCTTAAATGCTGCAGCTGTTATAGAATTATTGTTGCAGAAGATTATGGATCCAGACCAGGGAACTAACTAATTGAGGTAATCAGTGCGGCTGGAGCTACAGAGGCTTCCAAGGTAATCTATGCCAGCTATTTCCTCTCTGTCTCAGGCCTAGCAAGGTAAGTAGTCATGTGTTTCATGTCATGCATAGTATGCTTTATAGTAAGTCAGCTAGCTGTAAGGTACCATTGTCATATACGTATTTGCTTTCTCTCAACATGCACAGGTTGGTAGGTTACCAGAATCCTGGTGGGTCGTTATGGGTGTGGGATGCTGAAAAGATGAAGGGGCCGAAAACAAGACTCATGTAAACAGATGTAATCAGAATATCGTTTGAAAATGTACTTCCAGATTATAGTGCTTCTTTATTCAACAATATCATTCAAACCCTCAATGAAACAACATCCTCACTGCACAGACCATTTTTTACACTTTCAACAAAAGATTAAAGAACTAAAGGGACGTAAAGTAGTCTAGTAGTAGTATTGTACAGTAGTATAATATTGTAGAAGTCTAGTAGAAATACAATTGTCACTTATACCGATGATTTGAACATAGTAAAGACAAAATTTCTTCCTGCCTTCAAATAGGAATTTAAATACAACCAGACAGTTGCTCCCCATCATGAAGAGATGCTGCACACACAGCTTTTAAAATATTATTATAAGATCATGAGATAATGATTATGATGGATGGATGGATGGATGGATGGATGGATGGATGGATGGATGGATGGATGGATGGATGGATGGATGGATGGATGGATAAATAAGAATAACTGCCAGTCAACGTTAGATTGATGGGACCCCCCCCAGAACTAAATACAGAACTGCTTTCCTGTGAGCGCTAATGTGAGGCCAGGACATTGATGCAATTAATATCAATAATATTAATCAGAATATCTTTTGAAGATGCATTGTTCTATACAGTGTTCTATGTTCTTCATTTGAAAACAATCAATCCACTTTCCACCTCAACCCTGTTTTATTTCTGACCCCTTAATGAGAGTAATTGCCTGTCAGCTCAAACCACACTGGGATAATTTAACCATTCAAAATTCTTTTATCTGTTTTCTCCTCCCTTCCTTTTAATCACTATGGGCACTATTATCTAGTCATCCATCTGGAGCTAAAACATCTGTTGGAATATCTATTGTGTTTCTGGTGCATAAATTAATAATTATCCTCCCTCATTGTTTGCAAAATTAAAGACTTCATAAGATTTTAGTTTGCTAATTATTCATTTGTCTAAGGCCTTCTTTTTGCTTTGAAGCTTTTTTTTTTTCTTCTTACAAAAAGGTTGGGCCTA
Source organism: Acestrorhynchus altus (assembly GCA_034509495.1). Lineage (NCBI taxonomy): Eukaryota > Metazoa > Chordata > Actinopteri > Characiformes > Acestrorhynchidae > Acestrorhynchus > Acestrorhynchus altus. The sequence goes on along the minus strand of CM067510.1, from coordinate 14,874,384 downwards.
AGATCATTCCTTTATCATTTATTTGTCATATTTTCTTTGGATACAAACACTCAAAAGGCAAGGCAAGTGTATTTATATTGCACCTTTCATATAGAATTAAGTTTTATATATTGTTTGCAAATATAGAAAATGAAAAACAAACAGAAAGTTGTAAACAAATATTATTAAATGGATGAAGTAAAATAAGAATATGTAATTAACTTTTATAACCCTAGATCCACACTTTCCAGTTATGTTCTGTTTTCTAAGCATTATAACTCATATTATGAATGGCAACTCTAATTATATCTTATATATTATATATCTTATATGTTGTTGTTTTTGTTGTTGTTGTTGTTGTTGTCATTGTTGTTCTGTTTGTTTGTTTTGTTTTGTTTTGTTTTGTTTTTATTTGGACTACTGTCAAGTATTTTAAGTTATTATTATAAATATCCTTGTCAATCTAACATTATAAAATAATTCTTGAAAATCACATTCAAAGGAAGGGTTGCGTATTTGGCGAAAGAGAACCCTCAGTGGATGGGAAGACACAACAGAAGCAACAGAATGAGTAAATAATCATGTAAAATGGAAAATGCAGAACCATGAACATATACACTGACAAAAGTATAGGTTGTATTTTTCCAAAATGCTACACTATGATGGTGTTTGTGTGAAAGGCATTTAACTCTAATTAACATTCATGACACTGTACTGTGAGCTGGGCTCCAGATTGTGAGGTAAAAACAGCTTTAATAGATCACGTTAGTGTGTTAATTTAACTTGGTAGGCTGACAGTAAGTGTGTCGGAGAAGAGAGAACACACGTTTTCAACTATACCAGAATCATTTCAGTAGATTGATGGACAAACAGATGCATAAACTGAGCCACATCACATTATCTCTTAGGTTGAGGAATATTCAGACCTGCTTTTCCAAATCCTTCAGATTCATCACTCATCTTGTTAAGATTTCATTATCTGTTGTTTATGAACAGAAGAAAAAAACAACACGTAACATTCAAGCATAAAAGCCCATGTTATGTCTAGACAAGGTAAAAAGGTGAATTTAGAATGGAGATGGTGTTCAATTCTCAATTAAAACATGCATCACAGAGTAAAGCTGCACTGGACTGGAGATATTTGCTTATAGTGGAAGCTCTTAATCACCACTTTGCACCTTTATTTGCTGTGGCACAATTTTTGCAGGCCTACTTACTGCATTTGAAATGCAAATTGTGTTTATAAGGTAAGATAAGATAATCCTGTATTAGTCCCACAGTGGGGAAATTCACATTACAGTAACGAAGGGATAGTAAGACCCTCAGTACAAGAATATAGATAATAGATAAATAAATGCATGGTGCAGTAAATGCAAGATACAGTACAAATGAATACAAAGTCACCTCTGTTAAACAGACTTCATCATAAGACCCACTTCACCATTTCAGATTGTTGCCCATTCCAACTCTGGACTCAGGAACTATGGACTTCAGATCTCCATTCTGTGATCCTCACTGAACTAGAGGGCTACAAACAGGAAGAGCACTAATGAGAGGCATCTTAAATCACTTCCATAGTTGAACTGACATCACAACATGTTTTTTTATGAAGTTAGGGTAATTATGCAAGTCTTGTGAAGCCTGCACCACAAGTGACCTCTCAGCAAGTCCGCAAAACGTCTGCATTGCTGATCTTGTGGTCTAAATTGGGGTGCTCAATCTTGTTGAGGAAGCTGCAACTGAGGTTTTCACTCCAATCAACAGAAGCACACAAGTAATTGAGAGCAATTTATTAAACAAGCAGAAGCAGGTGCTAGTAACAGAAACCTTTAGCCACATCAGTGTTTGTGGATAAGACCAGTTACTGCTGTTTGTGAGAGTATAGCAACAGCATTTAACTCCTTTAACCCGAGATCCACTTTGTGGACAGTTATGTTCTGGTATTCTAAGCTTCATATCTCAGGATTAGAGTAACCTATAGACATGATGCACATAACAACAATCATTCTTTTATGAACTATCGGAGTAATTAAACTCAGAAAACAGATTATATATATTATATTCACTTGTTTCCACCTGAATTAAATCTCAGTTTACATGCCAAAGGAGTTTCCAGTGCATGTACAAATACATGCTCAACCTGCATGCAGATCAGTAATCAGGGAGGGGGGAGGAGGACTAATTACATCACTGACCCAGATACTGGGTTATATTTAATTGGTTTTCGCGGGGTTGACCAACTCCTTCCCCAGTGGGATTTTTCCCAGTTACCCCTATGGCCAGTCCATTCCTTGGAACCCAGCACTTGGAAGTACCTACTTCACGTTTATAGGTAGAATGTAACAGTATGGATCTCAGATTGTGTAAAACATTATTTTCATTTTCCTGCAAAAAGTCATGCTTGTTTACTGTCCTGGTCCAATGCAGCATCTAACAGACACCAGGGCTAACCAGCATTGCACTGGGTGTGATGTGGGGAGAGAGAACCATCTACCCTATCTCAGACTCCTGCTGCCAGGATTCGAACCTCTGATCCTAGTGTTAGTGCATTAGACCGCTGAGCCACTCAGAGCCCATGTAACGTGGTACTAGTTGCTTTTGTCCAGTTTTCCATTGTTTGCCAGCTCCTAGTTCTTTCTTTGTTTTCCTATGTTGAAATGCTTTTTATTTTAGTTATATAATAACTAGACTGCCTGTTAACCTGCTACCTCAGGCAAAAAAACATGAACAAAGTGAACTTGCACTTGCAGCAAATTGCCTTTGATTCCTCATTGTCACAGAACAATTCACCAAACCATGCATGCAGCTGGCATGCCTACACCCCCGGGGGGCATGTTGGCTGAATTTCAGAACAATAATGCAAGCTTGCTTACAACAGTGCAAATGTTGTTGAAACATTTGAAGGTTACAGCAGCGATGAAGACACTTACCCCAGTATCGTGTATTCCACAGGTGGACCATCATGTTCTCCTGCATTTTTAATATTCTGTGGTGTAGTTTAAATTACAAACCAAGGTAATAAATAAAATAAAATACATATGTGAGGTGTAGTGTACACAAAAACGTTTGAGGACTGCAGGAACTCAACAGCATCACAATGCTAGAGAGCTTTAAAAGTCTATGGCTGGTCTATGCATCAAGAATTATTCTTTGAACAGCACAGACCTTTACTAACTTTATTCAGAATTCAGTGAACGGCTCAAAAACTCACGTTTGTTTATATGACTGGTGCTGATGAGGAAGAGTCTAAATTCATCTGTTTCTACCTTTACTTAGTAACTAAATAGTCTGTCCCTATATAGCACAATACAAATGAGGGTTACAACCTGTTACTTTTACAGCCCACTAAACTAGTTTACTAAGAGTTGTTTTTAATAAACATGTTTATTCACTCACATGTAGTTCACAATTTAACTTATTCTCATTTTCCATTCCACCTTAAATTGATTCAAAGTCAAATGTAACTGCTGCAGCTTTTTAGGTGAAATGGAAGCAGTTACATCCAGGACAATCCAAACATCTTATGATGAACGCATGGCCAAACATATCTATCCTTATTGTGACAGTGTCAAAATATATCATGTATTATTTGCTTTAGTGCTGCACTTACTGTCGCATTCTATTCCATGTATTTATGTGACTACATGACATTGGCCGTGACATTGGCCTCATTCACCCAATGGATTACATCACTATATGTCTTAGTAGACAGCACCAAGTACAGGTGTATATGGGTCCCAGTGTGTTTGGGAACCAATAACTTAAACCATATTTATAGGATATAGACATCAATACAGTGTCTACAATGCATCCGTAACACACTAGTGTTGCATAATGACTAGTGCTAAATCTGTGGTCACACCAAGCTTGAACGAAATCTGCTTGGTAAAAAGTCATTTTGCTCAAATAGAAAACATTTCAGTAACCCAGAAAATCCTTTTCCTTCTGGGAATCCCATGTGTGAACTTTAATGCCACAAATCTGCAAAGCTGGAAGCACAGCCAAACAAAATCCCACTAGACCTATAGGAGTGCAGAATCAATGTGCAATGTCATTTCCACCAGAAGACTCTGAGGTGCATGCAAAATAATTTATTCCTATTTTTTAAGTTTCACAATTTGAACTGCAATAGTTGTCAAGGTTTGGCCTTGGCCTTGCCTTGCCCCATCATTTGACCAGGTCTTGAAGTGTCTGGCCCTTCACAGATCCTACTGAGTAGGGAAGGTAATGTCAATATCAGCATCTGGACAATAGCAGAAGGTGAAGGCAGGTGATTGATTGAGGAAAGGGGTGTAGTATTCAAATCTCCCAGCAGAACTTTCACTAAAGCTTTCAGTGGGGTTATATTTTGTTTTTACAAATGTTTAAGTATCAAAGTACCAGAATTCTCAAATTACCAAGTTGTTACCTCCAGGTGTTTGCATTTGGTCTTCAGAGACAGTTGGTATATTTTTTATGTTAACAACCTGAATATCCACAGTGATGGACCAGTGGCACTGATCACGGCAAAGACAGATGGTCTACTGTCACATTGTATGAGTGTACTTGCTGGCGATGTGTCACAGTTCCTAAAGTCTGGAACATGCAATTTTCTGGTATTTACAGCCTTATGAATGCATCCTTACATAACACTGATTCTGGATGAACCCTGCTGCTACCCATGGTTGCATGCATGATCACTTGCTCTTACTTTATTGACTCATGAGGAACAAAACACTAGTATTTCTGCCAGTTCTTTGTGAATCCTTCCTGCTGCTGATTAAGCACTGCTGTGACATGCTTGCCAATTCAGGGGTCTTGTTTTTCTGTGTTTAAACCCTGGTAAACTTTGCCTTTTGGACTACCTATAAACCTGGTGTGTCTGGGAAGACCCTGAATAAAGCACATTTCAACCTTGCACCCAAATACCTCTGGCATTCTGTGGCTCTTTCTGGGAGTCTGAACCCAAGAGGAAAACAGAGAACAGCTGATGTCTCTGACAATTATATATGGTAATAAATCTTGCAATATTCCTTCATGCTGACTTTTTGGCACTGCTCCAGCAACACAGGAAATCCTTGCATCCGTATTTGGCGTTTTCACTTCAGAGGAGTTTTAAGGTTGCTTGCCTTCTGGACCAGCTCCAACGGAGCTAAATAAGGCTAGAAATGAACTGCTTTCACAGTGATCTGAAACAATAGTAATAAATGCACATTGCAAAGTGTGCTTAGGCATGTGTCTGTAAAAGGTCAGGGATTTTCTAATTGTACTCTAATAAGACAGTTCCTGTTTCTCTTCTCATGGGAAGAGGAAGCTATCTGACCTGGGTCTCTTAACAAGCATTATCATAAACCAGAATCCTGCCAGCTTAACATCACTGAGAGGCATTTTAGTAACATGCTTAGTGAAAACTTGTTGTAGGGTATAAAGTTCTATAAATGTGTAGATTGCTGTTACACTGATGCTGTATCATTAAAGAGTATTATGCCAAAGATGTTTACAAGTCACATTATAGACCAAAGTCAAATCACGAGTCTTTATGCTAGATTCCAAGTCAAGTTAGGAGACTTTCATGAGTCCAAGTCTCAAGACAATACACAGTCATGTGAGGAAACCCCATGAACAGCTTTGATTTTAACATATTTATCTCTTAGAACCTGGGAACCTGTCCTTTGTAAGAAATTACATGCCATTTTACAGTCATCATATTTCAGGATCAGAGTAAACTACAGACATGATACACATATCATGACAAACAAGACTCTATTGAACCAATATTGTGTGATGAATTATCAGTGAGCAATCAAGTTCAGAAAACAGATTCCAACTGAATTAAATCCCAGTTTAAATGTCAAAGGAGCTTTCCAGAGCATGTTAGTCTTTGTAAGCAAAGAAACACAAAGTAGCCTAGGATCTCCTGACAAACAACAATATCTGGCATGTGTCACTGTCTCCTATAAACACTTTTCTATTTTTTTGGTAAAATACAATGCATCAAACTACTTAAACTACTCTCATCAAACTACTCTTAATTTTAATAATATTGATGGACTAAACTGATATAACTAAACATGTAACTCAAGACATGTCATTTGTAAAATGTAATTATTAGTAATGCAACTTTCTTGTGAGGAAAATGTATTACTACTTAAAATACATATATTTAGAGCCAGTTGCAGCACATCAGCTGCATGAAACCATTGTTAGACATGATTTTAGAGGAGGCTGTGTTATTTAAACCTGAGATGTTAGTTTGGTTTGCTCTACTTTGTTGAATTGAGTTGAATCACCATGACGGGTTCCAAAGAGCTCTCTAAGGCCTTAAGCAAGAAGGTTGTAGATGCACGTGGGGAAGGAAATGAAATAGATCTCAGAACAATGAGATATCAGCCATTCCAGTGTCCAGAAAATTAGCTACAAGTGGAGAACATTTTAAACAACTGCCAATATGGGCAGGTCAGGTCGTCAGGTCAGCTCACAAGATGTGTAAAGAAGTCTTCAGCAATCTTAAAATGTCATCATGGGACCTACAGGTAGCTCTTGCAACAGTTATTGCCAAAGTGCAGCATCTACCATCAGAAAGAAACCAAACCAGTTTGACCAAGGCAAGAATAAAGTGACTAGACAAAGACGACATCTGGAACAATGTGTTTTGGACAGATGAGTCCAAAGTTGGGCACAGTAACAGAAGATATGATTGGCACAACAAAACACATTATTTGAGCACAAGAACCTCATAGCAACTATAAAACATGATGGTGGAAATCACGGTTTGGGGCTGCTGTGCTGCAGCAGGGCCTTGAGAGCTCTCCATCATAGAAACCACTATAAAATCTTATTGTATCAGAGTTGGCTTGAGGAAAATGTAAGGCCATCAGTATAAAGAATGTAACGTTAAATAACTGAAATAATTCAACATGGAGAAGTGGGAAAATTTTGCAGTTGATATCAGAGAATGGTAGATGGTTAAAAGAAACATTTAATTGACTTTATTTCAGCCAAAGGAAGAAATACCAACTATTAGGCCACTGGGTGAAAGGAAATTACATTTCTGTAAATTAATTACATTACCAGTCAGCTAATAGGATATTCCTTACTAGTCCTATAGGAAGACACCATCAACATGATTTAAAGCTAAAATTCCTACATAACATTCCTTTAAAGTCAGAATCTAGTCTGAAAAGTTTGTATTGTTCTTTTTGAAGTACATTAGCTAATCAAAGCCTTAGCATGTGTTTACATGCCTGACATTATGTAAAGCTAGTAGTTGAGCCATCTACTAATATTGCAATCCTGAGGTACAGTCATTACTTTAGAGCTACTTTTTTGTTTACTTTACTCAACCATTTTATTTAATTATTTGTGCTTATGTAAGAGTTTAATAATGTTTGGGCTCACAGTAATGTTGCTGAGACAGTCGGAAAGAAAAAAGAAGAGATGGACCACAAAATGAAGAGCAGCATGCTTTCTGACACTTGATTTACACCATAACAAAGTGAACAGATGTTGAAGATGTTGTCTCACCGTGTGTGATGACAAAAATATGCTGGGCCCCTCCACCTGTCTGGCTGGCCAGGTAAGTGGTGGAGCTAAGGAGTAGGTGCTGTTCTGACATGAAGACCTTTGCTGCTACAGTGAAGAGTGATTACATAAAGTATGAGAGGCAACAGAACAATTGGGCACATGTTCACTGTTAGGTATAACTGTTGCCAGCTATTTATGGCTGTGTGTTGAGTTATTTTCAAAAGATAGTAAATCTATGCTGCTATACAAACAGTGTAGTGCAGTGACTAATCTAAATTATATCCAAGTTTCATTTCTGTAGTGCTGCCCCGTGAAAAGGAATGTGAGGGGTGTACTCCCATTTCTGAGATACTGCACACTTTGTTTGTTTATTACATTTAAACTTGCTTACCAATGGCCAGTGGCCATTTCTTGTTTGTGTTCTTGACCAAGTGTTTCACTTTTAGCTGTGCAGTGAGCATCCAACTGAGCCTAATTCTACACTTCAGGTCAAAAATATCCAAAAAAAGAAATGAAAATATACATTTAATTAGAGTACACCATGTTTCTAATGACAAAATTTAAGACAAAATTTATTTTACTATAATATTATTGCATCAAGTTCACAAAAATTAAATTGAATCTTAGCCAAGTTACTTAGAAAGTTAACTGTCCTTTTTTTCAGCTCCACTGACCATATATACATTCTGTTCTATAAATACAGACTGTAGTCCATCTGTTTCTCTGCATAGATCTCTAATAGTTGGTGGACATGGACCGGACCACCATTTGGGTTGTGGGTCATTCTCTTAACTGCAGTGACACTGACATGGTGGTGGTGTGGTAGCTGGAGTGTGGGGGGTGATGGGCAACACATACTAACACATCACCACCATGTCAGTGTCACTGCAGTTAAGAGAATGACCCACCATAGACATAATACCTGCAATATGGTGGTCCTGACCCTGTGGGGTCCCGACCAATGAAGAACAGCGTGAAAGTTGGCTAACAACGTATGCACAGAAATAGATGAAACACACACATAAACACTAGTGTCCGGAGTGTTGGGAATCCATGGCATTAAGGGAGCAGCTGAAGAGTTGAGTGCCTTTCTTAAGTCAGTCAAGTCCTGCCAATTAAGGGAATCAAACTGCCAACTTTCCAGTCACAAGGCTGGTTCCCTAACCTCCAGGCTACAAGTGCTCCTTACTTGTCTTCATATAAAAATATAAAGATATATATATTTATACAGTCATGACAAAACATTTATGCTCCCCTACACTTTTTTGTTAGTGCCCCCCAGTTGCAGTCTATAGCAATTTCTATTGAAATTTCAAGACATCCAAAGTTATGCTGGAAAATGAACTGAATCAAGAACAAAACTGGGAAATTATTTGTGCCCATGTCTCCACTTCCATACACCCATGAGCCTTGAGCAAACTCCTGGATGTGTGAGATGATAATGACCCAGGTTGAAGTATTATCTCGCCATGCACATTCCCCTCAGCAGAATGATTAATGGTCAATGTCCATTTGCATACCTTTCCACTTCACATGCATGGGTAAACCCTGGGCCACAAAATGAAACGTGATGTGCAATTTAGTGGCTCTGTCAATTAATTTGCTCCCACGAGTTTACAGACCATATAAGCTGAAGCATCCGCTCTACTGCCCGTGCTTTCGGCATTGATAAATGGACTTCTTGACAGAGCTTGTTTTGATGTGGGAAAAGAAAAATTAATCAGCTCTGAAATCTGGATGTCTGGCAGCTCAAACAGTAGCCACTCCAGTTCCAGAGTGGACTACGTTGGCCAGTATTTTGTTAGTTCAGCTGAGAAGTAAATGGATAATGCTGGTGGGTTGTGAAGTAAATGCTCTGTTCTACTGCAACTATGAAGAGTTGCAACTTTCAGAATGGATGTACAGATTACAGTGCCTATAAAAACTATTCACCCCCTTTGATGTTTTCCCCCTTAATGCTCATATTAATGAACCCAAGGTTAACATAATTTAGCATAATTTGGCTTTTTAAAAAATAAGAGAATTAAATAATGTGTGTGTGTGTGTGTGTGTGTGTGTGTGTGTGTGTGTGTGTGTGTGTGTGTGTGTGTGTGTGTGTGTGTGTGTGTGTTGGAATGTGGGGAGTTGGGAGCAAAACATTATCACCATGTCAGTGTCACTCCAATTATGAGAATGACCTACCACTGACATAATTCCTGTTCTGTGGTGGTACAAAAAAATCAATAAAAAAATAAAAGATTTATATTCCTTATCATCCAATATCTCATCCAAAGTAACAGGAATTATGAGACCCACTCTAGTGACAGGATCACCTACCAGCATCAGAGAGTTTTTACTGAATTGTGAAAATTGGCACTTAGCTACAAGAGACTCTAAAAATCAGCTCACTGGTGTCCCTTACTTTTAAACTTTTAGTTTCTGATCACCTCCAGACAGCCTGTAACTGTTTTAATTGACCTTTTCTTTTTTTCATTTTTCATATTTCTCATATTTCTTTTATTTTGTTTAAATGCACTTTATTTTTGAATCATTCTATTAATATGTCATTTTATTTGTATTATTAATTATTTACTTACAATAGCAATAATATTACTATTATTTTTAATTTGAAACAATCTTTTTTTGCTTATTTATTTGTTTAACTTTCTATTATTTTAATTATTTCTATACATGCTGTATATCTCATCTCATTTCCATTACTGTGTTTATTGTTTTTAACTTTAGTTCACTCACTTTTTTCTTTCTTTATTTATGTTGAAACCATATGAGTTGTTAAAACTTTATATACTGTAAAATGTACACCTTTACTATTAAATATTGCATTTTAAATTATTGTTTCATTTATCAAAGCTGTCTGTATTGGTTTTTATGTTGTTTATGTGGTTCTTTTATTTTAGCTTAATTTAATACTCCAACAGAATTGAAAATTAGGCTTATCTTCAATGTAATTCCGAGTAAAAAAAAGGTTCAATCAATTAATTTACAATATAATATTTTCTACCTCTCCCCAGACCTGTTGCCCACCCTCTAACTACTGCTTCCTGCCTTAGCTCATTTGCCTAACCTCCTTTCCCAGCATTTGCTACCCTCAATATCTTTGTGTCATCTTGAAATTCCAACACTAGCTTTTGTTTCTTTTTATCTCATTGTCAGATTTCTGTAAAGCTAAATAACACCAGGTTGTAAAAAGCGTTATGCGAGTATATTTCACCTGATTTGTTTACTGATGTAACAGAATTGGAAGTTAGTGTTCTCCTTCAGACATGTTCAGCTGTCCATTTATATTGTGTTAGAAGCACTTTGAAAAGATGTGACTGACTGGCTGACAACAAAATTGCAAAAGGTTATAATAATTTATATAATAATGGGCCAATCATTTTTGACCAGGAGCACAAAACTAATTAACATGTAAAGAACGCGGCAGGAGAGTAAAGTGGAGAAAAAGAAAGACTTTCTTTGATATTTTAATATTGATGTGTTCTGCTGTGGAGGGCACATAAGAGCGCATTATCATTCACTGAACAGATGTGTCCCTGACCACCTCTGAAGGTTGTTTAACTGATTGAATCACAACTCTTTTGTCTCATCTGAGGACACCTGTGTTCTGCTGTACGCTTTGGACTGGATCACCAAGGATGTATATTAACACCAAACGGAGACAGGACTTTATTTGCATACAAACCACATTAACAAGTCAGTTGACTTCTTACTACAGATGTACCTTGTTGGTCAAGTCTCATTGGACTCTGATTTGAAAAGTGATGCACCCATCTCATTTTCTCACTCTCTCTGTGACTCACACATGCATAAGGTGCTTTCACACACACCTTGTATGGTTTGGACTTTCAGGCTTTTCAGTTTGGACCAAAACAAATTAGCAGGGGTGAAATGTGCCGCAGACTGTGGTCCAATTTGTTCAACCTAAAGAGGTGGTCTTTATTCACATCCACTGAACCATGGGGTTTGTTTGCGTATGAAAACACCTCTTTTGTAGTAATGTTCTTAAGTGTGCTTAAACTAACTGTACCGAAAGTTTACAATGTAAAAAAAAAACCTTGGTTCAGACCGTGTTTAGACATGGTCATCACTGTGAAATGCCCTTAGATTCACAGTGATGCCCCTCATCTGAGTGACACCACTTCTGTAAATATGAATTTTAAATGTCCAGATTAAAGGTATTTGAAATATTGACAGCTGACAGTTATGAAAGACTTGGCTGACAATTTTTTTGCCTTATTTTAAAAATGCCTGGATCTTGTTGGGAAATTGTATGGAGGAAAAAACTGGTCAAAAATATTTTGAGATTGTAAAACAACAGCCACAGATGTACTGACATTTGATGCTGCGTTTGAGCAACTACATACACACAAAATCCAAATCCACAAATGAAATGAAAAGCACAAATTTGAAAATAATAATAATAATAATAATAATAATAATAATAATAATAATATGCACAAATATGGAAAAATATGTTTATATACATAAAATATTTTTTAAATGTGTACAAAAAAATATTAGCATTTCTAAATCACATGTTGTGAATGTGCACTTTCTCTGCTGCTTGTGCCAAACTCTTTCTGCTGTTGTGAATTTTTCTGATGTATTGATGGCTAATTGATTGGCCAATTGACCAATCATAATACTGATTTGCTGATGTCACTTAATTATAGTGCTGTAATTTTCTATTATTTTTAGCAAAAACTTTGTTATAACCTGTTTTTTTGTCACATCTCTCACTGGAAGCATCATGTTGGTCCAAATTTGAGTGATTGTTGTGATTGTTAAAATATAAATCGCAATCTGATTGGATGAGGTAGAGCTTTTAAATTGGTCAATAGATTAGCCATCAAAACATCGTCAAAATTCAGTTGTGAAATATTATTATTATTATTATTATTATTATTATTATTATTATTATTATTATTATTATTATTATTATTATTTATTAATCACCACTCCAGATGAAACATGGGTGAACCCTCTTAAGGTTTAATGGTTTAGTTTCAAGAGTTATAAACATTTTCCCGTTGTGTGTTCACTGTATGTTAGAACTGCTTGTAAGCACAGACTTTTTGTGAGCTGCACACTCAAACTAAATGTGTGGCATCAACTATAAAATGCTGTCTGATGGTTCACGTCTCATGGTTTCACCCAACCATCTGTCAGAAACCACTGAAACAGGACATTCGTACGACAATCCTTATTCATTAACATTCAGCAGCCATGAGCTGTAATTTAAACTCTATTGCAAAGACACACAGACAGCACACCTCCATTAATTTGCAGCCCTGGACCTTCAGGCACAGGCAGCAGCGTCTCGTATGTGGAGTTAATTAATCGAACAGAGATGACTGAAGTTCATGGTTTAATTAAATCAGTACACATGAGAGTAAATACAGAGGATTCTACTATTTTTGTAGTTTTAATCACATGTCTACATGTCAGTTTAAATGTTACACAATAACATAAAAATACATAACCTTCATATTATGGCATTCATACACACCTTGCATGTAGTTGTGAAACCTTAGGGCCTTGTTATCTGATGTTTTCTAAAAAAAAAAAAGTATAAAAAATGTATAAAGTGGATTGTGTTTAATTATGTCTGTCTCTATAGCAGGTCTCCTTTTAAACTGTGAATATAAAACTACCATATTATTACATCCATTAATGATATGAATGTTTGTCCCCTATGGCACAGTGCCCCCAAGGTGACCTGCCATATAAATAAAAATAAGGTGTGGGAACACTAGTTAAGTCATGAGCAAGGCTTAGTATGGCTTGCTAACTTTTTGAGAAAACTAAAACCATTAAAAAAACCTATTGCACTGGACACTGGAACAACGGACTGAAAACTGGACTGTGAGTGAAAACTAAACAGGTGGCAACCTTACAGGAACGGGTCTGGCTAAGTTGTTCCCACACCTTACTGAGTCAGGACCACACGTTATATATGGAGTACAAACAAGGGCACATCAGCCAAATGAAATATACATGGCCTGGTTGTGTGAAAGACAACACTGAGGAAAATCTTTAACAGTTTATTAACATTAATATTTTTCTAGCTCTGCTTCCTACTTTCGATGTTTGAAGTGTGTATAAATAGTCTAAAATGTGTCGTGAGTTGGCTTGGTGAGTATATAAGGCTTATGATAGACTGTCTGCACACATACACCACAGTGCTGTCATGGATAAAACAGGTGATTTATTAGAGTTGCAGACAAGGATGATTATTGGCTTTCGGGACAAGGATGGCAGTATTTCTGAAACTGTACAGTTTGTAAACTGCATGTGCTGCTGTGGTGAAAGTGTATCATGAGTGGACCAAGGCTAGTGAAGAAGAGACATTGAAACTGCCAAGCACCATGTACCACTGATGTCAGAGGTGAACCTTGGCTACAAAGGTGTGCAAAGTAAGATCAACACACTACAGTGGAACAGCTCAACTTCAAAATGAATCAGGGAGCTACCAGATGTGTCTAAAACCACAGTTATGTGAACCCTTCGGGGCTCAGAAGAAGGGTGGTCACTACATCTATGCTAACAATGTTGCATATGAAGAAAAGGCCTCAGGTTTCACTACAGTATCAGAATTGGCAATGGATTACCTTCTCTGATGAGTCATGAGTTTCTGCTTTATCAGATGGTTGGATGTTGGCATGTCAGGTGAGAAACATCTGACAATAAACACCCTGCAACCATTGCTGGAAGAACACAAACTGGTGGTGGCAGCATTATGGAGTATTTTTGTGGCATTCTCTGGGCCAACTCATCCATGTGGAAGGCATTCTCAACAATCTGAAATGGATGGGGTATTCCAGCAAGACAACGCAAAATGTCAAACACAATGTCCAGCCCGTCTAACCATGCGTTCACAGCTGCCATTTCACTCTGTTGGTGGTCTTTGGGCTGTCGCTGTGTGTTTTCATACATGCTTTTGTTCATTTTTGTTTTCGCATGATTAATCATTCAATGCTGTGATATAATGTCTTGATTAGGGGAGACTTATGTAAGACTCTTGGTTAAGGGCAGTGTGAGTATCGATTTAAGGTTGAATGAATGTGATTATTATGGAACACAGCACTGGAGTCTGTGATCAATATGGTTCCTAAAACAGACCTTAAGGTCCATAAGACCTTAAAAAGATACTAATACATCTAAAAAAAAATTAGAATTTCATTCAAAAAGGTGAACCATCATATATTGAATGAATTGTGAATAAGTGATGTAGAAACTGTGGAGCACCATTAATGTGAAAGCTTACAGCGCATGAAAATCAGAAATTCAGAATCTCAAACTATTTGAACATGTAATTTTGAGTTTGAATAAATTACCAATCACACAGTATCAGCATTAAAATAAAAAGGCTTGAGGTGAGTCACTTTAGATGTAAAGAATATAACATATTTGACAGTTTACCTTTTTTTTATTTAAATAATGAAAAGAAGCACTTAGCACTAGTCATTAATGGTGCTGCAAGAGAAAAGCAAAATAGTTCCAGAGAGAGAGAAGAACTAATCTAATAAACACTGCCTGCATCATGCTATCTTTAATTTAGACATGAGTATGGACAGTCATGAATTCAGGGTATATTATTGTTGCAAGATTTGCATTGTATGGATTAATTTAATATAGATGTAACCCTTTAACAGTAACACAAATACATTTGTATTTCATGCATTTCTAGTAAAATTATTATTTCTAATAAACATATTGAATTGTGTTCTGGGATCATTTAGCAAGTTTTTCTCTTTTCCCAGTTGACATATTCACTGGATACACATGTCAAGCAGCTCAATCCCCTGAAATGGCCATTCTAGGCATGAAAGGACAAGTGATACAGTAACAGTCCATGTAAAAGTTAAATTTATTCTGCAAAATAAAAAAAAACCCAATTACAGTATAACAATTTTAGTATTATTTGTCAGAGTAAAATGTAAAATAACCTACTTATCTAAAGTGAAAACTATATAATTTAGTTTCATTTGAAAAGAGGACTTTGAAGCACCGAGCAACAGTCCAGCTCTTCTTCTGCTTAGCCCAGGTAAGGTGCTTCTGACCCTGTGTCTTCAGGAGGGGCTTGATATTAGACATGCTGCAGTTATAGACCCTTCCCTGGAGATGTCCTTATGTGGTGGCTGTTGATACTGTAACCTTCCCCCGAGAGAACGGACACCAGCAGCAGAGCTCGTGGCTCAGATGATAAGAGCAGCACCTCCGTATTCCTGCTTCAGAAACGTAAGAGATAAACGGATGCCCTAAGTGAGGTAGGAGAGCAAAGGTGCAGAAGCAGGAGTAAGTGAGTGAGAGTTAGTTATTATATTTAAGCCATGTTTCAGCATAAATAATAGTAATCTAGCCTCTAGCAGTGCCAACTTGGTGTTACATTGCTATATAAAACCTATGAAAAGTCACTGGGTTTTGTAAAATGTGTGGATTATCAGATAAATGGAGGGCAAACTTGCTAAAATATTACATTTACATTACAAAATGACAGTACATCTATCAGATTAATCACATTAAAGAAATGAATGTTGACAGCAATAATTGTACACTAACAGCAGTTTAGGGTTGCCAGTTTGATTCCCTAAACTGGCAGGACATAACTCATGACTCCCCAGCTGCTCCCTGGGTGATGTGAAAACGGCTGTGCACCACTCTGGGCACACTCACTGCTCACCACCTCCCAGTGTGTGAACTCATTAGTTTTTGTGTGTGTGTGTGTGTGTGTGGATGGGTTTAATGCGGAGGACAAACCCTGTGGGCAGCAGAGTGAGTCTGTGTACACCTATAAGTCTGCAGGACGGTAGCTCTCCAGGAGCAGGGTTGGTGACCCCGGTGAAGGGCTTGGTCATGCGCACTACCCCTGAAAGTACCCCTGGAGTGTGCATCTCTGGTTGGGATCTAGGGTGTAGGGCATAGGCATGCTTTCTTCTGAATGGGACACGTTACTCAAGGGGAGCTGTCTGTGGGGGTGGAAGGTAATGGGAGCGCGACTGGAGGGGGCGGGGTCTGGCACGGCGCAGCCCTGGAGCACAGCGTGCGCACCGCTCTCACTCAGCGCCCCCAGCACCTGCGCGCTGCGCAGTAACGCCCAGTTTAGCACGAGAGGCAGAAGAGTGAGAGAGAGAGAGAGAGAGAGAGAGAAAGAGAGAGAGTTTCTCAGGAGGTGAAATCACAAGGATAACACATCTGCACACACTCCGCGGAAACTTGCTGCGCGCGCTCCGCTGGGCAGGCCGCCACTCTTTATTCTTCACCTCTCTGCTCTGTGTCATCTCACACACTGTTGGCTCTGAAACACTGCATTCAGCCTTTTGGTTTTGCCTGAGCTGTGTGCTGTGTGTGTGTTATTGTGTGTTGGGCACAGTGCGCTCCTTTTAGGGCTGTACTCATTGAGAATATTGCGATTCCAGTGCCACGATATTGCCCATGTGATGCAAAATATATATCCTTAACACACACACAAATATATATATATATATATATATATATATATATATATATATATATATATATATATCACTTTTCATAACATTAAGAATTTGGGATTTGTTCTTGCCATTGTGTCAAAATTTCCTGAAATGTTCTACAGTAACTGCATGTAAAGTTACCAAGGTTTTTACCTGTAAACGATGGTGCTCGACAGGGTAACCAAACCTACCCCTGAAGAGTTACCCTCCTGCAGGTTTGTACTCCTACCCAAATCTAACACTTAACCAATCAGCCAATCAAGGACTCCCGAAGGCATCATTAGTGTGAGTGCACTGGTTGTTGACCAACAAGTTCCCCAGTTGAGTGTAATGTCTAGTTTCCCTCCTTTCCTCAGCCAGTCCATTTGAGCCAATAGGGAATTCCTTGGAATGGAGTACTGGTGTAGATTATAGGCATGCTTACTACCCCTGAATGTACCCCTGGGCTATAGGAAAGGCATGTCTGTAACTGATTGGAATCTAGGGTTTAGGGCATAGCCATGCTCACTTCTGAATGGAACGCGTTTCTCCAACACAGAGTTGCCTGGGACGAAATTTGAAATTTGACACAGTAGAGGTTTCCATCCATTGAGCTTGTATGTATTTTGAAAGTAATCATAAAATATACCTGATTGGAAAAAAATAAACAAAAAAAATAACCCCACCCAAATATTGCAAAAAGATTTTTAGGTTAGGATAGAGGTTGAAAAGTTAGATTATTGCTAAGGCTGAAACGTGAAGAGCGTGATGGAAACTCAAACCAACAATGAGGTATGAAGCTGTGAGTGACTCCAGTCTGATAATGCAATACTGTTTCATTTCATTCCTATTACTCAGCATAAAGTCTGTTCAGAATTACCAACTGCTGTCACATGTACAGTTGGCATGGGTGGCCAGTAACTGTGAAATGACTGGTTCTACAGACACACAGTTTTTCTAAGGTTTCTTTCAGCAATCTGAAATGCGAATCCAGAGTTGGTCTGAAACATGCTAATGTAACTGATGCCCTTGATATTTTAATTAATGCTTTGCTTTATTTTTCGTTTTAGTGTGTTTTTGGTAGTTCAGTGCATTTTCAGTAGGTTATAAATGGTTACAAAAAACCATATATCTATGAGCTGTCATTGCCTTCTCTGTTGCATAGGTGACTTTCTTTTAAATATTTAAAAATGTTCATCACTCTGCAAAAATCTGAAATAAACTGGCTCTGAATGAAAATCTTAGTTGCTCTAAGGCGCTGTGGTGCAGGATAAAATCGACTTTTTATTACTGTGAATTTAGTGGGACACAGCTTTAGAATGGGTCTAATGACACCTCTTACTTCAAACTATTCAAACTCCTTATTTGTCATTTTTCACTTTTTAATTTAAAATGGGTGGTAATTTATATTGTGTCAAAAATGGAACCAAAAATGCTAAGAAATGACTGGAATAAACTATATTTACATTGAGATTTTATGGAATTAAAGTTTTTTCAAGTTGCCAAGTTTTTGTGTGGCAAGCACTATATGTTTATTAAGGTTTAATTAGTAAGTGCTTCTAAAGCTTCTTCCATAAAGCTTAATACCAAAGGGTGTAGGGGCACATGCAGTTTTAAGGCTTTTTCCTTTCAGATTTACCACAATTTTACCATCATGATAATTAAACATAGCATAACATTCACCATTCATTACATTAAAATCACTGACAATCAAAGTGGGCAAGTCTAAGAAACTAAGCTATTTTTAAAAGGGAAAAATTGTGATGACTACACAACTGTGATGGCTCAGAGCATCTCCAAAATGGTAGATCTTGCAGGGTGTATGCAGTGGTCAGCTCTGGAAGGATAACTGGTGAACTGGTGACAAATTCACGAATGTCCAAGACTCATTGATGGAGATACATAAGATTTATATGACTTAAAGACTTAAATGTATTGTGGAGTTTGTGTGTTTTTGGTGCAGGGTTTACAATAGAATGTCCTTTTCCACCTTAAACGCAATATCAGAAAATGATGAATGGTCTCTGTTTGCACTCTGCTGGAATGGATGTCATTTAGTTTGATGCAAGCTAGATAGTTAACGGACTAACAGATCTCTCCAGTAGAAATGTAGCTGTTCACATGAAATATTCATGCCCAGTTTTCAAGCACAACTTGACACTAAACATGCTAGGCATGTGCAAGCAGACAAAGACTGCTCGCAAAGCAAATATTTCTACATGAAATTTCTATTATGTAAAGGGATGCTTATGGATAAATGACAAAGGATGAATGAAATGAACACATCGGAACATACATACCATACTGTGCTTTTTGTAGGTTGTGGAAATAACTGACTATATGAATGACACTGTATAACACAGTCAAGTTATGACCCCATGTTTCTATACCTTGTTCATATTTTAGTAAACTCCACCAAACATACACAACCTGCCGTATTTTCTGGACTATAAGACGCTACTTTTTGGTTGATGGAATATTCTCAATCTACCAACCAGTCCCGCCACATAATACTTGTTCTTTGGTTGTCCTGTGGGGTCCTGACCATTGAAGATCAGGGTGAAAGGAGGCTAATGAAATATGCATAGAAACAGATGGACTACAGTCTTTAATTATAGAACTGCAATTTTAGTTAGGATAATAGTATTTTAAATTTTATATAATAGAGCCAAATATATAGAAACCAATGTAGATAAAATGCAATTTAATTCCCTCTTTCAGACACAATAGTAATGGTTTACAGCACCATGTACTTTGGTGGTCATGAAAAAATTTATTAAGACAGACTGAAATCAATATTATAAATCAGCCCTTAGCCAACGCTGCTTTAGAACAAAACATATCTGATTTTGATTCTGGATGATTACGATGGTACAACACATCCACAGAAACTAATCTGGAGCCTCTCAGCAGCCTCACAGCCCACAATCCAAACTAACCAAACAGAGTCCTGTGGTAAAGGTCTTGTTGTTGTGAAGCTCTTATCACGTGCTCATACATCAGATTAGGGCTTCACAACATATCGTTCATATGATATTTTCCTTCTTTTCACAGAATGTAGACAAACCACAGGCTCATCTGTGACATGAACGTTACAAGAATGAAAATGGGTTTGTATTTGGTCATGTGGGGATCAGTGCAGGCAGTTGGTATTGGTTTTATTGTGGCATCCTTTATGCCTTTACATTCCGAGGGAGTTTAACAGGAACTGTAGTTTAAAAATCCTCTGTGCTGTCAATGCTGTTTAATATTTGGACTGATGGATTGACCACATTCATTTTGGGAAGATGATTTTAGTTAGGCCGAAGTCTTGGTTGACTCTTTGACATTGTTATTTGTCCTTCTCTTGTATATTTGCCATTTTGGAGATGCAAGATTTTTGTAGATATATATTTTTAATCTCTAAAATGAGATTGGCCACAGGGACCCATGTTTTGGGATTGCACTGTTGGCATCCAGTGTGGTTTTGAGATTTGAGTCATCCGTGCAGGAGATGGAAGGAGGGTAGTTGTGTGGCAGCTGTCCAAGTGTTCCTTTTGGCTTTTATGTTACGCAGGCAGCAAATACACAGTCGCGGTCTATCTCTCCCACTTTGACCCTTGCTCTCTCTCTTTGTCTCATTGTCTGTCTATCTTTCCAGTCTTTGTCTCTTGCTAAAATCTCTTTTATCCATCTTTCTCATTGTCTCTTGTCCTTATTCCTTCCTTCACTCTCTCACTCTGTCTTTGAGACTTAGCTTGAGCTTGTTCAGCTGAATGGTCAGTGATTTCAAAGACTGCCGATCTAATGTGATGTCAGGGAGCGTGATGCCAGAGAAGTGATTGATGCTGTTGTCTGTCAGGTTGTGTTATAATGCAGCAACCTGCCATCTGCAGCCAGCACTAAAAGGCATACTGTGCTTCTGTACTTCACTGACTGAATTTGGTGAATTGGTTCCCCTTGTCTGACTGCTGGACAGCCACGTGTTTATTCTGTTGCAAGTGTAAAGTTGCTTAGTTGTATAGTGTATTACTGATTAACTTGTGGAAAGAGACCAGATCAGATATTTCAGTATACACCAGCTAGGGGTTTTATTTTTTTTTCTAATTAAGTGTAATTTTCTGTGTTAGACAGATAACCTAAGGCTAAAGAGAAGTCTGCTGTATAAGAGAAGGTGAGAAGAGAAGGTGCCATTCCAGCGAGAGCCTTAATTCCATACTTCAGTTTTTTCTGGAAAGTTCAAAACTCTGCTTCTATTCACATCACAGAGGATTTGCTTTTGCAGTTATTATTGCTATTTTCTTTTTCAGTTCTTTCTTTCAGACTTTTTGTGAATCTTGTTTGTTACATTGTATCCATTTCATACTGATTGGACCAATAGAAATGCTCTAAAAAATCTGGAATACAATCTTTTTACTTTGAAAGTTAAGAGGATTTTTTCATTCTCGTATAAAGTTGCCATTCCAGAGAAAATTTTCACTGAAAATCATGAAAATCATGCTTCTAGTTTACTGTAAATGAAGGGCACCTCCTGGCCTGGGATTCCAGGACTATAGCTGTGAATATTTCTAACTATTTCCAAACCATAGCCCCAAGCCCCTCATCAAAAGATCTGACCAAAAGTAAGATTCTCTCTATTAGATCAAATGAATGAAAATGAACTGGGGTTGGGGGTGGGCAATGCTGTTTGAACTTGAGTGGAGCATTGAAATTAACCATTTTGTTATTACTCAAACATCAGAATGAGACTGGTGTCACTGTGGCTTAGTTCCACTCTGAATCACTCCCATAAATAAAAGACTGATTCAAAAATCAATAATAAGATAATTCATAAAACATAAAGGATAATGACATAAACCACCCAGTGAGCAAGCCAAAGAACAACAGTGACGAGAAAAAACTAGCTCCCATCTGGAGGAACCAAGGTCAAGAGGGGGGACCCATCATCCTCTGGACAAACTACTCATTGTTGATAAGGGGTCACTGGACCACGACATGTCTGCTGTAATGACGATAGTTTGATGGTGGTCATAATAGTAACAGTAGCAGATAATTAGGGTCCATGTAAATTTCTACATAGTCAGTGATGGCAAGTGGGAAACTAGTCCAAGGCAGGGTGGGAAACTAGTCCAAGGCATTGTGGGAAACTAGTCCAAGGCAGGGTGGGAAACTAGTCCAAGGCATTGTGGGAAACTAGTCCAAGGCAGGGTGGGAAACTAGTCCAAGGCATTGTGGGAAACTAGTCCAAGGCAGGGTGGGAAACTAGTCCAAGGCATTGTGGGAAACTAGTCCAAGGCAGGGTGGGAAACTAGTCCAAGGCATTGTGGGAAACTAGTCCAAGGCAGGGTGGGAAACTAGTCCAAGGCATTGTGGGAAACTAGTCCAAGGCAGGGTGGGAAACTAGTCCAAGGCATTGTGGGAAACTAGTCCAAGGCAGGGTGGGAAACTAGTCCAAGGCATTGTGGGAAACTAGTCCAAGGCAGGGTGGGAAACTAGTCCAAGGCATTGTGGGAAACTAGTCCAAGGCAGGGTGGGAAACTAGTCCAAGGCATTGTGGGAAACTAGTCCAAGGCAGGGTGGGAAACTAGTCAGAGTTACTGAATTAATGATGATAGTTTGATGGTGGACATAATAGTTACAGTAGCAGATAATTAGGGTCAATGTAAACTTCTACATAGTCAGTGATGGCAAGTGGCAAATAGTCAAAGACAGGGTGAGAAACTAGTCCAGTGGACAGCCACTACAGTTATGCGTGAGAAAGTTTGCCCTATGAGTTGACTGAGGTAGGCTCCTCACCTTAGAGTCACACAGACCATTTGGGGAGATGACTGATGTAAATGCCTTGGCTTCACACATCTATTGTGTGACTTCCGAAGAGATTACATTCTTTTCATAGGTCTTCAGTTCTACACTGAACTTGCTTGTCTCACACACTCTCTGGTTCTTAGAGACTCCGCCAAGTGCTGGGGTTTGTTTTCATCTCCCTTTGGTTCTTGATGATGTGCAAGACAGCAGCGCTGAACCTCCAAACGTGTTGCTGTTAATGGGGTCATCGGCACCAGCTGCCGCAGCCTCAGCGTAAACATCAGCCCTTTGTGTTTCTTTCTCTTTATCAGATGTCTCATTAGGAAGTCTTCCAGATGTTCCCTCAGCTCGAATGGCCCCTCTGTGTCGCACGGGGAGTGTGTTTGGATAGCTTGTCGTACATGATTCAAGAAGCTTGTTTTTGGCTTTCTTATGAGTTAGTGGTCCCTATCACAACCCAGTGGATTGGATCAGGTAATCTGAGTATGTTTTGAGACATGACTGAATGTTTGCTGTGCGTTTTCTATTTAAATTTTTTTTTTCAAACTAGAGCAACCTAATACATTGATTTGTTTGTTCTTAATGTCTTACATAATGGACTGTCATACCATTATATTTGCAAGTGAACTCTGTTTAAGCTCAGCTAAGTGCAGTTCACTTTCAGCTGTAGCCTCTGTTCCCCCATTAGAATCGCATCAGTGCTTCACTAGGGTGAGAAGGATGAAATGATTCCTTGAATAACCTTCACTATTTCAGTACTTGGAGTAAATAATATATTTCAGCCAGGATGTATTTGATCCTTTGTTTGATCTTAGTAGACATGCAGGTTGTGTGGTGTTGTATAGTGTGAGTGCCAGATGCATTCCATTGCCAAAATGCAGGCATTTAACACTTCTTGATCCAGAGTGTTACATGTGTACCAGGAAACTATTATAGACTTTACCATATAGGATAAGGATGTAAGATAAATTGCTTGCTGTTCTGGTTGGCTGCTCTGTATTTTAACTCATGGCTGAAGCACTCCTGAAAATTGTAGTGTATAAAGGAGTGGGGCTAAAGTGCTGTTGAATGAAAGTGTGGGAAAATATAAATGGGTTTGACATTAGAGTAAGCGTTATTTCAAATGGAGGCGTGTGTGTGTATATATATATATATATATATATATATATATATATATATATATACAGCACAAAATACATATTGCTACATTCTTTGCAATATTTTGGTTGAACATGATAAAACTGGATTTTCAACACTAGTTAATGTTATAAGACATCCAGTACACATTATTAACTGGGCTCAATCCGTTAACTCTGTTTATTTGGAAATACCCAATAATGTGGACATAGCTTATGATGAACGAAAACTCTTTTAGCTCATTTAGATCAGACTGCTCTGCTAAAAGGATACTCTTTCTGGCCAACATGTATGTGAACTAGAACTCCACATACTTTCTCAAATATTTATAGGACTGCTTGTGGATGATCTGATAAGAGCATCAAATCCAACTGCATATTTATGCACAATAAACGCACCAAAAATGAGGGAAGGTTTCTATTATAATTGTATAGATAGTAATGAATCTCAGCCATACAGTGGGGAAAATAAGTATTTAGTCAGTCACCAATTGTGCAAGTTCTCCCACTTAAAAAGATGAGAGGCCTGTAATTGACATCATAGGTAGACCTCAACTATGAGAGACAAAATGTGAAAAAAAATTGAGAAAATCATTTTGTCTGACTTTTAAAGAATTTATTTGCAAATAATGGTGGAAAATAAGTATTTGGTCACCTACAAACAAGCAAGATTTCTGGCTGTCACAGATCTGTAACTTCTTTTTTAAGAGGCTCCTCTTTCCCCCACTCATTACCTGTATTAATGGCACCTGTTTGAAGTCATTAACAGTATAAAAGACACCTGCCCACAACCTCAAACAGTCACACTCCAAACTCCACTATGGTGAAGACGAAAGAGCTGTCGGAGGACACCAGAAACCGAATTGTAGACCTGCACCAGGCTGGGAAGACTGAATCTGCAATAGGCAAGCAGCTTGGTGTGAAGAAATCTACTGTGGGAGCAATAATTAGAAAATGGAAGACCTACAAGACCACTACTAATCTCCCTCGATCTGGGGCTCCACGCAAGATCTCAGCCCGTGGGGTCAAAATGATCACAAGAACGGTGAGGAAAAATCCCAGAACCACAAGGGGGGATCTAGTGAATGACCTGCAGAAAGCTGGGACCAACGTTACAAAGGCTACCATCAGCAACACACTACGACGCCAGGGACTCAGATCTTGCAGTGCCAGACGTGTCCCCCTGCTTAAGCCAGTCCATATCCAGGCACGTCTGAAGTTTGCTAGAGAGCATTTGGATGTTCCAGAAGAGTATTGGGAGAATGTCATATGGTCAGATGAAACCAAAGTAGAACTATTTGGTAAAAACACAACTCGTCGTGTTTGGAGGACAGTGAATGCGAAGTTGCATCCAAAGAACACCATACCAACTGTGAAGCATGGGGGTGGCAACATCATGCTTTGGGGCTGTTTCTCTGCAAAGGGACCAGGACGACTGGTCCGTGTACATGAAAGAATGAATGGGGCCATGTATTGTGAGATTTTGGGTGCAAACCTCCTTCCATCAGCAAGGGCAATGAAGATGAAACGTGGCTGGGTCTTTCAGCATGACAATGATCCCAAGCACACTGCCAGGGCAACAAAGGAGTGGCTTCGTAAGAAACATTTCAAAGTCCTGGAGTGGCCTAGCCAGTCTCCCGATCTCAACCCCATCGAAAACCTTTGGAGGGAGTTAAAAGTCTGTGTTGCCCGCCGACAGCCCCAAAACACCACTGCTCTAGAGGAGATCTGCATGGAGGAATGGGCCAACATACCAGCAACAGTGTGTGCCAACCTTGTGAAGACTTACAGAAAACGTTTGACCTCTGTCATTGACAACAGAGGATATACAACAAAGTATTGAGATGAACTTTTGTTATTGACCAAATACTTATTTTCCACCATTATTTGCAAATAAATTCTTTAAAAGTCAGACAAAATGATTTTCTCAATTTTTTTTTCACATTTTGTCTCTCATAGTTGAGGTCTACCTATGATGTCAATTAACGGCCTCTCTCATCTTTTTAAGTGGGAGAACTTGCACAATTGGTGACTGACTAAATACTTATTTTCCCCACTGTATATGCCAAAGGTTGCCTAGATTTGGCCCTATACTCATAAAGCTTTGCTTATAATCTTATTAAAAAAAGTGGAACAATCTTCAGTGGACTTTTACCACTGTGTAATAGTCCTTAATTTAGTGGGTGAATGATTTATAAAGTGATTCTTTTCCCTCATAATTTAATCCAAAAAAGAAAACTGTAACATTTTTTATTTATTACATTCAACATTCAATTTTAAGCCTTTATTGTTTTATTGTTGATGCTCTCTGATTAATAATTTAATCAAACTTGAAATTAAACACAAATAATTTGAGAATCTAGAGTTCTGACTTCCAAGAGCAAAAGTAAAAGGTGTAATTATCACTTTCCATGTGACATTTCATTATAAACCCAAATTAACTTTTTTTCACAGTGTTTTGAGATGTAAAAATGCAGTATATCTCTGATTCATTTTAGTGTGAAATGCACTGAAGATCCCACTGATTCAAACCATTACTGTCCATGGTCAGCTCCAAACGCCTGACCTAAAAATAGATTTACCCTTTGAGCAAAAATGCAAGATTTATAATGTAAGCGTTCCGAGAGGCTGTTTGCCTAGTGTAAAAAAAATCTCCAGCCTGAGTAGATTTGAATTTAAGCAAGGATCATCAATTTCACGAAGGTGTAGGGGGAAAATACATCTTGCCTTGTTTGATCCTGCTAACCCATCCTTCTGGAATGGCACCATAGATGGATGTCTGTAAAACTACACAGTTGAGCCATTATTATGAGCACCTCCTTGTTTCTTTACTCTTTATACATTTCAAGTGAACTCCTCTTACCATGCAGGAGCACTTTCTGTCTCTATAATTACAGACTGTAGTCCATCTGTATTTCTTCATACTTTATGAGCCTCTTTTCACACTGTTCTTTGATGTTCAGGACCCCACAAGACCACCAGGGACAGGTGTGGGTGGTGGGTCATGTTTAGCACTGCAGTGACACTGACATGGTGGTGGGGTGTTAGTGTGTGTTGTGCTGGTTTGAGTGGATCTGACACATTAGTGGAATGTTTAAATCCTTCAGTGTCATTGCTGGACTGAGAATAGTCCATCAAACAGGAATATCCAGTTAATGGCATCTTGGGAGCAGCGTCCTGTGAGCAATAATGAAAGACCAGAGGATGACCAACACAAACTGTCCAGAAACAGAAACTTTTTTCTCTGACTGTACATCTGCAAGGTAGGTGTCTCTAATATAGTGGACAGTGAATGGTGTTTAAACAGTCAAGCAGCACTGCAGTGTCTGATACCAGTTCAACACACACAAACACACCACCGTGCCAGTGTCACTGCAATGACCCACCACCCACATACAGTAATACTTAATTTGTGGTGGTGCAGACTCTTGTCTATTGCAAATCAAGGTGAAAGGAGCAACAAATAGAACAAAATATAGAAAAAAGAAGGTGGCCATAATAATGTGATGTGTCTGTGTACTTAACATTTAACAGCAAGTAACTTTTCCTCCCAGTAACTTCAGTGTACAGCCAAAATGCTATGCATAACAAGAAATTAAATGTCATTTTTTAGAGACCTGTCTGACAAGATGGTGTGTGCCTCCCAGAACGGCCAAAGTTAGCTTGATATTTCACTCATCTAACCATGATTTGTTTGCATTAGCTGCTGTCCATTATGTGTGTCTGGCAGTTTATAAGGCTTTATTGAGGTTAAATAGGTCTTTGACTGGCCATTCTTTTGGCCTGACAGGTTTGACAGACCATAAGCCCGGCCTGGGCTCTAGAGAGAGTGCTGCGTCATGAAACACAAACATAGCAACTGAGGCCACGCAGTGAGAGTATCAAACATAAACTCTAAGTGCCTGGAGACCCTGTGGTGACACCAAGTGTCAAGCTCAGCTTAGGGCTTAAGACCGACATTTTACGATGCTAGAGTAAGCAGCCAAATCAGGATACCTTGCTGTGCCATGCAGGTCACATGACAATTATTCTGAACATTCCTGAAACACAGCAGGACCCATCATTATTATGCAAAATATGTCACAGTTGCACCATTTCCATTATTTCATTAGCAATGTTTTGAAGTGCCCTCATGGCAACATTCTTTGGTAAATATTTTAATTGTAATGTCATTTGTGAAAAAAAGCACTTCAACAAGGTTGATACTGAGGTCCATTTGATCAGTTTTGTTTTATAGAGCAGGGATGAGGGGATTAATGCGACCAGTCCTTTCACCCTCTCAGCGGCAGCAGCTCTTGTGGGGGACTTGGTTTCAGGCTTCTCATACAGTTTGCATTTCAGCTTTAAGAAATATTTTTTTTGTTTGACTAGGTGTTTCCTCAGTTTACAAGTGTTAATAGCTTTGCATTATGCATTACAAATATTGCAGAGTGTTGTCTGTGTTAGGTTTTTTAAAAATCAAACTTGAGATTAGGGCTGGGCGATATGACTAAAAACTGTGTCAGAGTTGCATTATGATTTGGCAGTGTTTTATAGTGGACTGAGTTCCCAATTCAATTAACAGTGCCAACATTGTTCTGTAGACTGTCTGAGTTGATGACTCAGACTCTTTTAAATGATCTTGAGCCTACATTTTAAAACCGTGTGATGCCAGATAAGAGCCAAATTGGTTGCTAAAGGAGATTTTGGGGAAGAGATTTGAGGGTGATCAATTTTAGAGAAGCTTCTTGTAATGCAGAAGTCACATACAGTACCAGTCAAACGTTTGGACACACAGCTGAATGTACTGGATATGAAGATGTTAGTTTTTTTTAATGTGGATATTAAAAATTTGAGTATCAACAAATTAAAAAAGTATTCAGACACCTGCAAGGTTAAAAAAGAGTTTATCCTGCTTTTGTTTAGGTATCTATCTACTGTCCAGTGGGCACTACGCTGAGGATCTGAACTGAAGTGTTTGGCTGCTCACAGACACAGAGGTTTGGAAATCTCAGTATAGTGTATGTATACATTACTATCAGCGTATACTGTATGAACCAAAATACTGTATTTTTAACTACAGTAGACAAAATCCATAGTATTTTTGCCTATTGGTCATTTTTTTTTATTACATAAAACAGATCCATTTGGCTTATATGGACACAGGCACATTATTTTGTAAGGTTGTAGGTGTTTCCAAACTGTTGGCACTGTACGAGAAATAGCATATTTTCTAAGGCAGTTTCATCCAGCCTTTGGTCAAATTAATGCAGGTAAAATGAACACACAAAGTGAGAAATGTTCTGTCTTATCTCTGTCTGCACTTTATTTGATTTGTAAGGTGTTACTGAAAAAAATGTGACAAAAGGCAAAAATGTATCACAGTTGCACTGTTTTGATTATTTCATTGGCGGTGAAGTTTTGAAGTTGACTGAATTGCCAGTTCACTTAGGCATGCCAACATTTTTTGGTAGATCTGATTATCCTGAGTCCGATAACTATTTTAGTTGATCTAGCTCATATATTCTAAACCCTTTTCTGCACTTTGTAAAATTAAACAACACTAATTAAACAGTTGTTCTGTAAGCATGGACAATATCCATTTTTGTATCATGCTCACAAAGTATATCATAATTTCATAATTGTCATATTACCTACCCTGTGCAGCAGGTTTAAGAACTGGACAATATACCTTTAGGTATAAGGGTTTAGTGAATAATGACTTGACTTGACTGGACTTGACTTGAATGTTTTGACTGGAAGTTAAATGTAGGGTCATCTCTGACTTTCACACAGTGATAGTGTATCTAAGGGTATGTTTACTGATTTGCAGGTCAGGGGCTTTGTCGTCTTATTCAATGACTCCCAAGTGTATATTTAAATTCTTTAAATGCTGAAAAAGTGAACACTTAAGAGCCTACCATTGGAACACTGGGTGTCCTCAGGGCACTACACTTATCTTGTCAAAAATGGCAGCTCTAGATCAGATTATATTCTTGTCATGCAGTTTGTCATATTTGTCCTTGTTCTGGTCTACAGTGGAAGCCGGCCCTGGGAGCCTAAATGCTTTTGTGTTGAGACACGTGTTGACCTAGCCTTTCTTTTGATCCTGTAAAATGTTTGTCAAATTTGTCTACTAAGAGGCATGAGAAATTCTGAAGTTTAACACAGTTTACTTGGCTTTGTAACAAAGAATTTGCTGTGTCTGTCAGTTTTACTGGTGTCTTTCTTTGATAGAGGGGAGGAAAATGGACACGTTTGGTCTTATTAATGGCATGGCTGTCTGTCAAAACTATGATGTTTCAGCAAATCATATTTGTGTATGTTTAGATGTCCTCTTGAATGAAGAACCATGCCATTAATGCACACTTTCACTCATTTGCATATGAATTCAGAGGAGGCATGCTTGTTGTGTGATTGATGCCTGTGAAGCCTGTGTCTAACTAAGCAATAGATCTAGGAAGATTGGAGTGTTATGCTGGAAAACAGGTAAAAGATTGTTCATGAAACAGTACTGGTTTCACAGTAATCCACAGTAAAATTTAGAGCAGTTAGTAATACCATTTCAAATGTATTTATCATTAAAAGCCTGGTCGGTTATGGCAGTGAAAACATTGCATTATATACTGTAGTGAGTCAACCAACATCAGCTACATGCTCCCAGATACAGCGGTGTGCGACCAAGTGTGTGGCTTGACTGTATTTTGTTATTAAACCTTTTGAGTCACCTTTGTTACCACCTTTCACATCTGTATAGTGATTGCAAGCTAAGCTTACCTTTGGGTTTTGGAGGAAGAAGTGTAATGGTTTATCAGTTTAAAATATGATTTGATAAAGACATGCATTTAGCCTGTAAACATACACATTTCCAGGATGACTTTATTATAAGCCCTTTGTCTTTCCTTTACTATGAAGCTAACTGCTTCAGATCCACAATCAATATAGGGAAATTCATTTTGGTGCCAGGACAGAAAAGAGTCTGGATACTTGTCTTCCTTGAGATTTAAATGATGGTGGGTCAGCCGAGCTGTACTTGATGCACGAAAGGCTCTTGGTACAGATCAAGTTTTGACCATTGCCATCATGCCATCATGCCATCATGTATGGCGGTGCTGGTACACTATGATCTGAAAATTGCAGGTTTCAATCTTGCATCATGCTGCTTGCCATCATCAGCAGGAGTGTGAGAGAGCAAAATTGTCCACGTTTGAGGCCTTTGTCTCAAAAAAAAAAAAAAACAAAACACAAAAAGCTGCTCAAGCACTCTCCTGAGGTGTGTATTTGTCTGTGTTTCATCTCATACTATTTTGGTAATATTTTGGTAATACAAATTTACAAATGTAACATTCCACTGGTCATTCCCAACAAATACTACATACTGGACATTTTACAGATCGAGCTACAGATAACGTGTTTAATTAAATGTTATGGAGTACAACAGAAACGGCAACACAATAAATAAAACAAAATACAGAAATAAGGAAAACAAATGCTGACTTGAATAATGCAATAGTGAAGCCTATTATACAAGTTGTGCATTGAATGCATGAATAGGGCAGCATGTTAATAAACTCTGTCACTGAGGTTGCTGGGCTTGTTAGCTCTTTGCCAGAGGCTGCAAACTGATTTTGAGCCTGGTGATCATTGACTTTTGTGAGGACCAGAGAAAAGATTTGTGTCTGCATGTTACTATGTAGGCTGTGACACTGTTCTAAAACATAATTCCACCTCAAATCCATTAATGTACCATCTAATAAGCCAGCACCCAACCATGTTGCCCAGGGCAAACATCTCAGCTGAGCTTCACTTCAAGAGCTTGGTTATTTCTTCAATCCAGGCTACTGCATCCCCTCCAGAGGCTCCATTATTATCTGTACAATGCTGTCTGCATTATAAGTAATGCAAAAAGCAAAGCTGGCCATGACAACACTTCTAGCCTGAGCAGGCACGGGGTCATAAAACTAAATATTTCTAAAAGCTGAAAAGTTGATTGCCTGAAACCAAGTCCACTACAAGAGCTGTTACTCTCATTAGCTGCATCTGCTACCTGTTGATCCATCCATGAACGACAGACGTTTAAGTGAGGATCTGACAACTTCATTAGCATCTTAATTAAGAATTACGAATTTTCACTTCTGCCTGATTAAGATAAACACACTTGTCTTGGGATTATGGACACAGACATTTTATGATCATGTACATATTTTGAAAATGTTTCCTGAGTTAAAAATCCACTTAAACACTTTTGTTGTCTTTCTGAAGATCAGTGTCATGAAGGTTAAAATACATTTATACATACAATAATGGGATTTCTTCAAATAAATATATTTTTTTCAAAACATTCTTCGTTTTGTTCATTTTTTGTTTAATATATTTTAATATATTTCTCCCAAACCCACCAAACAATGCTTGCTGTTAGAGCATACTCACAGTAACCCCTCACAGACTGGAGGATTTTGGAAGGGAGGAGGAGTTAAAGAGAGGTTTAAAAATATTAAGATTAAGTTTTCTATTACAGAAATTATTTTTGTTTTAAAAAGAGAGTTAATAGTAGTGTAAGGTATTACACTTACAGTAGTATTATAGTACCATTGTTTACAAAGTCCATCACTGGAGCCAAAGTCCTCTGCTCTATCAGGATCTTCTATGTTCTAAGTGAGTCTTCTGGACCATTAATCCTATTTTTCTTTTTAAATGGCAGCCTGTAGTATGATAATGCACAATGTCACAAAGCAAAAGTCATCTCAAACGGGTTTCACAAGTATGATGAGTATGTTTACATGCACTCGATAATCTGATCTTAATCAGATTTCTGCAGTTATCTGATTATTCAAGTGAACATCATTATCTGATTTAAGAGATCAGAGTTAGCTCTAGAAATTCGATTAAGAAATCCAATATCTAAGTGCATGTATACTCTTTAGCCAGAGACACAGGATTTCTCAGTCTGTGCATGATTTCAATACAATATCTTGATATTACCTACTCCCAGCCAGGAGCCCACCTGGAATCATTGGGTGCAGGGCAGAAATACCCCCAGGAGAGGAAACCAATCCACACACAACCATTCACTCACATCTAGGAGCAATTTAGCATAGCCAATTCACCTACTCTATGCATTTTTGGAAGGCAGGAAGAAACCAGAGTACCTGGAGGAAACCCATGTTGACATGATGAGATACGCTCAATAATATTTGTTTTTGTTTAATATATTTTGGATATATTCTACTATATTAACATTACGTCAGTGGCATAAAATGGTCTTCAAATGACAATAATATTGTTTATTGCAATTATTTCTGGCACAGTATATTCAGAAAAAAAAACCTGTAGTTGTCATGACAGGCCTACAAACAAAGGTTGTTTGTTGTATTCTATCAAAGAGCAATCAGAGGCTGTGTTCTATCTTACTATGTTACCCATTACAACAAGAAAGCTGCATGTACAGCCTGTGTGAGTGATATTCAGTTTTCTATGCCAGTGCATTCATTGTCCAGACATTGGGCTACAAGGTTTGTGCAGAATAAAACACTTGCAGATTATACTCTTTGACAGGCAAACTAGTCTGTAAAGATCTCTGAGATTTGTTAGTCTTTCGAATCACAGTGAACAGAGTCTGCTGTTTCTGTGGCGACACAGTTCCCATTCCTCTGCTACTTCTGTCAAAGCTGCGTTTTTTTTAGTTGCTTTTTTTCCTGGAACATGACCTTCCGTGGGTCGCCGGATGAGGGGAGACTCAATTTGTCAGGTTTTGATTCAAGCAGTCAGGTATGTGTGTGTGTGTGTGTGTGTGTGTGTGTGTGTGTGTGTGTGTGTGTGTGTGTGTGTGTGTTCTTTTTGCTGCTGTACAGAATGCTTTTTTCCTGACACTCCCCAAATTACCTGCTCTGGCCACCGACCCCCGACCAGGTGAGACATCACCTCACACTCCATGTGATGGACAACAGGGGTGGATGAGGTCAATCATGACATCTGAACAGAGAAATCATGCTAGAAATGATTTGGAGGGTTGTTTTTTAATGTTTCCTGGTACATAATACTGATTAGCTCTTAAATAGTATAAATTGTAACCTAAACCAAACGGTCATAGTGTCCTATGTTTACATAACATGATCTGATTATTATGTTATTTTTGGATGAATTGTTTGTTTTATAGTCATAAAAGTCATAAAAGAGATGGTAAAATGTCATTAAAGATTTTTTAATTGAGTTTAACATAAGCCATAAAGGTCAGTAAATGAAAAAGTCATGTGTAGTTTGCAGTAAATAAAATTAATAAAATTAAAGTCTATATTTTATATTAATAAAAT
This sequence comes from Acestrorhynchus altus, assembly GCA_034509495.1. Taxonomy (NCBI): domain Eukaryota; kingdom Metazoa; phylum Chordata; class Actinopteri; order Characiformes; family Acestrorhynchidae; genus Acestrorhynchus; species Acestrorhynchus altus. Next base: position 14,840,238 of record CM067510.1, on the reverse strand, counting down.
TAAATCATGTTATATTGTAATTTTCTTTACTGTTTTATTATAATTATTATAGTTGTACCCGGAAGGAAGTGTTGGATTGTAAAATTATAGGGTAGCAAGATAAAGTTACTTGGAACTTTAAATGATTAAAAAATATGATAAATATGGGCAATATTTATTGAGCTACACATACAGAAGTAGAGTCTCAGTATAGCAATGAGTAATGCAACATGCCAGGTGTCTCAGAATGGACTTTTAGAGGTTCCTGATGGTGTCCTGTGATAATCCATACCATGCAGCTTGAAAATCCTTACTCAGTTCTTGCTGATTTTACAGTAGGGCTGGGGTGTTGATAGCATGTCCAATAGCATCCCACACATTTTCAGTCAGGGATAGGTCTGACCATACTGAATGTGAGTCATGAAAACTTGTACTGTGACTGACAGAAGTGTGTGTCTTGTTACTTGTATATAAAATTTCACATTTTCACAATTTATACATTTGAAAAGAAGACCATTTAATGTTTCCAATGATGTGCTTATTATGTTTCTAGTACAGAAACATGCTTATTTAAATTATTTTAGTGGAATTTCTGTTTTTGTTTTTGTTTTTTTTGTTTTTTTGCTGCTGGCAGAAGCACAGAGTCCAAATGGTTAAAGATTAATCTCGGTTTTATATGAATTGATCTATCAGATCATTCAAAAAAAGATTTTAACACACCCTTACATGTTAAATGTTTTTCAGCCATCATTACATTTTTTTAATTTTCTAATATAAAATAAGTAACAAACATAAGTATGTTTATTTGTAAAGCACAAATCATAATTAGAAACAAATTCAAACACTTTGATTAATTGTCGAAGGCACACATTCGCCTCCAACCTAATGTAATTAGATTCAAAGACTTGCTTACATGGATTATCTGACATACATCATCTGTAATTTAGCATCATTAATGGGGTTAGTGTGACTGATGCTGGCATCAGATTTCACGATACTAACAGATAAATTACAGCTTCGCCTCGTAGTCTTGCTCTTTAGTTAACAGTAAGAGATACTTGGCTGATGTTGCTAGCAGACACTAGACTTGTGCTGTCACTCTCATTTTCCACTATGCTGTTTATTTGCCAGCTTTTCTAAAAGCTGACGTTTAGTTGAAAATCAAACCTTTGGATCGAACAAATTGCCTCAGAATGAATGCAAAGGTTAATCTATTTTTGTTTTTCATTTGCACACTACAGTCTGCTACTGTAGTGAACTCTTCAAACTGACACAATCTATTCATGGCCTATTCAGAACAATTACAGCAGGCCTGCTGTCAGGATCATGTAGACTGGCAATCACAGGTGCAGAGCATTAAGCTGTAATTATTCCTGCTCATTTTATTCCAGAGCAGGAGAATAAGAACTATCATTGGAAGTTGAGGAAGTTTTTTTCGTTCATCAATTTGGTTTAGTTCAGTTTATATATTATTATGTTTAAGTGAACATTTCAAAGATTCAAAGGCCTTTTGAGGCTTTATTGCATGTAATTGCAATAAACAAAAAAAAAAAAAAAAAAAAAAAAAAATATAATAATAATAATAATAACAACAATAATAATAATAATAATAATAATAATAATAATAATAATAATTGTTGAAATTCATGTGATCTCAAACTGGAATGCTGAGAAGCTAGTCATGCTTTCAATAACACCACTTGATTCAGTTACTACCTGGAAAAGCAGATAAAATCTTAAGCACCACTCAAATAGTAAATGGAAAAGAGAAGCTGCAAGTTTCTTTTTAAATATTAAAAACCTCTCAGAATGCTTTTCAGGAAATGGTGAAATCAGCTTTAGAAGCTTGAATACTTTGCAGACATGATCTCTAGAAATTGCTAAAGATCTGAAGTGTCACCAACCTACTGTGAATTTTCTCTCCTTACAAAAGTGAATCTTAGTCATAGATGTTAGGATATTTACATCCAATTTAAATCTGTTCATATTTATTGAAATTATAGCAGAAAGCAGCCCTTTCACAGCTATCAGTCAATCTTATACAAAAATAAGATATTTGAATGACTTCAGTGTGGTTTTAACCCTCATTTAAAACTCAGTGCTGAGTCCACTTTGTAAAAGCTGACAAATGTTCCTGTTGTGTACCGTTCATTTTGGTAACTGTACCACCCTTATTCTTCTGGATCTCAGCGCCACCTTTAACACTGTTGAACACCTTGAGCACACAGTGAGCTTCAAGGGGACAATGTTCAGCTAGTTGAAGTCCTATCTAAATCTTATGACGTCCTCTGTTAACATTGGAAAGTTCTTTTCTGTTGTTGCCAAATTATTTAGCTGTGGTGTGCCACATGGGTCAGTACCTGGTCCTGTGCTGTTTTCTCTATATTTGACTCCCAAAGGCAGATTAGTGTCAATTATATTGCATATTGGATAACTGATTTTCTGGTGACTTCTGGTGAATATATATTGCTGTGTCATTTTTGTTCCAATATTATGCAGCACTACTATAAATGTGGATGTTTTAAGTGTAGCTAAAACATCCATACAGACATTTGGAAAGAGGTAGATAAATATGTAATGTGGTGTTGTGTGTTTTACACTGCTCTTCAGGCAAAATCCTCACCTTCTTCTTATTGCTCTGATACCCTCAAACTACGTTTATTATACTGCTCATTGTGTATATTTATTATCGCTGTGGTTGTAATGTGTATAAAAGCATCTGCTGCTGCACTGGAAGTTCTAACTTAAAGCTAACAAAGATGGCCCTACTGTTTTTTTTTTTCATGTAGAATAAAGTGAATAAAGCAAACTGGACTTTGCTGGATATACTTGTGAATGGTTTACCTGAAGAGAAGAACGGCTACAAAATTAATTACCTGGCACTCTATGCTGTTCTTTTCCCAAATTGCTGAAAAGAATGAGAGTCTGCTGTCCATATGAGCTATGTTTTTGAGGTCAATTGCCCCTTGTAGAGTCTCCCAGGGCAAATTGGTTCAAAGTGACAGGCCAGACAATGTGTGATCCAGTAGCACCCCATGATGAATAATATCAGGACTCAATCTCCCTTGCCCGGAATAGGGTCACCAGGCCCTCACCGTGGAGCCAGGCCTGGGGGAAGGGCTCCTTGGCAAGTGCCTGGTGGTTGGGACTTCACTCATGGGGACCAGCTGAACTCAGCCCAAAAGAGCAACATGGGTGGTGGGTCCATTGGAGGGGTAGTAATGGGGGTCTGGTGCTGTGTAGATCGTGTACTAGTAACGTGTGGGCCTTGATGTTCCAGTCGTTGGCTATTGAAACTGGCTCTAGGGACCTTCAAACATTTTTCCTTAATTATGTGTTTTTGCATGAAACGTAAGCCTCTCATTCACAAACCACCATTTGTTAGTAAACATTGCCTCTTTCCTTTAAAAAATGAGGCACTTACTGTTGGAAATACAGTTACGTAGCTGCCATTGATATAATTTTTTACTTTTTCTGTAAAGTTTAATAGAATAATTGATTAATTGTACTGAAAGACTCCTCCATCTGCTTTTGTTTTGTACGATCAGCAGTAGTACGGTTGTGCCAGCACATTTGGCAAGAAGACGAGAATTCAAGGGGTAAAATATGTGCAGTAAATTGTGTTTGTAAATGCCGGGCAGAAGCAGCCTAAACACTCACCATTCAGAGATCCAGAGTGCTTTGCTAATGCATTCTGGCTAATGCTTTCGCTCCACTTCTGAAAGTTCAGTCACAGAGATTCTAAATACATCTCTGCCCCCCATAACAGAACTTGGCAGTGTTTCAGAGTACAGTTTGTGTGAAGGGGGTTAGTGATTTTGTCCTTGAAGGGTGTTTGACTGCACTGTGTTTCTTGATATTCTGCTTACAAACGTGACACTTCCTAATAATTTTCACAAAATATTTGACTTCACTGGCAGTGCAGAAGGCAGTGATAATAAACACTCAAGCTGGTCAGTCTGGTTAAGCTGGTTGACTAGTTTAGTTCTTGACCAGCATAGGGTATGTTTTTGTTTGAGTTTGATGGCTTGACCATGCTGTGTGATCAGCATGACAAGCAAGGTCTAGCAAGATATAGTTGACCAGCATGACCAGTAATACAGAGCTGGCTGACCAGAATCACCAATTTAATTGACCAGCATGACCAAGCTGGTTGACCAGCTTGACCAGCATTATCAAGCTGGTGAGAGAGCACAACCTGCTTGACCAAGTTAGTTGACCAACATGTCCAGTAATACCAAGCTGGTTGACCATCATAACCAGCAAGACCATGCTGTTGACCATGATAATACTACTGCACTCATCTTCTGGCTTTAATCAGCTTCTTTACTTGCATAACCAAGATGTTTTACAAACAGAGTGGACATTTTAATAATCGACAGCATGCAGAAATGTCTATGGTCACAATGAAGTGAGGTAAAAATCAGCTGAGTTGTAAGCAGGTTATGGGCCTTGGTCGATTGCTGCAACTGAGAACAGCAGTAAATGCAGTGTCTCAGGGTTTGACTTGGACAAGCATTAGAACATTGTGTAGCAGCATATAAATGTCAGTGTGAAGCAGCTTATAGTTCATAGTCTATTACTGTGACATATATTGCAAGTCATACAGTTTAATAAATTATAACCTGCTCTATATATGCTTCTGTTGAGTGTTTCAGCAAATGCTACTTGATAACTTGCTATAACATTAAAACTACCTTCCAAATCTACTGTATCCCCCTCATACTTCCAACACAGCTCTGACCTGTCAAGGCATGAGACCTCTGAAGGGGCATGGAACCTGACACAAAGGCTTTAGCAACAGATACTTTAAGTCCTGTGGGTTGAGAGCTGAGACCTTCGTGGAGCCCTTGAGTGAGCCTTGGATGCCTGTGACCCTGTCACATATTTTGTTGTGTACACATACACCCTGGTCCCAACGGGAATTAAACAAATATGTAACTAAAATAATTTCAGAAATCATATGTTTGTCTACTACATGCATGTCAACTTTTGAGCATATGCATTATTGACAACACAGACATGCAGAAATTAAGAGATTTGGACAATAAAATTACGAATATCTAGCCTAAACCTAAACTCTTACTCTACACCTAACCATATCCAGAAAACTTAAACCTAATCCTTTTTCTAAGCCTAACCTTAACTGTTACTAAATTCTGAATAATGTAAATTTAATCAAAATTATGTGCTCCAAGGCGGGGCAAGTGACAATTTTACTGAGACTGGCCATTAGAGTCTCTTACTGAGAATCTTCCTCATGTCAGTAATTTTTTTAGTCAGGTGTTCTTGGCAAGAATAGGCTAGCTCACAGACACACAATGCTTAGTCAGGTGTTGTTGGCAAGAGTAGGCTAGCTCACAGATACTCCCAAAGTATATACTTGTGATTCCGTAGTAGGTTAAATTACCACTACTATGAGGTGAGCACTAAACCAGCAGCTCTGTTTGAGATTCAGCCTCAGCTGTATCACACTCCAATGTGACTCTCTCTCTCTCATCTCACACACACACACACACACACACACACACACACACACACACACACACACACACACACACACACACACACAAGGCAGTGTCAAGCCCCAAAAATCCTCCTCCTCTCCTCCAGTGACCTGGAAAGATTAAAACCTGGATATACTGTGATATACATTTTTGGCCATATGGCATAGTCCTACTCTAAACCTAAACCTACCCCTAAAAACAACCTCAGTGTAGAAAGTGAAATTATTGTTTTATTACGATTGCATAAGCATCTTAACCCCAAGCGAGACCTGCAATTTATGCAGAGCTAATTAGTACTAACAATCTTAAAACTTTGTAGTTCGCTTCATTATCTTTGTAGCTTCAGTGCAAAACATCAAGCTTCACACACCAAAAATGTCTTAGCTGGTCTGCAGCATTCTGGGTATGGCAGAAAATTGTGTTAATTTGTTCAGATTATAATGATTTTTTTTGCCTCTGCCCTCAACACAGTGGTGGCTGAGAACTGGATTTGAAACAGAGAGAAAGACTGTGGATAAAAGAGACTCACAGCAGTAGAGCTGAACCTCGAATTGTCCTTTGATGATGACCAAGCTGTGCAAGCTAAAGTGAAACTGAGCAAAGTTTTAGAAACAGCACTGCCCTCTTTATCTGAAATACAGAGCTTGTACTTTCCCTGACTGTCCACTTAATGAGCATGTACATGTACAGTGAAATATCAGTGTCCATGATACTGTGTTGCTCTGGTATTAGTGTGTCAGACACAGTGGTATTGTTTCATTTTTACACACATCAGTGTCACTTCTATGTGAAGAGAGGGTCCTCGATCCAAAAATATCCAGCCATGGGAGAATGATGGACTGCATTAACAATCAGACTACACTAAAAGTTGGTACTTTTTTCTTTATCCCAGGTTCCCCCCACTGCCAATTACCCAACCCCATTAGTACTCCCAACACTAAGAGGGGGAAGGCAAGCACATGTCTTCTCCATTACATGTGAAGCCAAACACCTGCTCTTTACAATCTACTGACACTTCTGGGCAGCCAACTCGCTTGGAAGGAAAGCAATGGGTCCCCAACTCAGAAATGACAGTTAACAGACACCTGTGCCAACTAGCATTGCACTGGGTGGGATGTGGGGAGAGAGCGTGATCTACGAAAGAACCCTGAACAACATCTAAAGCACTGCAGGCCTCACTTTCCTCAGTTAAGGTCAGTGTTCATGGTTCAACAATAAGAAAGAGACAGAAATGGTATGCATGGGATTTCCAAGGTGAAAACCACTGCTGACCAAAAAGAACACAAAGGGTCATTTGACATTTGCCAAAAACATCTTGATGGTCCCCAAGATTTCTGTGAAAACATTCTGGGGATCGACGAGACAAAAGTGGACCTTTTTGGAAGGTGTGTGTCTCGTTACAGCTGATGTAAAACTAACACAGCATTTCAGAAGAAGAACGTCATACAGACAGTCAAACATGGTGGTCACACTCTTTTAAAGTGATGTGAAGATTGTTAATAGCTTCTAAATTTGTCGACTTGCAGACCAACAGAAACCCAAAAATAGAACAATTTATCTGTAGTCTTAATCTTAAAGCAAACTTAAACTTAAGACAAAAGGTGTGTGTGTGTGTATAAACCCTTTAATGTTGGAATGGCCAGTATGTTTGAAATGGGCTTGGACCCTAGTTGTGATGAAGATGGTGTCACGAGGGGTATGATATACACAATGTGATTTCCAGCATGATTCAGCAGTCACACACAGAGCAGAGGTCCCTGAGTAAACTAATGGAGCTCACTGCCACACTCCGTCCGAAATCAAAGCACATACTTCCACCGTTGCGGGAAAAAAACCCTTAGTTCTGCTACTGACAGGCTTTGTTCATTTATTTATTTATTAGTTTGTTTTTGCAGACAGTAAACAGAAAGCTCCCTGGGCTTTTTTACAATTTGGAAAGAAATGTCACGTTTAAACAAAATTCTGTGATGAATGGACCGAATCTGTGTGGAACAACAAAAAAGCCGCTTTTCTGTCTCTTAAAAATTGTTTATATTGATTTTTATGCGATTATTGTTCCTTATTTTTAATGCTGTGCACACTAGCTCAGTGAGAACAAAGAATTTGTGCAGCTTTCAATTTCTGCCATTTATTAAAGCAGATGGTTCCACAATACAAATAAAGAAGCAGCAGTGGAAGTCAGCTCAGGGTATCCAGTTGAAAACACAGCATTTTAGTTTACCGGAGGGCAAAGCGCAACGGTTTCTGTTGTTTAATCTGATCGTCATCATGAATAATATGATTTCACACTGCTGTAACTACTTCTCTGGTATGTTTTAAACAAGAATTTAAACAATAAATAACAATACATTTTAGAAATATAAGTCACATCATTAATTAACATAGCACTATGCTCTTAATTGGATAGTACTTGGGTTAATATACAGAAACATTCAATGACACAGTGTCTCCCAGGCCGCTGAAGAATATATTTGAAAATGTTTTATAAAACCAGTCAAGCTACATTATTATGATCCTATATTCCCCTTCTATTTAAGACCCTTTGTCTCAGTCGGCCTTTGTCGGTATTTGTATGTGTAACTTTGAATGTGTAACTGTGTGAGTGTATCTTGTGTATTTCCCTTATGCCTTGCTCATGTTCATCCAGTTCTGTTTATTTAGTGTTTGTTTATTAAGTCCTGAACCCTGCTAGTACTTCTGCTTTCCCCTCGTAGCATCTGTTTAGCACACAAATGTGACAGATTGATAGATATATAGAAAGAACTTTATTGATCTCTTGGGAGGGTTCCATTAAGGTTCCACCAGCAGCATCTATAAAGTGAACAGAGAAGATAATAATAATAATAATAATAATAATAATAATAATAATAATAATAATAATAATAATAATAATAATAGTATACTAGTAAATAACACTATAGAATAAAGAAAATATGTAATATAAGGTTTGTATTAGAATATACTGGACTATAGAATATAGTGAATATATGAAATAAGCCCTGTAGGAGGGTGTATTGCACATAATTATTGCACTTCTTTAACTGCTGTTGCACATAGTGCAATATGAAATACATTATGATGCAAAATGAAAAAAATTTTCTCTTTTTCTACTATATGCAAACATGAAATTTAATCTTAAATTCTTGTTTATACATGCCAGACCTCCATATTTCCCCCTTTCATGATGTATGTATGAAATTAACAGTGGAGGCAAAGGGGAGCAGAGTAGAGGAGGAGCTGAGAACAGGGGGAGGAGCAGAACAAGGGTTTAGAAAAATGTAAAAACTCAGTATAAACAATATTACCTCAATTCTCATCTTACTCTGATTATATCCCAATATTCATATAAAATTTGATATATAGTCAAGTTGTAGATGGTGGTTCCTTTTCAACACTGCTGTGACAGTGTTGTGTGTGTTGCACTGGTACTGTGCTGCAGCAGAGCCTAGAGAGCCCTCCATCATAGAAACCGCTGAAACCTTTATTGTATCAATGGGGGCGTTAAGGAAAATGTAAGACCATCTGTACAAAGACTGATGCTAAAATATCAAATGAAAAGAATTATGCTGAAAGAAGTGGGAAGATGCTCTCAGCTTGCAGTCAAGCTGAGAAACTGATAGATGGTTATAGAAAACATCTTGGTAACATTCAGACAAATGACAAAATACCAGCTATTAGGGTATCATACATTTTCTAAATCTTCCCCTGAATTTGAATCACAGTGATTTCAGTATTCAGATACTGGCACTTCCAGTGGATACTGAAGTACTTAAGTACATCCCTATTAAGTACCAAAACAAAGTACAGCACAGTTAATATCAACATGCAGTTTTATACAGAGACCTTAAACTACAATGCTACCAAAATTGCCAACTGTTTAATTCTGAAACGTTATATTGCATCCATCTGTGAAAGCTAAACCCTGATCTGAGATTAATGACACAGTCTCTGCATGCTGCAGTCCTTTAATGATAGGATCTGCTGTCGTTTGGCAGTGACTGAGTTTCTGTTAGAAACTGAAAGGCAGGATGAGGGAGGGAGCGGAGAACAAATGATCAAATTCAGCTCTGCCATCTTTCACCGATCACACATGTTCAGGTGAGGGGAGCAGAGAGACACCTGCTTTGAGTTATTACATAACAAGCCTCACCTGACCTGACTGACTGGATAGTATGTTAGTGGAGGTTGGATTAGCAAGATTAACAAGCTACTGGAACGTGGAGCAGCTGGCCAGCCAAACGCAATAATGTGATTGCTGGTTTAATTGCTCCTACTGTAAAACAGGAGCACTTTGGTGTCCATTAAGGTGTGCAGAAGTTTGTAGTCACCTCTTCACTTAGTGCACTAAGGCGGATTAAGGTGCCCTCACTGCCAGAGGCACCCACAAAATGATGATCACCAGAGAAAAGCATTGTCCAGTAGACTGGAACAATCTGGAGTTGCTGCATATGAACACAAGGTCACCATGCCAAGGTTATAAAGCCCCCAGCATTGGGCTGTGGAACAGCCTTTCATAATGATTTTAATATAAATTCATTACACTTATTTCAGGGCATATCAAAACCATAATAATAACTGATGGACTGTTTTCTACATAGCAGCATATTTCCCCCCTAAGAATGGATAGCATGCAAACACAACCATGCAAAATACCACAGCATGCATCTAGCAATATTATAGTATCCATGTACCAACCACTTAGCAACACCATCTGGGACACTACAGCAAGCACAAAGCAAAACCATAACAACCACTGGGGATAACTATTGTTGGAACTACCAAGCAACACCATAGCAATCACATAACAATTGTCTAGAAACCCCCATAGTAACCATGTGGCATACATAGCAATACCATGGAAAACACTTTGTTGGAACTACCAAGCAACACCACATCAACCACCTATCCATTACCTAGCAACCCCCATAGCATCCACCTAGAATACTGTAGCAACTCTGTAGCAACACTGTAGCAACCAAAAGACATCTCCATAGTCTAGCAACTGCCGTGTAACTGCTAGGTAATGCCCTCTGCATTTATACAACTATTACCACAAATCTAAATAAACAAGACACACTTTCACTAATTGAAAAGCACTTTTTCATAAGAATGTTTGTGAATTAAAATTAATTACTGGACAATTGCAAGCCTCCTTAATGGTCATAGGATTTTTAATTTTGTCTAATATGACCACACACTTACGGCTTTGCATTAAAAGCAAAAATCAATTACATTCCCACTTTGCATTAAAAACAACTAAATCAATTTGGCTACTCATAGAGTGTGCTTCCCTGCCAAGTCCTTAACACATTTCAAAAGTGTGGTGTGATTTCATTGTGAAAATTCAGAGCACATGAGCACAAATCCGGGTAAACCTGGTGATTGTGTTAGGTTCAGTGGGTCAAATCCAAGAGATTTGTTACCATAAAACTCATGTTTGGTATTTGGTCTTAAACTCAGATTCATGTTTATCTAAGTGTTGTTTAAGTTTATCTAAACTAAGAGTCTTTACATTCACTCAATAATCCGATAACTTTTTAAAAAAAAATCAGCAGAAATCTGAATAAGATCTGAACAAATTTTAATATGAGAAAAAGACAATACAAATAATCACGATACAGGTTGTCAACTCACTTTTATATGCAGAATGGTTTTAATTCAGCTTGCCACAACATTTGAGTTGGGTTTAAGTCAGGACATTCTTGTTTCATTGAGCCCTTCACAGGTGGACTGGTTTGTGTGCTTCAGGTCACTGTCCTGCTGCATAACCCAGCTGTGCTTGAGCTGTAGGTACAAGGTGACATTCTCCTTCAGGAATTTCTAATAGAGAGCAAAATCCATGGATCATCACACTATCACCACCACCATGTTTGACTATTGATGTGATGTTCTTGTGGTAGAATGTGGTGTTAGATATATGCCAGGTATAACAAAAACCATGTCTTTCCAAAAAGGTCCATCTTATTGATTTTATTTTATAAAGGATTTTATCCCAAAAATCTTGGGGGTCATGGATGTTTTTCAAGTGGGAAATCATCCTTTGTGCCCTTTTTGGTCAACTGTGATTTGCAAATTGCAACTCATCCCATCAATGTCATTTTTACCCAGGGATTTTTTTATTGTGGGACTGTGTACATTAAGCTTAGCATAGGCAAGTGAGGCCTGCCATTCTTTAGATGTTCCATTGGCTTTTTCTGTGCCCTTTTGGATCAATCAGTCCACTCTTGGTGAACTGTGGTAGACCATGCCATTTCTTTAAAGGTTCACAATTTTCCAAGTTTCTCCTTTTGTGGATAATGGCTCTCAGTGTGGCTCACTGGAGTCTCAAAGCCTTAGTCATTGGTTTATAATGATTTTCAGAATGGTAGTTATCAGTGACTTGTTTTGCATCTTATTTGAATCTGAATGTGGCATAATGTTCTGCTTTTAGAGGCCTTCTAGTCTGCTTTCAATTGCTAGACAGGTTCTATTTAAATTAAGGTTAGATCTAACGGTCTGGCTGGGTGACTAATGAAATTGAATCCAATTGTCAACTTTTAAAGTTATGGTCCTGAGTTTTTAAATATAGCAGAGCATCCTCTAGTCACTGTAAACACTGTACAATTATTTTCAGTCCCCAGAGTGAGGAACACTTTAAGAAGGTACCAAAACTGCAGTGTGGAACTATTTTAGCTACAGTGAAACATGAAAACAATATCTGAGCTTCTTGTGGTTTGACTATTCCTAGCTTTTTTGTCACAGTTGCACATGCCGAGCAGACAAAGACAAAAACAAGGAAGTGGAGGTACTTGCTGGGGTTGAGGATTTAAGAAGTTGAACATGTTGAACACACCCAAGACAGTAACAAGCACATGGCATAAACAGTGACTGGATATCTACCGAAGCAATTATAACAGAAACAAAATTACTGACCACAGCAACTCCAACAACAAAGGACTGACTGAAACAAAGGGTCTTAAATAAAAGGACAACATTACATGCACCTGGAGCTGGGAAATGAAGGGGCAGGGCTAATCATGAAACACAGATGGGACAGGGCGGAGCAAGGGTGGAGACAGGACCAAAACAAAACAAAACACGTGCTCAGAAGCACTTGGGGGAAAGACAAAACAAAAGACAAGACGTGTAGACAGAAGGGTAACAGGACTGATACTAGACCGTGTGGATTTTTGACATAAACAAGCTTTATTTAAACATATATGTTCAGTGAATTTACCAGTTATATTACATTATATTTAATTTAAAGAACTCCTATAGTATTGTTCTATTGTACTGTGTTTAATCCTATTCTGATGTGTTATCCAGGTATCCATTCTGTTGGGTGTGGGGACCGAGTCGACACTAGGCTTCACTGAGATGTGACAGCAGCACTGTTATCCTATACACTCTGGGTGAGTACTTCTTTTTTCAGTGTAGAGTAACCATAACAATGGAAATATCTTAACCATGAAATGGATGTAGTTTTACCATGGAAACCAGTATACCTTGGCCATGGAAATAGATGTAGTGTTACCATGGAAACCAGTATATCTTAACCATGGATGTAGTCTTACCATGGAAACAGGAACAGGATACAAAGGCATAGCTTAACCATGTAAAGGATCTTAGCTTTACCATGGAAATGGACATCAGTTTACTATGGAAATGAGTGTAGAGTTCATTCATTCATTCATTCATTTTCCAAACCGCTTATTCCTGAATAGGGTCACGGGTGAGCCGGTGCCCAGCCGGCAACTCTGAGCGTAAGGGCGGGAAACAACCCTAGACAGGGCGCTAATCCATCGTAGGGCACACACATTCACACACACATCCACACACTAAGGGCCACTTTAGAGTCACCAATTCACCTATCATGCATGTCTTTGGACTGTGGGGGAAACCGGAGTACCCGGAGGAAACCCACGCGAACACGGGGAGAACAAACTCCACACAGAAACTTCCCAGGTCACCCCACCCGGGGATCGAACCCAGGTCCTTCTTGCTGTGAGGCAACAGCGCTATCCACTGCGCCACCGTGCCGCCCTGAGTGTAGAGTTATAATTGAAAAATGGCATAGCAATGGATGTCATCTTACCATTGGAAATGGTACTTAACCTTGGAAATGAATACAGCTTTTCCATGGATATGGCTTTCCGTTTTGACTTTGTAATTGATTTGTGTCTTAACTTGACTTTAGTGTAAAGACTTGAGACGTGTTATTTGTAAGTTATTGACATGTTCCCACCTCTGAGTGTTACTACCCGACTGTGGATGTACCTTTTTCCGCAGCCCTGTGCCAGCTTTCAGAACCAGCAAACTGGCATTACTCAAGCCCTTTATGAACACCTGCACATCTGCACACAGACACACACAGACAGGCACTTTATTCAAACAATCCCCCTTGTGTTTTCTTTCTTTTATTCACCTGATATTTCTGTACACATCAGTGCTTCAGACTAACAGAAGCTGAAGTCAATAAATTGTGTGAGGAGAGGCCCAAGCTGTGACGGTTCTGTTTTAAAATGAGTAGCCGGAGGTGTGCAGGGGAGACGGAGAGATGACATGCTGCGATACGACGACCTGCTCTTAGACTGATGCCACAGGGCATCAGTGTGTGTGTGTGTGTGTGTGTGTGTGTGTGTGTGTGTGTGTGTGTGTGTGTGTGTGTTTGTGTAAAGATGAATGTTAAGGAATTTGAGTCAGTACTCTGCGTCCTGATGTAAGATTAGGAGCTGGGGCAAAGAAACATGACTTTACATTCTCATCCATTGTCATCTTGAGGATGTAACAGCTGCTGAGATCAGACAAAATCAGACTTTTGGAACTTTTGCAACGTTCACCTAGAGACCACTTGAAAAAGCATAGCAACCATTATGCATACCAGTGTAATCACTTAACAACAGCATAACTACCCAGTAATAAGCATGATAATACATATCATAGTAACTGCTTAAAACAGTATAACAGTATAACTTGGAAATAGCATAGGAACCACCTAACATCCTAGAATACCGAACTTTAGGAACTACACTGTGGCCACTTGGACCAGTAAAGCAACCACTTGGAATACTATAGCAACTACTTAGCAACAGAATATCAAGTAATTAGGAATCACCTTGAAGACCATATCAACTGCTTGGCAACAGCATAGCACACCACTTTAAAAAGCATAGCAAATTTGTCAACCGCCGTTAGAGTATTAATCAATTTTATTGAACAAATAATCTCCCAATAATAACATTATTATTAAAAAACTTCTGGAACTGCACTGTTCCAAATTATAATGCTGAGTTTGAAAATGTTGAATAGGTTGTAAAGAACTGAAAATTGTAATTTGTTGCAAAGTTATCAATCAAAAGTTATTTCAATCAAAACATCTTAACAGGCTGAGTTACATGTCATTTCTTTGAAATCACATTCACAATTCTTGCATCCATTCAACCTGTGAGTTTTTGGACAGTTTCTGTTTGAATTTCTTTGCAGGATGTCAGAATAGCCTCCAAGAGCTGCTGTTTTGATGTGAACTCCCTTCCACTCTCATAGATAATTTACTTGATGATACTCCAAAGGTTCTCAATAGGGTTGAGGTCAGGGGAGTCTCATCATGAGTTTCTCTAGTTTTGTGCCCGTAGCAGCCAATGACACAGAGATATCCTTTGCAGCATGAGATGATTCTGGTATGGAAGGCATGGTTCTTCTTTTTTGACCATGGAAGAAAGTGGTCAATCAGAAACTGAGGATATTCTCACACCTTCGGGGACCCAAAAGGGGTCTACAAGCTCTTTCCTCATGATTCCAGCCCAAAACATGACTCCGCCACCTCCTTGCTGACATTGAATTCTTGTTGGGACATGGAGACCATCAACCAACCATCCACGACTTCATCCATCTGGACCATCCATGGTTGAATGGAACTCACCAGTAAATAGGACTGTTTGAAAATGAGTCGTCGTGTATGTCTGGGCCCAGTACAACTGGTTCTGTTTGTAAGCATTGGTTAGGGGTAGCCGAATAGTTGGTTTATGCACAACAGCAAGCCTCTTGGGGGGTCCTGCACCTTGAGATTGGTGGGACTCAGAGGCACCAGCAGCTTCAAATATCTATTTGATGCTTTGCAATGGAATTTTAGCAGCTGCTCTCTTAATCCAATAAGTTTGTCTGTCAGAAACCTTCCTCATTATGCCTTTATCTGAACAAACCTGTCTGTTCTCTGAATCAGCCACAAATCTCTTCACAGTACGATGATCATTCTTAAGTTTTTGTGAAATATCTCACTTTTTCATACCTTGTCCAAGTTATTGCACTATTTGATTCTTTTCAGCAGCAGAGAGATCTTTTTTCTTTCCCACAGTTTTTGAAACCTGTGACCTGCTTAATAATGTAGAGCATCCTTTTTAAGTAGTTTTCCTTTAAGTGGGCTCACCTGGCAAACTAATTATCACAGGTGTGTGAGATTGATTTCAGTGATTCAAAGAGCCCTGAGACACAAAACCATCCTTAATTGAAAAATAAAACGTTTAATCTTTATGACACTTAAATCCAATTTGCATAATAATTTGGAACATGGTGTACAGTATTTGAATACTATAGTAACAGCATAGCAACTGCCTAGCAACCCAACAGACACCACCTACAATAACAATACAATAACAATCCTGAAGTAACCTCAAAGCCTGTTTTGCACATCAACCATTTAGAATATATATATATATATATATATATTATATATATATATATATATATATTACTATTTATGATTTAATTATAAACTCTCTCTCTCTCACACACTACACACACACACACACACACACACACACACACACACACACACACACACACACACAGCTTGTTTTAATGCGCAGGATGAGTTGGGGAGTTGGAGATGAGGTGGGTGGTGATCATTATCCACCGGTTCTATTGTTTGCTAGTGAAATCAAGAACAAGCATTCAGACTCTTTTCCTCCTGCTTGACATTTATCTTCCCTAGTCATTATTAAGAGCTTACAATTGTTCTAATGTCTTACATGATGTGATATCTTGGCAAAGTGTATTGCATGTTGGATGTTGAACATTGGGTATCGATGTATCCATTCTGACCTTTGGATTTGGCTGCAGTTTTGAGTGAACAACCAAAGCACTTTTATTTGCTTTCAAGTTTGCTCTGGAGAAAATTGTCTATAGAAATTCCATAATAAATGAAATACAAACAAATAAATTGCAAAATAATTAAAATGAATTAAAATGAGGAATAATATGTGTTAATATGGTGAAATTAAAATAAAAAGTAATTTTTAAAGCAGTCAAATAAAGAATTAAAGAAGTATAAAATTGTTAAATAGTATTAATAATAATAAAATTATAATGGAAATAAGAGACAAGATATAAAGATATATATCATTATATAAGTGAAATATACTTACACACACACACACATATATATATATATATATATATATATATATATATATATACTCTTTATATATATATATATATATATATATATATATATATATACTACTCTATATATATCAAGTATAGTATAGTTTCTCTCTTATTGCTTACATTAGCAAACCTTTTCTCAGTTCCTTTCTCTTACCTTCTGTCACAGACTGAACAAATGACAGTGGTTAGATTAATAGAGGTGTCCTTGGTAGAACTGTAGCAGTGTATGCAGGGAAAGGGAGAAAATGCTTTTAATGCTTTTAACACTTCAATGCCTTTATCACTATTTAACATGGAGCTGCTCCTTCAGCTTTCCCACCATATCTAATGCTTTCTGAGACACACACACACACACACACTAGTTTCTGCATGCTGTATACCTTAGCACTCATTTACCGTGTTGATGGCTTGTTTGTTGGTTATACACAATATTTTAGAGTTTTTTTTCTCAGTTCATGTAATGGACACTAATAGGCTCTCAGGGGTGTGTTGGGATTGAACAATAAAAGTGTGGCCTTTCCATTATAAGCAGGCTTCATTAATTACTGTATGTGTGTGTGTGTGTGTGTGTGTGTGTGTGTGTGTGTGTGTGTGTGTGTGTGTGTGTGTGTGAAGAGATTGCGTAAGAAGCACATAATAATGGACATCCACCTTATTTTCCATGACAACCGTGGAGTTGCCATCTTTGTTTATTTAGATGGTGTCACAATAATCGTAAGTAGAGGAGAAATTAGCTTGAGTGTAACAAACACAACACAAACAAATTGAAGTGTTGGGAAGCACCGTATTTCTAGGTAGCATAGCTCCCTTATATTCACCGCCTCCAACAAAAGAGGACATTTTTGAAACCAACACCACAATGTGAACATATTACACTAGTCTTTCTATTAGGGTCCAAACACATAGTTGTCACTGGTTGTTTACTTCCCACATGCTTCTAAGCACATGTGTCTTGTTTTGGTCTTGTAACCCTGCCCTGTCATGATTGTGTTCCAGCTTTGTCCTATGTTCCCCTTGTATATGAGGCCCTTTGTCTCAGTCTGTCTTGGTCAGTCTTCTTGTCTTCCTGTCTGATATTGTGCGTTATGTTAGTAATATTTTCTGTCTAGTTGTTTTGTTTCTGTTTTGGTTTGTTCCATGTATTGTTAAACCCTCAACCCCTGCTAGTACTTTCGCTTCTTTGTCTCATCCGTTCATTCAAGGTCACCATTCCATGACAGTATTGCAGGTTTTTGTTGGCCTTTTTCCCAGTATTATTATTTTTCTTGGCTAAAACACAACCTGGAGCTTAAAGACCTACAAACACAAAACGTGGCAGCAAGATACAGCAGACCAATTGGCCTGCAGGGGGATTGGAGGTGCAATAGCACAAGAAAATGTGTTTTACCTCATAACTCTTAAACGTAACAGATAGAGACTAATTAGATTGTTGGCTAATTTGCATAATTTGCGGTACCTACTTTTGTAAACTAGTCCTAGTCTTTGGTATCAAAATACTCATTATCAGTGTGGTTTTAATCTATGAATCTGCTGCTGTACCAAAAGTTTAACACAAAATCAGAATAAACAAACTCTTCAAAGTGGGCATGGTAAAAGGAGAAAGATGAACACCAGACTTACCAAACTGAACACCAGAGTTAAAACATGCACTCAAAACTGGTTTTGGAATAAAATTGCTGATCCCCTGATCCTGATACACTGGACTGAAATGGGATATCGCTACATTGCACTGCTGCCATGCATTGACACATAGCACATGACTTCAGAAGCTCTAAGAATTTATTCAGCAGAATCCACAGACTACAAATGCTCACAATCCTTATTATATATGCTTATGCTGTTACCTGGCAGAAGAAGGTTTTTCTAAGACCAAAGCGTGTGCTAACAATAGCTATGAAAGAAATGCCCTGAAGGAAAAGACATTTACATGCTGTCTGTTATATGCATACATGCATAAATTAGATCTCTCCCTGTTCAGGTTTATTGCAGCAGATTTAGTGATGTCAAATTAAGGGATATCATATGGCATTTCATAATGAAGGGTGCATTTAAGTTGTTGTTAAGTGTTTTGGTGAAATTTAAGAATATTCTTGGCCTGTTGTGTAGTTTGATTAGCATTAAATAATAAAAACATGGCCTTGGCCTGGTGGTTAGGGAAACAACCTTGTGATTAGGTTGCAGATATGATTCCCTGAACTGGTGGGTCATGAACGAAGTGTCCTTGAGCAAGGCACTTAACTCGCAAGCTCTCTGCCCATATTGTGTGTGTTTGTGTGTTTCACTGTGTGGATGGATTAAATGGGGAGCACAAATTCCCCTGTGTATGAGCACGGTGGATCTATGTGCACGGTTATGTTTGTATGCTATGGGTACCACACATTCATTCATTCATTCATTCATTCATTCATTCATTCATTCATTCATTCATTCGTTCGTTTGTTTGTTTGTTTGTTTGTTTGTTTGCTTGTTTGTTTGCTTGTTTGTTTGCCTCCCAAAAATGCAAGGATATTTTAACTAGTGATTACTCTTGATTCATCTCATAATATTGTTGTGATTAATATGATGAAAATTCTTAATCAATTGACACCACTTCTTTTTCTTCTTCTTCTTCTTCTTCTTCTTCTTCTTCTTCTTCTTCTTCTTATATTATTATTATTATTATTATTATTATTATTATTATTATTATTATTATTATGTGACCCAGGGAGTGGTGGTTCTTGATGTTAGAACTTCTAACAAGCAATCTTTTGGTGTTCATTCACATCTTACACTTATAGTATTTTTAATGTTACTGCAAACATAGTTTAAATTTGAACAGAATCTTGAAAATTTTAGCCTATAAGCTAATTTCCACCTGCAATACTGTCTGATTTGTTTCAGGTTGAAAATGATGTTAGCACTGTTTGGTATTCAGAGGTATGTCTTTCATAAATATTCCTGGGGCTCAGCTCAAAGCATTCAAACATTAATTCATGTAATTTACTCCCCTTCATTTGTTACTTCCTTTGCTGCTGAAAAAGACCCAGGGCTATTACTCTATAGAGCCTAATTAACCCCTTTGGACTTTTATAATAATCGTACTGAAAATCATACTGGGTAAATAATCGTACTGAAACAAAAAGCATGGCTACAGAAAGGGACCTTCACTGAAAGGCATTTATTTACCACAGTAGTGTAACAGTGACCAGTAACAAGCTTTGTACACTTTTTGGGCTCATAAATATGTACTTCATTTTCTTAGTGTAAAGTACAGCACAGGTGTGAAATACCATGTGGTCATTCTGTTATCTAGTTTTGGTTGTTTTCATGTGTTCATGGTATCATGGCAACCATTTAAGAAAATGTATGAATACATTTTGTGACCACACAAATCAGATTTTTTAATGTCATATTTTCACCCTATAGCTTTGGGAGGCTAAATACAGGCACATTTTTAGGTGTGCTGCACTGATTGATGGGGTAGAATGGGAGGCCACCCTACCCACTTAGAGAGGGATGCTAATTATACCATCTGGGATTTTTTCTTAGAAGCCCAGTTTGGTTGCTTAAAATCTGAATGCTTTTAGAATGCTGAATTAGATTCAAGGACAGAGTCTTAGGAAGGAACTTTGTTGTGCTGTCCAAAATGTGGTGAGGCTCTCCTATAGTACACCAGCATTCCTGTTAAATCATCTGAGCTCCCATTTGTGGTGCCCCAGACTGGCATGAGGACAATCTCCGCAGTGAGGGATTTCTCGCTTCCGTTACAAAAGAGACAACGATGTTTCACTTTCAATCCATCCTCACAATACCCAAAGCTTTCAGCAGCCAGCAGCCGTGAAATAGTGAAGACACCCAAGACCCCGTTGGCCCCCCAGTCCCATCAGGGCTGTGGCTAATCTGAGGGGAGTGAGGGAGGTCATCTCTCTCTTCTCACTCTCCTCAATACATCTGCACCCTTGAGCCTTTGTCCTGCTATAACCCTCAATTCTCACACAGTAATTCTGCCAGTGTGAGAAAGAGAAAGGCTTCTGCCATGACCTCGCACTGCCAACTTCACTGATCAATAAACCTCATACACCATTTTTGTGGAAGATAGAACAGGTGAAGTCTAAACCCTTCATATCTCTCTCTTTATGCTGCCTTTGTAGCACTGCATTTAAACGCTGATTTATGATTTGTTCTAGTAAAAAAAAAAAATTGCCTGAAACATGTCTGTGAGGAGCCTCCTAGGATGTTTTTTTCCCCAACAAGTTCTCAACCTTCAGTCATGCTTGAGACTTGTAATCATAGGCTGTGTTCACACAGCAGGTGAAAGTGCCCCAAATCTGAACTTTTTCATCATGTGACCCAAATGTGTCACTTGCTTGGCAGTGTGAACAAAAACCCACATTGAATCAGACTTTTTTAAATTCCAATTTAGGGATCTTTCATACATAGTATTACAATCCAGTGTATATTACATTCATAACATGAAAAGCAGAGAGCTGTCTATGGGCAAAGCATAAGCTAGTTAAAAAAATTAATTGCACAAATATTGTCCATAGGCAGTACAACCATCTGGAATGTTCTGAAGAAGAAAGTCATCACTGGTGTACTCACTTTCAGATGTTGAACAGCTAAACCATGGAAAACATCAGCAGTTGATGACAGAAACCTTGTAATTGATGTAAAGAAAGACCCTAAAACCATTGACAGTGACATCAGCAACAATCTCAGGAGTGGAGGGCAGGGCATGAGTGAAGATATCACAATCTACTGTTAACCAAAGAACAGAAGTACAGAGGTTTCACCAGTAGAGGCTTCACACATTTACATTTTTGGACTATACAAGTATAAAAACATACATGGACTACCAAGTTTGGACATTCCAGGGTACTTCTATATAAGGATGTTTAACCTTTGTCAGTTTCTAATTTACAGATTAAGAAATACTCACTACTACTAGTTTTTGACCATAATGACCATTTAAGCTTTAAAAGAATTAAGAACCTATGTGAAGAACCTTTAGATTGGTAAAGAACCTTTAACTGGTAGTTCTTCAAACTTTCAAAAGTTTCTTCATACATGTCCAAACAAATGTTGTCCTTAATATATCCAGAACAGGTTCTTCTATGGCATGGCTCAAGGAAAATGGTGTAGCACTTTTCAAGATTGTAGGCATCCATAATAGAACACCAACATCACTTGGCTATAAGCTAAGGGTTTCTAATAAATTGGTCTGACAGTGTATGGCAGGGCTTTTATGGACTCTCTTGTCTCCCTCTTCACATATTTTTTATGGGAAAAAGAGACCCAGAGCGTTTTATCCCTCAGAGGTGACCATATTGAAAATTTTACTGATTTGGTTAAAAAAAAATCATCATTCAATCTCAAGATCAGAAATACTGAATACAGACTGGTTTGTTTTTGTGGACGCACAGTTACTTTATCAAGACTCTGGTGTACTTGTATCAAGAGCAGCGTGTCCTGTGTGTGTGTGTGTGTGTGTGTGTGTGTGTGTGTGTGTGTGTGTGTGTGTGTGTGTGTGTGTGTGTGTGTGAGTGTGTGTGTGTGTGCATGCGCCCATGTATTTGGAAGAGTAGGAAATAGAGGATATGCTCTAAGGATCCTTGACCTTTGAAAAATACACATTGTTTCATATGGTGCACTGTCACAGTCTACGGGGTGATAATAAAGAGTACGTGGTGTTCAGGTACAGATACACTGAGTGCAACATGGACAAAGCTTTTGTGCTAAGACTGCAGCTTAAGTGCCTAAAATGTATGTGTCTAAAAAATGCATGTCTCTCCCTCATAAATTCAGTCCTGAGACTACCTTTAAGAGACTTAAAAGCAAAATTAAAAAGAAGATAATTCTGTCAGGAGTAAAAGAACAAGTGGGAAATAAGTGAAAAAGCTTTCCAAAAACCATAAAATATACATGGAAATGGGAACCCTAATATTGATCAGCCAATACTGATCTTATCTGATGTTTGTATTAATAATAATGCACCACAGTTTATATCAAATCTGCTGCTAATTAATACTGAAATAAAATCACTTTATTTGTAGTAACAGTTTATATAATGAGACATACTAAATATTTTGTTCAAAAGCGATGCCTTTATAGTGTGTTTAATATCTTACAGTCCAGTCTGAGTGCAGTCAAATCTGTTGGTGTGCATAAAAGTAAACACGCTGGATGTGTTTTATAGAGTGGCGGATGCTCTATGATCGGGTTTCTATTGCATGTGTGCGTTATTGTTGGTTCTGAAAACTCTGAAAACTGGATTAAAAAACAGCGGTTCCCCTTCTGGTAAAAAAACTCTTTCAGCAATAATGTTCCACTGCTATTCCAACACTATCCTACATGTGGTACAGTGATTTCTATTCTATCTCCAATTTATCTGAACTAATGACACTATTTGTAATGAAATGTCAGCATTCTTTAAGCACTAACAAGATCCACAACATACTCAGAGAAGTATAATGTGCATTACAATAATAAAATTGATCATAATTTGATAATATATTGTCATATTTCCTGCCCCTACCTCAAATTAAAGCTGACATTTTGATTGCTTTCTTACAAATGCAGGTGGTATAGAGTCAAAATGACAAATAATTGGGTCACTGGCCGAACATTTACAGACCTGACTGTACATTCAGTGGTGTTCAACAGTTTTGTTCACTATTTTTCATTATTTGCAGCCATACAGGTGTGAGTAACTACTGCTGTATATGACCTGTAGGATTATTCAGACATTGAGTTTTGTGATGAGGTCACAAGTGAAGTTTCTTTCTTTTGAATCTTCCATGAAGATTATGTTCATGTGAGCAATGCCTCACAGAAGAACTGTGCACCACCCTCTAAAGGATATGTACTTGACTCTAGAATAAGATTGTTGAACATCTATTGAAATTTTAATTCAACTGCAACACAAACACAGCCCTCCCTTTAGTACCCCTTCAGAAGCTCCGCCCCTAAATTCATACATGCACATTACTGAGCTAACAACACTGGGATTGTGGACTGCAAGCATGAACACAATATCCAAAACATAACATTAGCTGGTGATATCGCCACAGGCTAATGTAGTGAAACAGGTCCAGATCGCTTCCTTCCCTGGCAACAGCACTGCTTTCTTTTCAGGTGATATCACAACTGGCTAACATTAGTGAAATCGTCCCACATGCTTTTTCCCCAAAGATAGCATAATTTTCTTATGAACATGTTCTTTTCTCTTCTCTTCTCTTCTCTTCTCTTCTCTTCTCTTCTCTTCTCTTCTCTTCTCTTCTCTTCTCTTCTCTTCTCTTCTTTCAGTCTCTTCTCTTTCATTTATTTCTCTGCTTCTGACACTGAATTCTGACATTTCTCTTCTCTTCTCTTCTCTTCTCTTCTCTTCTCTTCTCTTCTCTTCTCTTCTCTTCTCTTCTCTCAGTCTCTTCTCCCCATCTTTTCTCTTCACTTCTTTCTGTCTCTTCTCTTCTCTTTCTTTTATTTCTCTGCTTCTGACATTGATGTTGATTGCTTGTGAGTGCAGACAGGTGAAAACCCTGGCTTTTAAAATAAGCTCTAAATCATAACCTAAAATATGAGTCATTGAATTAATTTGAACTTGGAGCAAGTTCTGGTCAGCCACTAATCTTTGGTCACCTGTTCTGTGAGTAAAGGTAAGCATTACAATGTTGTAAAGGTTTTATATGCATGCATGGGCCTGTTTTTTATGCATGCCAGACAGGGTGGATTAGAGGCAGCTTCTCCTGGGGAACAAATCTGTAACGTTTTCCACCCTGAATAGCCACACATTAAACTAAGGCAGAGGATTACAAATGTGTGTGCGATCAAATATTTATGGCACATCTTGTCCTCCAGTATTACATGAGCACAGGGAGCAGGATGCGAGAGAGTGTGAGAAAATGGTGTGAATAGGAATATAGGATTGGCCTAGTCTTGATAAAATTCTGTTTATGATGCATACTATTTATAATGTAAACTCTTCATTATGCAGACTGTTTGGAATGCAGGGATGTGCCCTGTGGCTGGAGTGGATGATTGTCATGTGCCATGAGGCCAAAAAAATGAATTCACTACAAACAAATAGATAAAATGAAATAAATTTAAATAATTTAGCTTTTTTTCATTTGTGCATTTATTTTGGGTAAGAAAGATATACATAAACATATACGTGTACAGACCCATGTAAGGTTTTAGGTACCTGTGAACACCTCCAGTGCTCTCCTCATTGAAGTCTAGGATTATTTATAATATAGTGTTATAGTGTTGGTGAGTTGGTGATGGAATTGAACACGTGGCTGTAGAATTTCATGAGAAATGTCTTCTTCCAGTTAGCTCAAAAGGTCTTAACTACTTCCTTCCAAGAAAGAAATTACATGATTACATTATTATACAGTTACATTATTATGCATTTTATTTAACTGCATCTGTTGTAATGGAATCTGTAGTGGCCTAAACATCTTTACTGTACAGTACTGTAACTCATTTCTGTAAAGCAAAAAGTAAGTAAATAAATAAATAAAAACTAACATAACAAATGAGACAAAAAATATAAATATTAATATATCAACCAGTCCTAGAACTGGGTAAGCTATTATTCTAAAATCATTTTAATGATTCATTCCCATTCACATTAATGCACTGACACATCCCTAATGTATGTGGTGCTTTGGTGCTTATTAGTATGATTCTTTCTTAGGTAAGAAGAACATAAGCTTCAGTGTAACCATTTGGAGCAGTTTGTAAAATTCTCGGCAGAAAGCAATGAGATGCTGTGTGAGAGTGTTGTCTCCAACAGTACTGAGAAAGACAGATATGAATGATGTTAACATGCTAACAGAACAGGGCATACTGATCTCCATCCCACAGAAGGACAAGCTGCCCATGCCTAAAAGGGCTTTCTCTGTTGTGGATAACAAGAAAAATGAACACAGCCCAAAATGCAGGACACAGTTGCTACTAGTGAGTATCAGAGATAGGAGGCTTTGTTCTTTTCACTTTTTCACTGTTGCAAGTTTTAATTGCATAAATAAAATAATAATACACTAATTGACAAAAAATAACATTGTGGCAAAGCTCAGCTTGATGTTCTGTCTCAGGCAGATATTTAAATTATCACAGGTGTGGTTTGATTGACACTGAAACGTGGCACAAGAGGGCCTAAATGTGCTTTTCCTGCTGATTAATAAAAAGGCTCTTATAGGCTACTTTTGGGTAGTGTACCTCTTGGTGAGAGATCAAGAGAAAGATGATGGTCATTTCGACCAGATGCCCACTATCTAGGCTGGTCTGCCTTCCTTGTGTAGGCAGTGGTGTTGTGTACAGACTGCTACAGACTGGAACCATGTCATCTTTAACTGCAAATCTGGGTTCTGATCACATGATGGTGGTCAGGTTCGAGTGTGGAGGCCCTGTGCTGACCACTTCAGTGCTGCCTTTTCTGTAGAGTAACACACTGCCTCAACTACTTGTTTGAGAATTTCTGGAGCAGATTTTTAGAAGTCAGAAGTTCAAGTTTCTATTTAAAAGTATACTGATCATTAAAATGTGATCTATTTGATTAATGTAAAAGTTTGCTACACTAAGAAATTAAAAAATGTAAAAATCACACCGGAAATTAAACATGTCACTGTAACATTGTAACGGCCAAACATTGTAACACAAATAAAAAAATATGTCCAGAAGGAAGTGTCAGGTTGTAGTGTTTTTTGGAATAAGGTGACCAGGAACAGTAAATGATAAAAAGAAAAAGGATATGGGCAATGTTTATTGTGCTACACACACAGAAGTAGTTTCTCTTAGTATGGTGTTGTATATAATGCAACATGCCACACATCTACAAACGGAATTTTAGAGGTTCCTAATGGTGTCTTGTGATGATCCATCCCAAGCAGTTTAAATTCTCAGTTCCTGCAGATTGTGCAGTGATATGAAGTGCATTGAAATTGTTTGATTTCTTTTGAGTACAACTATTTATTATGATGAGTGTACAGGCCTTTATATTATTGGCAGTAGTTTTGATGGTTTAATGGGGAGAATCTTCAGATTCTCTCCAGCAGAACACCCAGTCATTTTGTAACACTTAATATGAATGTTTTAGAAAAATGTTTGTTTTGGACAGAACCTCAGCAGCCTGAAGACTGAATTGATGACTCTGGCTTTAATTAGTATAGCCTGTATTAGTGATGTGATAAGTTCTTTACAGGCTATGCTAATCTATGCCAGAATCAGCAATGCAATGGATCCAGATTCTTCCAAACCCGTCCTCCTGGGGGAAAGACAATCAACTGCTTCTGGATGTTTATGTTGTTATTGTGTGTGTGTTCGGTGTTAATTTCAAAGCAACATTGTATTATTTTTACATTAAAATAACAGCTTCATTTTGATGGTACACTAATGGGGATAGTTTTGTGTCTATCATTGCCACTCTGGGCCAGAATACTGCTACTGGCCCAGAGTAACTGTGTAACTCCACTGTGTAACTTTGGTGGAGCTGCACAAGACCTCTCACCAGAACTGTGTAACACATTGTAATCTGAGTCAAAGCATTAAAACAAACTGTACAGACAAAAGTATTCTTGTTTCTTCAGAAATTGAGGATATTGAAAAGAGTTTGTTCTGCTTTTTGTTGGAATAACTGTCTCTTCTCCAAATAGGATGTTGAATGATCACCACCCACCTCATCTCCAGAAGTATTAGATAGAACATCATAGTTCTAGAGGAAACAGTTCCACTGCTCCCCAGCTCATTTTAGGTGGGGGGTGAAACTATGTGTGAATTTGCACATCTGTGTCAGCAATGACTACACCCTAAAGTAGCTGAATCATTTTATTGCAAGGGGTGCAATATAGTGCAATAGGTCAATTAAAGTGCTTCTTTATTGCACTTTGCGGTCACTTAAAATTAAAAAGTGGATGATTTTCATAATGCATCATAATAAACCCAGTTATGAAGGTGAAGACTCATAACTGGATTGAGGTTAAAGCATTCTCTTGAATCAATTACTTCTTCTGCTTTTCCTTTTACTAACTTTAAACAAGCCTGTTTAAGTCCTGTGCGCTAAGCTATTGATTTTCAGTTGGAGGGACATTTTTAGCTTTGTTGTGTGAGAGGTCGGTCTCCAGTTACATGATTAGTCACTGCAGGAGCTTGTTGTGTCACATCATTAATCTCTGCTATGATTTATCTGCTAATTAATCGTTCTCCCTCACTGATATGGTCAGTGGCATTGTGTGTGTGTGGACATGTGGGCAGGCTTGGATGTGTGTGTGTGTGTGTGTGTGTGTGTGTGGTCCATGTAAAAAAACAATCCTGTTTATAAACCTTATAAAATAGAATTTTTTAAATTGCCATTTCCTCCCAGTTTAGGCTCAGTGCCTAGGGTCACGTGTGTTCACTGCCCCATATTGTTTAAATTCACTACTGTGTATGTGTGTGCATCACTGTGTGGATGGGTTAAATGTGGACAAAGTCCCCTTTTATAATATTAGTGACCACATGATTTTCACAGTTTTAAGTGTTCCATTTATTACTAATTATAAAAAGCTAGGTGCACCCAAGTACCAATAATGTAACTTAATATATAATTGATTTTTAATTATACAGTTTTTTTAACTGTTCTTCTGAAGCTGAATGAATGATGCAGCCTACTGTCTTAGTGTTCCTGCCTTTATGCTTAATGAAGTGTCAGAGTGTGTGTTGTCCATACTGTCTCTCTGCATGGGGTAGGAAGCAATTGCTCATAGATCTTCCCAAGAGCCTGAAAATTGCTCTGAACTGTGTGTGCCTGTGTGTGTGTGTGTGTGTGTGTGTGTGTGTGTGTGTGTGTGTGTGTGCATGTGTGCACGCATGTATGTGTCACTGTATCACAATGCATTAATCTGAAATGGTATTTGAACAGCATCAGTATGGAGAAGTAGTTGGGTGCAATTGGGGCTGGACGATATGGACAAAAATCTTATCCCTGTATATTTTAACTGTATGACCTGGTATAATACATGATACAAGTTACAATATTTGATGTGAATACAATGTGTGGAGCAGAGCGAGGGACCTGCAAACCAGAACATTATTTAACCACTTTAAAGCTTGATATGAGGAAGGAAAGGTGCACATTGACAAGGGAGCTGTGAGCACACTTGCCCAAGGTCCTTGCTCCCTGTCAGTTCAGGGATTCCAGCAACCTTCCAGTCACAAAGCAGGTTCCCTATCCACCAGGCCATGGCTGCCCCTGTAAACAATATTGCCTCTGTTTATATCCCATTTTCACCCAGTCCTAGTTGTAATAATATTAATTACAGGAATTCTTTATGTTTACACATGCAGAAATGTATAGATTAGATCATTATTATAAATCCTGGTAAGCTCACCATCAACCAGTTTTTTGTAGCAGTGGGTGCAAAATTTTAAACTCTAAATATCTTTATGTACAACCAATTTCACACTAATGCTACTTCCAGTATTTAGGTAAAAAAGTGACCCACCCGCACCCCAAAAAAATATATTTTACTATAATATATTACACTTTTCTTATTCCAAATGTAGCAAGTGCTTTTTCATGAAGTTAAAAATTCAATTTTGCTGCATCTGTAACTTTGCCTCTATTATGTGGCAATGGGCAACAACATATCAAATGTTAATGGTTTTGTCTGTCACCATGGTGATTCTGACTGGCTCCTTTCTCCCCTGCTCTCTTGTCAATAAGCCCTGCCGCCACATCTGGACCCTCACAAATTCTGCTGAGTATTGTAGGCCGGGATGGAGCCAGCCTCCTAGGCAACTGATGGGACCAAACATTTGGTGGTTGGAATGAAGGAGGGATAAGATGAAATGTCAGCATCTGGAAAGCAATAAAATGGCATGTGAGAAAAGTTAAAAAAAGAATTGGTGGAGAAAGATTGCAATTGAATCCTTCATTAAAGCCTTCATATTTACCACCACTTAGCAAACACCTCGCACCATAACAGCAACTACCGAGCAATCGCTTAGTAACACCATGGCATCCACAAGGAATCCATAGTAACTGCTACATGGGTGCAATTAACAACCACATAGAACCACCATCACAGCATTTCACCCTACTGGTCACGTTGCAACAGTGTAGTAACTGCCTGGAAGTGGGACCTTTTTAAGGTGCATAGCTATTCTACATCTCCTTCAGTAAATGGGCTTTTCTAGTTAATAATGAGACCCACGTCTCTGTGCTGTCTGAAGCTCACAATTACATACAGTACAGTCAGACGTGGTACAGTGAAGCAGACTCAGAGGCCTCTGTGCAGACAGTACTGATTAGCTGCTCGATGTTGTGCATGTTGCTACTGACCAGGGACTTTTAAGGACATGCCATGTCTTTGTTGTGGCCCTGACTGTGTTTTCAGTGCTTCTGACCAAATTGCCAAATAAGGTGACCTCACACACATGCCGTTTCTGACTTTCTCCAGTGTTCTCAGTTTTGTTGATTTGTACCACAGCCAGCAGTTAAAACAAATAACCAGAAATACAGCAGCTCTGTTTCATCCTGGATGGGCTTTCATAAGTGAGTGTTTGCACAGATTTGTATGTGTCTGTGTGTGTAGTAGTGAGAGCTTGTACCCACCTGCAGTGTAGTCCATTTGTAATTGGGCCATTATTGAATCTTTGTTGTAAGTCCAGTTAAACCTCACATAATAACCGTTTATTTTTGAAGGTGGCATGTCTTCAGGAAGAAGACAGGATGTGTTCCTTTCTTGCTGGTTATGTAATTAACACTACAGCTAGTATGGCAGAACTGAAGTAGGAAACTTAAATTCATCAGTCCACAGAACTTATTCCTTTGAAAGTGTCTGATGCAGACGTTTTCTTCTGATGACTCTTCAATAGAGATTCTTGTGATATTTGAGCAGATATCACTGCACAGAGGAACAGTGCACAACCATTTCAGAGTCCTGAAAGTCTTTTGCAGTCAAAAGCATTCTTGAGCATTCTTACAAGCCTCCGGCATTCTTGTTAACTGCCATTTTTTATATTACATTACAAACAGATGAAGCGTCTAACCTGAAAATGCTTGGTTTTCTTCTTGTAGTTTCTCCTGCTTTGTGCACATCAATGATTTAAGTGTTCTAAATGCTAGGCCCAATGGAACCCCTAAGGTGATATAAGTAAAAGAAGATGTTGTAGCCATGACTCAGTAAAGTGTGGGAACTACTTAGTAAGACCTCATTCCCTTTTTCCTGGATAGTTGTTCCATCTGTTTCTCAAATGTAATTTGCACAACATATTTTTATTTATGCAGGAAGGGCTCCAACAGCTTCTTCGTGTATGTCCATGTGTGCCTTTTTTGGGACAAGGTATTTGTAAATCTTTCAGATTTGCAACTTAATTTCTTTCATTGGTTTCACTTTCCATAGACAATGATCCTTGGAAGTGCATTGATCAGAATCAGTGTACATTGGGACTGTGTGTTTGTGTGTGTGTGTGTTTGTCTATGTTTTGTTTCTGAGGCTCACACACACACACACACACACACACACACACACACACACACACACACATACGTAACTCTAATCCCCCTAACACTCACACATATATACACAAACAAACACATATGGTTTCACAGATGCACCGGATTTACTGGTGATGAGAGAAGGATAAAGAGTGATTCTGCATGGCTCACGCTCAGCCAGAGTCGTCTGTTACTGAAATAAAGCCACTGAAACTGTTTCATTTGGAAGAGTTTGATTTATGAGCACATTAAAGCTTGCGAGGTGCACACTCACATGCAACAGTACATGCCTTCGTATATGTAACATTTGCTGTATCTGATAGAGTCTGTATGCTTTTATAAAGAGACTAAATCAAATCTTTTTATTCCAGTCATGATGAATTTGATAATTTCTGCCATCCTCCATCTTCTGAAGCCTTAATAGAACAAATAGACTCTCCACTTAAACTCGCAGAAGTTGAAAAGTTGTACCGTTCTTTCATTCTCCTTCTACTAAGGTTGTCTGCTTCCTCTCCCATACCACTTAAATTGCTCTTGATGTAGCACTTACACTGGAACAGACAAGCCTGACTCAATCACTGGGAGCTTTTTCATCACTGCCAGCGGAATCTTATGTTCAATTTTAGACCAGATTGAAAGCAGTGAACCATCTGTTCTAAAAGAGTTAAATAAAATATGTAATTCATTAATGCTGCTTAATATTCAGTACTCTTCAGCTAAAATTGATAGTAAAGCTTGTGATACATTACAAACTAATTAACATCAGTAGAATTTATGAGTGTTTAACTTTTAAAATCAGTCACATTTGCAAATCAAGAAAGGCAAATCAGAACCTGCATACAAGTATGCTTGCAGTGAAGGGGTGGTTCACTGTTCTACTGTGGAGTGACACCTGCACTAATATGACCTTTATGGAATTTCTGGCACTGGCAGGAATTAATTGGTCCCCCTCTGTTCATTTTGTTAGTTCAAAAAGGGGAATGGGGTCCACCTGTTTGTTTCATCTGTTCATTTGTATGCACACAGGGCTTTGTTTGACTGGTGCACAGTGTGAACAGGATTATGGCTGCTGGTGCCACTGGAATCATCAGAAGAAAAGCTTTTCTGTATCTAAAGGAAAATCTAAATACATAGTCTAAATAGTTGTTAGTCTAAATAGTTAGTCTAACTAGTTACAGACCATGCCTGATCTCTTTGGGCCTTTTTGTTTTTCCATATTTTGTACTGTTGGAAATCCATTTACCTGTACTGAAAACTCTACCTGTGAACTGTTCTGTTTGGAGATACAGTGCATTCGAAAAGTATTCACAGCACTCTCTTTTTGTGCATTTTGTTATGTTACAGCCTTATTGCAAAATGGATTTAATTCAAAAATACAAAAATATAACATGTAAATAATATGCCATGACACTCAAAACTGAGTTCAGGTGCAATTTGTTACCACTGATCATCCTTCAAATGTTTCTACAGCTTGATTGGAGAACACCTGTGGTAAATTCAGTTGATTGGCCATGACATGCAAAGGCAAATACTTGTTTATACTTGGTCCCATATTAGACAGTGCATGTCAGAGCACAAACCAAGCCATGATGTCTAAGGAATTGTCTGTAGACCTCAGAGACAGGATCGTATCAAGGATTGAAAACAGGAAAAGGTACAGAAAAAATTCTGCTGCGTTGAAGGTCCCAATGAGCACAGTGGCCTCCATCATTCATAAATGGAATATGTTTGGAATGACAAGGGCTCCTCAGTAAAAGGCATAGCCTGTCTGTAGTTCGCCAAATATGCCTAAAGGACTCTCAGACCATGAGAAATAAAATGATTGAACTTTTTGGACTGATTGTCAAGCATCATGGCTGGCCCAGCCAGAGCCCAAACTTGAACCTGATTGAACATGTTTGGAGATATCAAAAAATAGTGCACCAATGCTCCCCATCCAATTGATGGAGCTTGAGAGGTTCTGCAAAGAATGGGTAAACTTTCCCAAGAACAAGTGTACCAACCTTGTAGCATCATATGCAAAAAGACTTGAGGCTGTAATTTCTGAGCAAAGACTGTGAACACTTATGTACATGTTAATGTTTTTGTAAAAATATACATTTGCTAACATTTCAAACAAAAACCTTTCTCACTTTGTTATTGTGGGGTACTGTGTGTAGAGTTTTGAGGGAAAATGAATTGAATCCATTTTGAAATATGGATTTAAAATAAATGTGTAAAAAGTGAAGTGCTGTGAATACTTTCCAGATGCACTGTACATTTTTACTGAGCAACAATGACAAAATAACTAAAATCACACAATTAAGCTATATAGTCACCACATTGTAACATTGTAACACTGGGCTGTTAAAGTGCATGTAATGAAAACAAAAAGTGATCTGGAATCTATGAAATTGCTCTCCACATCATGACACCAGGCCTTCTGGACATGAAATGTGACAACAAACTGTTGATCATGATTCATCTGCAACTTATGCAGATAACATGACAGTTTTGAAAGAGATGCACTGGTTCTTTTATCCAGATTGAGCTCTTTCACTTGTTTTAAAGCCTTAATTGTCACGGGGCACAACCCAGGTGGAATTTAATTTATCAGTTGTGACCGTGGGTGTGTTTTAAATCTGGATTCAAATACAAACAACAAAGCAGACTGGCTACAAGCAGGGATCAAACTCACAGCACAGAGATGAAGAGCAGCATGCTTAACCACTGCTTTATATAGGAGCTGGGAGTGTCATATTGGTAGTAGGGCGGCTGGGTGGTGGCATTGCGGGCGGCTCCTTACATTAATAAGCAAGCATCTGCATATCTCACTGTCTGTCTGTTTATGCTCTAACATATGATCTTAGATCTGCAAATTCTGGCCTTCTGCATATGCCTACCATGAAATTTACTAAGCAGTGTATTTCAGTATTAAACATCTAAAGTGTTTAAAAAACTAATCTTATAATCCTCTATAGCAGTGGTTCTCAAATGCAAAGCATTCCATATGGTGGGACACAATATGACCTCAGAAAATCTGTTGCACTAAATATTTTGGAATAAAATCTCTGTTTATCTGTAATTTTCACAACATTACCTTTGTTTGTATTTTGTGCTTAACTTGTTAGAGCCTGTATGTAAGACCACACTTCAGGTATTTACTCTTAATACTCTAATAGCAGTATTATAATTAATAATAGCGGATTCATGCCCTGTGAAACTTCACAACATATACTAAACCAACCATTTAGCCAGTATTTTCTGAACTAGAATACCTGAATAATTAACCTGGGAATTAAGGGGATGACATGTAGACTGACTGCACTGTTATCTTATTGCTGTCCTCTTTCTCAGGCATTATGAGATATCTCAGTAGGCCAACTGACCAGAAACAATAAAACTTATTGTTAATTAAACAATCAAACATCCTACTATGCTAGCTTTCAGACTACTAAAATGTGAAACCTTTAAACAACAGGTGACACCAACATCTAGACTAAGTGAGTGTGGCATCTATGTTACTTGCAGTGACTTGTAGGTAGTAAGTTTTAGTGTGATCACGAAGCCTACATGGTCTAAAATGTTTAAGAACTACTGCTCTTTTGCTTTTAATTAAAGTCATTGTTTGTGTCAGAATCAACCGATATTATCGGTCTAGTGATATATTGCTTGACAAGTGGGTTTTTGTGATTTATACTTATATGCTCTAAATATTATATAAATTTATGTAGATGGTGCATGCTTGTATTGAGAGCGGGGGAAGCATGGACTCACAAGTCTGACTCTAAATAATGATGCACAGCAATAGATAAATTTGTGTTAAATTATGCTAGTTCTGAGGAGTTCGTTAGTGTAGTGATACCTGCCTTTGCTGAGTCGTTATTAAACTGATGAACTGGAACAGCTGCAGTCAGCACAAATCCCTGTTCAGTGCTCATCTGAAGAATCAATCGTCTCATTAACACACACACACACACACACACACACACACACACACACACACACACACACACACACACACACACATATGCATATGCACACAGAATCAAAAGTACAGCGTGTTGAGCTTGACCTGGTTCAAATAATGTCTTGAGGTTTCCAGTGGTTTGGAATCAGATCAGTTTTCTGATAGTCTTGTTAAAAATGATTGTACAGATGTGCTGAAAACTACATTCATACTACTAAACTAAAACTAAAATACATTTGGTAACAAACAATTGAGGTGGGTTTATTCACCTCAAATGAAAATACTGTGTATAGAGATACTTAAATACAGAGATTACATATTTGAGCTATATAAATCCAGCTCAGTTGAATGTTAACATTTAATACCACATTATTTATAAGGTTGAACAAATGATCACTCTTACAGTGTTGTGCAATAACATGCTACATCACAAATTTATTTCCATTAACCAGTCCACCCATTCTTTCAGATCCAGTATTTAATAAGATTTCCAGTGCCTCAAAATGACCATATCAGGTGCCATAAAACCTTTCACACCGGTCTTATGGACTTTCAGACCTTTCAGTTTGGTCTGAACCAAAATATCAGGCGTGAAAAGTGCCATGGACCTCGGTCCAGACCAAAGGACCAGTATTTGGTCTAACCTAATGATTGAATCAACTGAACCATGATCCAGAGTTTGAAAATCCATTTTTGTTGGTTCAGACTTTCCAACCAGTTACAGGAAGTTGAGACAGTCTATTGCCACAAATCAAACAACAGAAGGTGAAAACAAACTGTTGAAATGCAGCTCCCTTCTTGTGCATGTGCTTCAAGTAGCACTATGGGTGCAAGAGATTCCACTGGTGATTCTTTTATCTGCTGTAATATATTACCCTTATTTATACACAGAAACCAAAGGAATTTATTTAAAGGGAATATGCCATGCCCACACAAAGAGTGCTGAATTATGGCGGGCACAATACTTGGAAAGGCAGTTCTCAACATTGAAACATGCTAGTGTTAGATGGACACCCCTGCACAAACCAGTGTGTTGCCACAGGTTGCAGGACCTCATTAATGTAACATTGGGCTTTTAAAGTATCTGTAATGAAGGCCAAGGGTGATCTGGTTTTATATGAAATTGCACCCCACACCATCACACCTTCTGGACATGTGACAACAAAAAGTTCATGTGACCAAGGTGCCTCCACACGTGGATTTGTTGGTCGTCTCCACCGAAACAAAAGTAGGATGACTTGCTGTTTTTCTGCGAGACTCTGTGACAGTCTGGCATGACACTATTGTAGTATATATACTATACTGTACTATACATACCAAATGTGAGGGCACAAATGAACTGAAATCAGCCATGACAGAACTCTTGAAACAAATAAAAAAATATACATAATGTAACTTGCCAACTACCAATTACTGAACTGTCCACTTGTATGAACAGTTCAGGTGCTTCATCTAGGTGGCAAGTAGGCTAGTGCCTTATTAAGTGTTAAAGATTATGTTCTTATTAGTAGAATGGAAGATAAGAGCAAAATATTTAATTGGTCATTTAAAAATAGGCTACCTCTGGCAAAGTGCATCATCTGCCCCCCAAACTCCCCCCAGGCTGAAACAAACATCAGAAAGTAAAAAGAGAAGCTGGGAGTGAAGAATATTCGGTCACCAGAACAATCATTGTAATCTGTGTGACACATGGACAGGACTGTTTGTCTTGTACATCAATAGCACTGCATTCAAAAATACAACCATTTTAAACTTCACCATTAGAAAAACATGGCAGTTTGAATGGAGCATTTTACTTGGTCACTCTGAATGATTTCTGCTCCTCTCTCTCCTCTGAGATTTCCCATCCCCAATCTCAAAAAGCACACTCTCCAAAATGTCAGCCAGTTTTAGCAGCACTTACATCTCTGAGCAAAGCTCTTACTGACTGAAACACCTCGAATCTCCCACAAGGGCGGGATTGATGATCTGATCAGCTGTTGAGAGTGACTGACTCTCAAAATCAGACAAGACAAATTAAAGGTAGTCTATAGTCTATATATATATATATATATATATATATATATATATATATATATATATATATATATATATATATATATATATACAATTTGTTTCTTCCAGTCTTTGTCACTACTTTAAATGTAGATAGTTAAACTGTCTGTATTTTGGCTTTGTTGAACATTTTCTAAAAGTACACTGATTAAACAATATGCTCTTAAAAATAATAAATCTCAAAAAGCATTCTTTGGTTCCAGAGGGGATCTTTGAAAGGATGGTTAACATACAGTCAAACATTGCTGCATCCTCTGTCAAAAGAAAATCCCTTGTAAATTTAACAGAGCCCTAAAATGGTCCAACCCCCCAAAAATGTTATGTAACAATGTAGACTTGTTATATTTTCAAGGAAAGGATAGAAAAGAATGAAGCAACACTGTAGGTATTCACATAGGAAGTACATCACACATTGCTGGGAAGCCAGATGAGTAGGTCATAAATGTTAGGCCATCCTGATTAAAGAGAACCATATTGAAGGGAATCAAGGGCCACCACTCATAAGGACGGCTGCCCTCATGTTGCTTAATGGGTGATGTTAGATTACCTCCACTACTGTAACTGATCATGACATTTGAACTAAAAATGATCACCCTACAAACATACTGAACAGAACCGTTTGAACTGGACTGAATCCTGACCCTTGCACACCTTACACACCTACTATTTTTGTTCAGACAAAGTAGACGTTGAAGCACCCATAACCTCTTAAACCCTTTAATCTCTGAATGGATGCCCATACTATGTCAATATTACAAGTTGCATAATTTTCATAGAACCCTGTGGCACACGAGAACATCTGGTAAACCTTACAGATATTAAATAAGTAAATAATAACTTATCTTTATGATTAATAACTGAATTGTTAGCTTAAATGGTCAATGTACTGATCTGCCTGCATAGAGATGCATATGATGGCTGTAATGGTGGATGAAGGAGATCTCGGCCAGGCTTATTCTACAGCAGTGCCAGGACCCCACCTCTCACAAAGAAATGGAGAAAGAGTTGTCATCTT
Organism: Acestrorhynchus altus; assembly: GCA_034509495.1. NCBI lineage: Eukaryota > Metazoa > Chordata > Actinopteri > Characiformes > Acestrorhynchidae > Acestrorhynchus > Acestrorhynchus altus. The sequence goes on along the minus strand of CM067510.1, from coordinate 14,801,854 downwards.
GAACAGAAGTGCTTTAGGCTTTGGCACAAAGAGGCAGTTCGTTTCCAGACAAAGCCATTTAACACCCACTATGCTTTTAACCCAGTCGTGTTTTTCTCTTTTTCTTGTTCCTAAGAGACCCTCCATAGTGTCACTGCTTGCTTCTCTCTGCCTCATTTCTACCCACATGCACGCAGCTTTGTAAATGGCACTGACTGGATGGCTGCTTCTGAAAGCCTGGACCATTTTCTGATGCTGTTTTCCAGTTTGCAGATCCTTGCCTTGTAAAAGTGAAATATTTGTCATTTTGTCTCCAAATGTGCAACATCGAAAGCAAACTGTTGCATAGAATTCAAGCTACGGCCTGGATTGGTATCAGTTCAGAACAGGTATTGTGTGTCTAAATGTGAAAAAAAGCTTGAAAGCCTGTCATGGAGATAAAAGATGAGAACACTGCTTGTGGGAAGCTGAGGGGTTGATGGGGATTGCTTGAGCTAGTTTTGATTTTTGCATTAATAGTGACATGAAATATTTCTTTAAAAAGTAAAAGATTTCCTTGAGGAAATTTTGCATATTATTTAATTTAAAATGGTGAAAGAACCTCTTATGTTGCTTCAAGGAACCTTCAATAAAAGGACAAGGATCTTCAAGGTTCCTTGATGCACCTTAAGAGTTGCCCATGTCTACATTCTGTGTCCCAGACAAATTTCCTGCATGTCACTACCACCTTGTCTCCTCCATTGAACTCAAAGTCATATTGTCATATAGTCATAACACAAGAATTGGTAGAATATTTACATATTTTTGTCCTGTACTTCCACATTTTCACTACTGCGTATTAGATGGACCTAAGTTTTTAAATGTATATTTATGTTATTTATACATTTATTTTTATTTAAATGCTTAATAAATGTATATGGATATATTTATATTACTTATATTTTATGTAAATGCCACAGATGTCATTTTTCCTTTTGTTTCTGAAATAAAGGGGGTCCAATGACTTTTGACTTGCCCTGTATATGTATATTGAGGAATGAAGGTGATATAACTAAACACATGTATTTGAATATCATTTTTAAAACTATTGTTAGAAATTAAATATCTTTGTAAGGAAATATTATGGTATTATTGTTATTTAAAATGTATTATTACTTAAATTGACCATCATTAGAGAAGACTTTGGAGGAGACTGTAATTTAAACCTCCAAAATTAATTTAGTAATTTAACATAAAGTTCTATTCTATTGTAATTTGGCTTGCTCTTGATTGTTTAAGTTAATGGTCTGATCTGAAGGGTAACTGTCCTTATTTTAAGTCTACATTTTTAAAGCATCAGCTCTGAATCATCTTGGCAATGTTTGATCAATATACTCAGCTTTTAGTTCTACATTATTTGCCTGTTTTTACACCTGCAAAGGGGCTGTTAGTGTTTTACTGTTGTTATGTCCAAAAGATTTATGCTGGCTCTAGCACACCTACTAATTGATGATTTCCAGTTGATTTTCTTCATTAACACTGTCTTTAGAGAGATGGTCAGAAAGTTAAGCCAGGTCTGTTGCACATTTTTACACACTGAACATGAGACACTTGACAAATAAGATGCAATCAACCAGAAACTAAAACAATGTGTTGAGCTGTGATTATAGCTGAGCTTCTTTCGCTTGAGCAACAGAGCCTGCTCATAAATCCTCTTATAAACGCAGCTCAGGGTTTTTAGCTTGTTTGTCATTGACTCAAATGTGGTACGCCCTCTTATAGAGCAGGGTTTCTCCACCTATGGGCCTGGACCACCAGTGGCCTTCAAGCACTCTTTTGTGCCCATCCTCAGTAGTCCTTACTGGGCTTGTAATGGCATTTTCAGAGAGATCAAACTATTAAAATTATATAAACATTAATGTAAATGCATAAATAATATCACAATAATATCAAAATATTTGTAAGTAATAAAACTCTGCACACACAGGAATTAGACCTCTGCATTTTACCCATCCACACACAGTGATACACACATACACACTAGTGAATTCACACACCTGGGGGCAGTAAGCACACATGCCCGGAGCAGTGGGCAGCCCTATTCTTAGCACCCAGTGAATGCTGGGGAGAAGCTGGGGAGTTCACTGCCTTGCTCAAGAGACTACTGTAAATACTTTTTCACAGCACTGTACATGTCTTGTGTAGGTGTTGATAGATCATAAGACCAAACATTACAAATTAGGAAGGGGTGTGGACCATTATTAACAGCAAGTGAGCACCAGCGCACCAGAGCTTATAGTCGTCAGTGGAATAGTTTACACACACCATGAATATCTTTGACTGACATATTTAAATTGTCATTTATGTAAGAAAGAATGACACTGAACCAAAAAAGAATTTATTTGAAAAAAGAATGACACTGAACCACCATGTCGCTGAAAGAATTCTGCATGGAGGAGTGGAAATATCTTTTTTCCTGTCATAGATGCTTTTGGAGACTTTGCTTTTGAATGTCATAGACTTGTAGACAGTTATAGGAAACATCTAATTCACATTATTTCAAAGGAGGAAATGTCAGCTGTTAGGGCATAGAGTGTTCTACTTTTTTTTACTCACAAGAAAACTACATTTCAGTGAATTACATTTTGCAAAAATAAAATGTTAAAGATACTCACAGGGTTATTTATTAAAGAGACAAACCACAATACACCAAAACAAGACTTTAACTCACACACTAACATTGAAACAAAAACTGACAAAGACAGACTAAGTCAAAGGACATTAAATACACTGACACAGACTGGAAACACATGAAGCGATAAGACAACTTTTGTAGATTCCCTCATGTTTGAATGCAAAGAAATTCCTCAAAATGAGAAAAGCTTTTAAATGAGCAGATTAAACCCCTCCTCCAGTTACTAAAACAGTGAACTCATCCAAACAACTTACTAACCCTGAGATGGAAGTGTAGATATACCAGCTATCTGAAGCTGAAGCTCTTAGTGATCCAAGGGGACCATGCAGTGTACAGACGAGTCTTTAGGGGGAGTCAATTTTCGTCAATGATCTTCTTAATTCAGTTCTTAATTGGAGTTATCTTTTCATCCCTTGTTTCAGCCATTTTCATCAGTCTCATATTTCCGAAGAGAGAAACAGAGTCACTAACTACGGGGAGATCTGCTGCCACTGCTCTAGTTAAGAATGCAGTGGAAGGCACAAAAGTGTCATCAGTGGATTTTCTGCACTTTATTGATGTCTTTAAAACCTTGCGCTGTGAAGTCTTTGCAAAATAACAAAGCAGAGTAATTAATCAAACATTAGATAATGGTTAGGAGGACAGATGTGAGAATCACATCTAATAAAGGGACTCATTATTAGCTTATGAGATAAACCAGACAATGGGTCTCATTTACGGTCTTCTTAAGAATTTCCTTAAATTTGTGATAAAGAAAAGTCAAATGCAATATTCATGGTGTGTGATTCTGTTCTCTCTGTAATAACAAATCAGTAATTTCAGTTGTAAAAAAGCAGAGAACAACATGATTAATTCTCCAGAAACTGGAGAACAACAGACAAAAATGCACCAGCATAAAAACAGCATGGCCAACTATACACACTAGAGAGAGGCACAAATAAAAAAGCACCTGTAAGAAAACAGCATGGCTAGAATTCCAAAAACTGGAGAAAGGCACTGGAAAAAAGGCACCAGTAAGGAAACAGCATGGACTGACCAGTCTATAGGAGATGCATAAATGTGCACAATTCTGTAAACAGGCTGATATGTGTGCATGTGTACATTTATGTGTACAAGAACATGGATTCAAAAGAACTGACACAGCCCAGACAAAAAAATTATTTGAACTGAGAATTTTAGGAAATAAGCAGTGTAATGATAGGATCTGAACCTATATCTCCATCTAAATCTAACCATAACCCTAATCTTAATCTTAGTAAAATGAGAAAGAGCTCTGTGTAGAAGATAGAAGACAGCATCATCTATACTGACACCAGGCTGGTAGGCAAACTGAGTAGGATCCATGGATGTGCTCACCAGAGGGCGGAGATGGTACAGGTACGACACTAGAAGCTTTCCACAGCTATGGTATTCTCCCCAGCCTCAGGCTCATGTTGAACATATGCTCAACTACACCACAGAGATGATCTGCACAGGACTTGAGGAGCCTGGTATCGTTGCCATCTGGACTTACAGCTTTCCTTGTCTTGATTTTCCTTAGCTCATTCCTCACCTGGGCAATTGTGAAAGACAGACTGGAGAAGAGGGGCTGGGTGCTAGATGCTGGAATGTGTGGATGGCATGGGGTGGCTGTGAGCTGTTAAGATGGACGTGAGTCTGTGAGCAGGGGGAGGGCAGCAGTTCTCTCTGCACAGCTTCAGGAGAGCCTTTATGTCAGGATTTTTCCATAGCTTTTTATTGGAGAAATACCAAATGGTCATAGTGGGGACAGTGTTCTTCACACAGAAATGTACTTTGCATTTTACCCATCACAGTGAAACGCATACAGAGACACTAGTGAATTCACACACTTGGGAGCAGTGAGCATATGTGCATGGAGCGGTGGGCATCCCTATCCATGGTGCCTGGGGAGCAGCTGATGAATGAGGTTAATTGCTTAAGGGTACTTTAGTCATGCCAGTTCAGAGAATTTAACCATCCGGTGACAAGTCTGGTACCCGAAACATTAGGCAACAGCTGCCCAAATGGATGAACTTACACCAAAATATTTAGCAAAAATGCATTTAGGAATGAAATGGAATGTAAATGGAATGCTTCTGTGGGAAAACCAACCATCCCTTCCTCCAAATGTTACAATTGGTCTTGTGTGCAGACTCGTGTGTTTGGGGTGAACACCCTTAGAATGGTCTGGTTTGAGCAAATGGTTGTGATATAGTCTGTAAAACTAGATCACCACAGTTATTGTACTGCAAAGACTATTGATGGAATTCATTTATATTTAAATTGTTTTTGCTAGTTCAGAACATGTTATCACCATGATAATGGGAGGAGACTGTAGGAGAGGGTGGTTTCTTTGTTGTAGAAGGTCAAACAAGGGATTTGAAAAAAATAAACCTAGACACGAGATATGACAGATTTGAAGGCTGATAAAGGGTTGCAGACGTGATCAGGGGAGAAGTGGAATTGGTAGGCTGTAAGATTAGTAGGTGGAGGGGCTTTAGATATGTTCCTCCTCACAAAATTGTATTTTCTAACTCCACTTATTCATATGGAAATAATGTAGACAGCAAATTCATTTGTATGCATGGTTTTTTACATGTCTTGATCTATAATGCTGCATTGCAGTAACACTAGAGGTGAAATGAGCCTGGAGAGCTGATAGTGACCAGTTTTATCAGGCAGAAACAGTCACAACACGTTCATCCCTGAGGTGCTGCTAAAGATTCTTTGAAGGGAATTGTCCCTAGAGGTTATGTCCGGCCTCAGACCTGAGGTCAGACTGCTGCAGGGTGTTGCATATAAGACCAGTCAGTGGTGTGAAGTATAACTGGTCCTGGATCTGTGTTTTAAGGCCGGGCATCACCCGATCACCCGTAGAACTCAAAGCAGTGGAGATGACAGCAGGTGTGTCTGATGGTACAGGCATTCAGTTCAGGTGGGATTTAGAGCAAGGTTGAAAGATGTGACCATGGAGGCTGGATTCACATATAACTGCTTTAGATTTTTATTGCTGTACTTTCAACTAGGTTTGGATTTGTGTGGAGGTTCATTGTGGGAGATTAATGTGGAACCATGCCTTGTGGTACTGTTTACAAAAGCATGGATTTAAAATCTTTTAAAACAATGTAGAAGTGTTCTTAAAGCAGGAATGCTTAAATTAATCACTCAGTCATTTGTTCCCTTTCTTAGCTCTTAGAAGTGTACAGTTATAATACTTTATTGACATTTTGGTTTATGGATTGGTTTCATCTTGTCTTGCAACTCTCTTTTCCTCCCCCAATCAAATCAGCTCACATTACCCCAGTTCTTCAAGAATACCTTTTCCACTCTATATTCAGTTTATAATCAGTTCAACCAGTGGTAGATCATTCAGTGTTATAGCTCCCAGGTTAAGACCTTCACCTCTGCTATTCATTTTTGTTTTAACCTCAGTTCAAACCTCTTTTGTCTCAGTACTTTTCCAAAAAGGTAATTTTTTATTGTTTTTTTGTTGTTCCTGATAACCTTTACCTTCCTTACCAATGGCACATATAAGTTGGATTTAAATGAAGTACTGTAATGTGTAAATAGACTGTTAGGAATATTAACAACAATAAAATAGATAGTACAAATAATGTTACAGATTCCCTGAGGTTTAAATACTCATTTGCAGCAGCACAGAGACACAATCTGCACATTTCCTGTAATAGAAGCTATAGCCTTAATGACATTGTTTTAATGATCACAGTGTCTCTAGAAGCTCATTAGGTGTGTGTGCGGGCTGAAGCAGGCCTTATGTGGGCTTTAGTGCAGCCATCTGGTGCAGGGAGCAGAGAGAACTGTGGCCAGTTTCAGAAGTATGTTTTGGACGAGTGTTTTACTGACTTTCTGAAGTTCAGGCTCTGTTATGAATCCTGCTTTAATAGTGGAGCATCAGGCAGTCTGACTGATCTGATGATTGTAGAAAGCCTGACAGTGCAACGTCTCTCAAAAGTGAAGCCACGGCAAGTCTGCCACTTCTGTAGGCTGAATGATGGAGGATGTGTAGTCCTGTTTATCCCCTTATCTTACAATGACAAAAAAGCCCTTTTTCCATCTCAATTGTCTCCTCTAAACTGTCCTTCCATTTCCACTTAACTTGTGCTAATACTGGCACATTTCCCCCAAAACTCAGCTTTTAAAGTGCAGAGCAGCTTATACAGAAATCAAAAATAAAAAGAGACAGACATGAACAAAGGATAAGACATAACCCCCTTATATATATATATATATATATATATATATATATATATATATATATATATATATATATATATATATATATATAGAGAGAGAGAGAGAGAGAGAGAGAGAAATAATAATGGGAGTCGTGTCATGCCTCACACTCATTTATAGTTTGTTTCTTTCTATAGTCTATCTATTTGTCCACCTTGTCTTTCACCCCAGGTTCTTTCTCTGTCGTTCTCTCTTTCTGCTGGTTGGTGAATGGATATGTGTGTGTGTGTGTGTGTGTGTGTGTGTGTGTGTGTGTGGGTGTGGGTGTGTTGCTGAATCAATGAGTCACTCTTCAGCTGTTCACATCAGAACAGCAGTGGCTCTTTAATGATGGGGCTGATAGTAGAGCAGGCTGATCTACTGACACAGGTTCAGAAATAAATAGCCAGCACCAGCCCTGCACTCACAACAACACACTGCACCAGAAAACCCTGCCATTAGACATGATTCCTGGTTCACGAGGAAGTTTATTTTGTTCATAGGTACAGAATTAAAAGGAAGAGATATATTGTATATTAGGGCTGTGTATTGGTAAGACTGTGGTGCAGTACGTTTTATGATGCTTTTCAATATATTACAATACATTGCAACACTGAATATAAAACATACATATAAAATCTGATCAAAAGATGTTTAACTTGTAAAGTAAAAACAGTGGGATCTGAAGCAGTCAGGGTTTGAACATACCACAGAATGGACAACTGTCAGCCACCAAACTTTGCATGTAACTTGTGCTTTAAAATCAATATTGTGTTTTTGAAAATTGGTACACTATTGTTTAACTTAATATTATGATATTCAACTGTATCAATATTTTCTTACATCCCTATTATTTACCCTTCATTTTTTGTGTGGGTATCTGATTTTGCATGAATTTTTTAAATTTGTTTTAACTCACAGCCATTCTGTGATGGTTTAATTCAGTTAATCAATATGTTGTTTTAATATCAACTCATTACTAAAAAAATAGTTACACTCAGAATGTTGATTTTTGTCTTAATGGAAATGACCTATGAATCCAGCACCAAGATGGATCAGACATCCAGAAGGCCTGGTATCATGGTGCATGGTGCATCAAAGACACTTTCAGGCACTTTGACAACCCAAAATCATGTTAATGGGGTTCTGCTACCAGTGGTTCTACCTTGTCTGAACACACACTCCGGTGTGCTATTTAACTAGGACACTGCTCATCCGCATACTGCTGTCATGTCAAGAGCTTGTCAACACACCATGTAGGAGACTGGGGTTCCATTCCCAGTCTGGATATTTATGCTGTGCTACACCAATAAGAGTCCTTGGGCAAGACTCCTAATGCTTCTGTGGCCTGGCTGGCTCTGGATAAGTTTCAGCTAAATGCCATAAATGTAAATGTAATGACACATTACAACATACAGTATGAACAGTGAGGCTGTTATGAATCACAACAGCTGGATGTGTTGTAGAGTATCAGAGTGCTCTACAAATAAAGATACCACATACAGAAGTCCTATAAGGCTGTACTTATTTGATCTCAAATAAGGTGGTCTGAGACCTAGTTGGTTTGGGAGAACAACACACTGTGGCTACAGATTTGAAATATGGCTTGAAAATTTAAAAAATTGACTTAATTCTGTATATTTGTATTAGTTCAGTCATTTTTGCTTTGTCCTGTTCAGGGTTGTGGTGGGTCTGGAGCCTACACAGAATCATTGGGGCCAAGGGCGGAATACCTCCTGCACAGGGAGCCAATCTATCGCATCATACCACAAACAGCCAGTCAATCACACACCCACACATATGGACAATTTAGCGTGGCCAATTCACCATTTTTGTGAGGCAGGAGGAAACCAGAGTAGCCAGGGGACACAGGTAGAACGCAGCAAGCTCGTCACAGACAGTGACCCAAGTGGGAACCAAATCAACTACCCCAGGCCCCTGGAGCTGTGTGACACTTGTACTACTTACCTTGTACTACAATTGTACCTCTATGCCATCCAGTTTTTTAACCATCATAGCTCTTTATCAGTGGTCAGATTCTGAGCATGTGTCCTCTTTTTGTGTGGATGCTTTTGGTTGGTCAACCTCTGTCAACCTAGCAGTGATCCAAAATTGTAATACCCCCACCAACAGCAAACCTAACATACACTCACATAATCTGTGGTGGATTTAGTTCTGCTCTTAGTACTGTTTCAGATGTTGGTCTCCAGGCTGTCTGGCCCACTTCTGTGTTGCTTCAGTGCTGTTTTTATTAGTTACTTAAGGCTATACTGAAGTTCACCAAAAAGGATTTCCCAGAAATGTACTCCTTGCCTCCCTTTAAAAGTCTTGTTTTCTGTTGAGAGGCAGTTTAGCACACCGTGTTGACTCTTTGTGCATGCACACAAAGATGAATTCTAGCTTGAGTATGTGTGTAAACATAGAAAGTCATTAACTTTCATCATTAATCTGAAACATAGTAACAAAGTTCTCATGAACTTCTTCAACTTGCTTTATAGGTGATGATCATTATGGCAGTTTTTACTGTTGGATACAGGTCAAGCTGCCTGTTTCCTGATTCTCAAACTCCTAAAATACAAGTCTTTTATTCTTAATATAATTCAAAAATGTAAACGGTCATATATACACTACCAGTCAAAAGTTTGGACACACTGACTGAATGTATTATAGATGACATAACTTGGCTACTTCTTTTGATCTTGATCTTGATATCAAAATCATTTCCACTAATTATAACATGTGGTCAAAACATATGGACAAAAATATTGGGACACTTTCTCATTCATTATGGGGTATTATAAAATCCTTCATCATTAAAAATAGTTTATTCTGCTTTTGTTGGAGTAATGGTCTCTACTGTCCAAGGAAGGTTGTTATACTAGGTTTGGGAGAAAATTCTGTGAGGATCTGAACTGAAGTGTGGTTGCTTGGAAACTACAATATGGTAAATATATCCAATACTATTAAAATATATTGTATGAACCAAAATATTTTGTTTATAATGAAAAATCCACAAAGTGTAATGTAATGTAATGTAAAAGTAATGTGTTTTTAAATAAAGGAAACATTTCTATTTGATTTATAAAGGACTGGACAGGCTCATTATTTTGTTAGGTTTTCTTTTAAGGGGTGAAGAAGGTATGTGTGTCCAAGCTTTTCACTGGTACTGGTTGACTTTTTTGTGTAAAAATGTAAAAATGTGTATCTGCATTTTGCCACATTTTCACAATGGACCAGCGGACCAATACAAGTGCATCTGAAAAAATAAGAATATTATGAAATAAAGTGTTTTTTAATTAGATTGGAAACATGCTGCATATGTTATAATTAAAAAATCTTCAGCAGTTAATTATTACGAGATATGTCATCACTGAAATTACATTTTATAAATTGCATTGTATTGTGGAATAAACATCAGTAACCAGTGCTACTACAGTTTTAAAACATAAAACAGAGATGAGCTTCTTGTGGTTAGATATCTTGAAGTCTTGAAACCTACTAATGAACTAAATGAAGAAAATTAATGACTAGCTTTAAAAACATTCTTAGTTTTAACAGGTGGATTTTTTTTTATTATCATTTTATTACACATCATTAACATATATGTAGTGAATTATTACAACCAACAAATGACCAACAGTCTGTTATTTGTAAGTGAGATAAAACTCTTATTATTTAGGCAGTAGGAAACCAGAGTACCCAGGGAACAAGGGTAGAACACACTAAACTCCTCATAGACAGTGACCCAAGCAGGGACCACACCATCTACCCCAGGCCTCTGGAGATGTCTGACACTTGTACTACTCGTAGTACTCCTGTGGTAGCCCTGGACTCAAGAAACTCACCTCTATAATTGTAACCATACTTTACAGACAGTCCCTTATTTGTGAAGGAGACAGAACTCTTCATATGATATTAATATATTATATGATAATAATAGATAATAATGGATAGCACATTAAATAATATTGAAAAGTAGCGCAATTAATTAGAAAATATTTTATTATTTTCTGATATTGTCCAGGCCTGCTATGCACACCTATTGATGTGTCAACCACACCAACCACACCAAAGTTACACTTTGATTGTTTTCATCTTTTGGGAGGGCTGCTCTGTAATAAAGCACTGGAATTATTGAGGCCAAATTTTGATCCAAGACTGAGCGTTATTAATGGTGACACTACTGATTGCAGATGCAGATGCATAGCGGTAGAATCAGCTTATTCAAACATATTTCATGCACAAGCCAGTCACTATTTTCTAGTGAATGAATAAACACAGAGCACTAAAGATCATACACAACAAGAAGGCATTGACTCACCTGAAAACGCAAGTGAACCTGCACTGATTCCACTTGACTGTTTCTGGGGGGCCTTGCCAAGATTAGAGTGTAGTTTAAGGACAACTGTTTCCCCAAAGACCTTGATAACTTCTGAATAAAAGAGTGTTCAAAGTGACACATTTCACAGAACCTTTTCACGTTGAACTCAGCACTGTCACACAATTACACCTGTTTCTTAATTGCCTACAGTAGTTTGAGATGTTAAACGTCATAACACTCTAATCCTGTGGCAATTTTATTTGGAAATACAGTCGAGTCACATTATGATGAACACCAGCTAATATCTAGAATATATCCTTTATCTTTATTGTATCTTATTTATCTTTATTGTCTATCTTATCTTTTTTGTATATTCTTTATCTTTATATATATATATATATATATATTTATTCATTTTTATGCATCTGTTTTACTACTGCAAGGGACTTACAACTACGTTTTTCACTCACCATAACACCGCTGTAATGTGATGTGACAATAAAACATGATTTGATTTGATTTCATTTTGATTTGAGAGTAACTGCCATGTGCAGGATGGATGGCACCTAGATAGATTTATAGTGCCTCCCAGAGCTGCTGTAGGGTTCATGGTAGAGGATCCACAGAGCACACATGATGATTGAAGTGGTTCCACAGATGCTCAGTTGGGGAATTGGGGGGGGCAGTTTAGTACTTGGAGGTTTTAGTCATGCTTTTTCAACCAATATTGGACATTTCCAGCAGTGTGACATATAACATTGTTATATAGGCAAGACAATATAACAGGCAAGACAATCAGCCTGTATGGGTGTATGTGATTTACAAAGATGGATTCACACCTAATGGATAAGTGGGCTTTCCACATGTATAAGTGGGCCCAGAGAATTCGATGAAAACATTCCCCAGAGCACTACAACCACCAGCTTGTGTTCTCCCACCAATGGTAGTAGGGTGTTAGGTGTAGTCATATTCTAATACTTCAGTGACATTTTAAGAATTTTCTGATGTAACGTCATAAGCAGAGATACTGTGACCATCTTTCTGTCCTGGAGCCTCACAAAGAGTAAACTATTGGTTTAGAAGACACATGTGGTAGCCCCCGTGGTTCATATTGGTAGTGAGCTCCTGCACTGTAGTGCGTTGATACACCTTTGCCCATGTTCATAACAGACGGTCATTTTTCACATAAAAGCACATGGTGCTTGGTAGTTTTCACCTTTCTTATTCACAATGGTGCCATTTGTTCATTGTACACTTTCACCACAGCAGAACAAACTGATGACAAACTGTGCAGTTTCAGAAATACTGCCACCCTTGTTCTGAAAGCCAAAAATCCAATATTAATACAATAAATATACCCACCAAGCCAGCTGATAACAAATGACTTCCTTCATGAGCTATGCGTTACTGACATTGAAAGTAGGAAGCAATCATAATTGCTCTGCATATTTTTGCTGTCATGCAAAAACTGTATCTCCATTTTTCACTTATTGACATGAAGATTTAACCCTCATGTTGTCCTAATATTCTGTATATACTCTGTGTTCTAAGGGTAAAAATGACCTGCTTTCACTAAACCCCCTGAAATAAAATAGCTTAATTCAGTTTTAACCAACCTGATCTTCTTTGATTGAAGAAACAACCTTCTGTCTTTAGGAAAATTTGAGGGGTGTTTTTTTTTCAGATTGCATTAATCAGTGGCCAAAGGCCAAAGGTTAAACATCTTTGACTACGTCCAGATTAAGGCAATTTTTTTAAGGTTATGTGTGTGTGTGTGTGTGTGTGTGTGTGTGTGTGTGTGTGTGTGTGTGTGTGTGTGTGTGTGTGTGTGTGAGAGAGAGAGAGAGAGAGAGAGAGAGAGAGAGAGAGAGAGACATTTTAACTCTTTGTCAAGACATTGTCAACAAGTTTGTATTGTGCTCTGTTTCCCATTGGAGCAGATAGATTATGAGACTTCAGTAGAAGATATCAAACAAAATAAAACAGATACAACAGTAAACATTAACATTCCATTTATTTGCTCTAGATTTTCAGACCTTTTAGTTTTGCCTGAACCAAAATTGGTTGAAAGTTGTTGAAAGGTGCCACTGTCCAGACAAAATGAATTGGTAATGTTCCAGATAAACGGATACAAAGTCCGCTTCATTTTCAGTGTGAAAACTTTGTTGGTTGTCCAGAATTGTGCACAGGCAGTTGATGCAGGCTACCGTCACCAGTCAAACAATAAAAAAGTACCATAATCTCCCCTTTGTGTGCAGATTATACTGGTAATTCCTCTACCTACTGTAGACTAGGGCTGGGCAATACAACATAAATATCAATATATCAATTTATCATTCTTTTCTCTTAAGCATCAATGTATGAGTTTTTTAGTCATATCGGCCAACCCTTCTGTAGATTGACCATATTCATAAACAAACTAAATCCAAGGGTAGTTTGCAGCACTCATTTTACTGTGCCAAACATTTGCTGCTGAAGGGAGTTGAATTCTGGCAGGGAGGCAGAATTTGCTACAACACCTGGAAAGGCAACTTGCCATGCTGACAACAGACCAGTGTCAAGTGCCAAGTTTAGGGAGTTACAGGCCACATAGGTGATGATGGTAGGGCAAAGTAAAGTTCTTTACTTCAGTCACTAAACTTCAATGTGAAACCAGAACTAACTAGACCAAAAGAATACAATGTAACAAAAACACTGAATTAAATGTGGTTCAAACAAAATGCCAGCTCCTGGGCGATTTAAAAAAAAAATCATATCCCAATATATTTTAGTTGAATGGCGATATATGATATACAATATGATATATGATGTGAAAAATACAATGTGAAAAATTAGGACACCCCATGAAATCCTTCTTTCATCTATTTTATTATATTTAAAATATTGAAATTTTCTATATACACACACATACATTATGTCTTATACCCCCGCCATAGTGTGTACATGATGGAGGTGGATTGGAGCAGAGCAGAGTAGGATCTGAGAGCAGGAGCAGAGCGAGGGGTAAAGTTTTTATATATATAAGATTGAAACACAATGTTTTTCACTTTAAATTTTAAACTTGAAACTTTGAACCATATTCCCATTGGTATTTATATCCCAAAATTGAAATAAATATCAGTATATTGCCCAGCCCTACTTACAGCTGTATTAGTATGTTAGTATGATTGCTGTAGGAAAAATCAGAACAAATAAGATTTGCAAAAAACAAAAAAATAAATAAATAAATAAAAAAAAAGCCTGCCTTACCACAAAACTCACAAGAAACAGCCATAAATCTGCCAGACATTGTATGATATGTGCTCAAATAGACTGGTAATACCTTACTACTCTGTCCCCTCTCCCTGAACCCCCTGTGATCTGGTAAAAGCTCTGAGCAACATGCTGTAGTTTTTGTTGGCAGGTTTGCATTTATGTAATCTAGAACCTGTATTATAACACCTTCAACAATTTGGCATGGCCAATTCACTTACCATGAGCATTTGTGGGAGTACCTGGAGGAAACCTGTGCAGACACAGGGAGAATACACCAGACTTATCACAAACAGAGGGATCAAACCTATAGCCCTGGCATCTGGAACTGTAGTGCCACTGTGCCACTCCCAACTAGCAAAGTAGTATTATGAAATAACTAAAATATCAAAAGCCCCTCATGCCAGTCTAATGGCTTATACATGGTCTCAACCCTGCAGTCTTCACAACCTTCCATCATCCCTTCTCCTCCCTTTTAACCTTGTCATCTATCATCCCTGGTTTGACTTATTAGAAAGGGGATTGGCTCCCAACCACAAAGCAGAAGCCACCTGAGTTCCAGACCAAAAGGAATTGTTAAGGTAGCTTTATCTGCTAAATTCAGAATATGACATTACCCCAAAGATTTCTATGACGCAGGGCAACAGCATTTCTACTAGTTTTGCCAACATGCAAGCTATAGACATAACACCAAATATGTCTTAAATCGAGAGTGTTTTATCCAACACACCTCAACAGTAGGCTGAAATTAAGCTCAGTAATTCTGTCTTTCCAAGTAACAAGAACTAAACAACAGAATTGTTGGACACAAGGCATGATTGTGTGGAAGATTGTTTTGCTAATATGTGCAAAGTCAAACATACCACTGAATAAATAACAATGGCAATGAATAAATAACAACGAGTCCTTTCATGATATCATCCTGTAAACGCAGTGTGGCTGTACATGCACTCATTCACTTTTCTACAAGAGCACCAGGGATGCTGTTAATTGCCAGGTTGGCTAAGTGAGTTGGAGCAGGGAAATCAGCAAAATGTGCTGGCCTCCAGCCCTCGGATCCCCACAATGGTGTACACCAACACTATTAGCACTACTTCTGCTTCCTTGTTGAGAAATTGCTCAAATAAACTACTTAAATGTATGGAAAAATGAAAACAGAATTCGCAAAAAGGACTGTATAGGGCACTATATAAGCAAACTCATTTCTACACTACATAAACATATCAGTCAAAAGTTTTAGAACACCCAATGCAGAAGTGAAAATATATTTTGCAGCACCATGTTGGTAATCAAGAGATTCTCTGCACACATTGTTAGCCTTCTTTCACCCTGTTCTTCAATGCTCAGGAGAAATGGACAGATCTAATTATAAAACTACAAATGGCTCTTGTGTTATAAGTGAAGCTGCTACAAATGAAGAGAGTAGAAACAAGGAAGTGGTTATAATGTTGTGGTTGGTTGTAAACCAGTAAATCGATTTCAGACATGCTGTGATGTGATCTCTTGATTAAGAACATGCTGCTGTGTAATATAGGTACACTCCTGATCAAAGGTTTCAGAACCATTGGGTGTTCTAAACTTTTGACCAGTAGTGTGTGTAAAGAACCCTTGCTAGAAGATCACACTATCCTCTATCCATATACTGAATGCATGGGTGTGTGAGAGTGCAGTGGTATTCTCATGCATTTTTCAGAGCACCGATCATGACTTTTGCAACAATTAAAGGATTACATATCTCCAAAGTTAATGGTGAAAGCCCTTTACTAATCACAGCACGAGTACGAGTGTTTAAAGAGAATTCATATTTATGAGGCTCTAATGTGTGAGTAATAAGATGTCCTTGTATATTTGCTCTGCTTATCTGAGCAGTAAAGTTTAAAAGGCTAAAGGAATTTAATTCATCCTAATATTGCAGAACAGTTGTGGCTCCGGATGGCTCGTGTTATCTGATGGAGTGTTTCTCTCAGAGGAATGAAGTGCGAAATGGCCTTGGGATTTGTGGAGCTTTGAATGGACATCTTTAATGAGATTCTTTCACACTGTAGCATCACTGTTACTCCCATTCACACTAGTAACTGAGGTCATTCACAAAAACAAACGCTGTCTGGTACTCACACAAAACTAGACAGACGTTTCTTTCGGAGTGTAGGATCAGACTTGGCTAAAGCTTTGTCATTTGGTCACTACTTCCTTAACCTGGTGACCCCTGCTTTATCCCCCCCTCTCTCCACATCACTTGCGTATCAAGTAGCTAATATTAGACAACTAATGGCTGGTGTTCTCCTCAAAACTTGTTTAGTTCTCCGATTATGTTGTGTTAGAAGAAGAAGATGTGGTTGGCTGGCTCCACATTGTTTACTTTCACCCTTCCAGCACAAGTGAAATTGTGCAATGGGGACCCAAATGGACACAGATCTAGTAATAGAAAGTCCTAACTAATCTAGCAGAAGAGAATTCAGGGGGTTGAGGCTGAGGGGTTGCCGTCGGCACAGTCAGACTACAAAGAGGGCCCGAGACCACAAAGATATGAGAACTGTTGATTGAACGAATTGATATTTTATGACAATTCAGCAGTTTTGCCCTGAAGTGCTAGACTCAAGTGCTCTACATTCATCTGTTCCGTGTTATATAAGGTGTCATCATGGTCCATAGTAAACAGAAACATAAATCTCATTGCTGTGCTGTTATAAAAATCCAATTTATCTGATGCTCTATAAAAGCCAATCTCTTCAGAGCGCATGCATGCATGCTTTATGGCAGGGGCTTATGTTGAGCAATGTGCATGTGATAACACAAAGTGCTTCAGTGAGCGTTCGGTCCAGAGAGGGCTGAGTGTATTTCAGCTTCCGATCCAGTGCTGTATCATGTTGACTAGAATGAGGTTTAAATGAAGGAATGGCAATGCAGGAGGACAGGCAATTAACATCAAGGGGCTTGAACGTATGTTTTATTGTTGTGTTGGATAATGTGTATACACACACACACACACACACACACACAAACACACACACACACGTACAGCAAACTCTCAACACCTGTTACACCATGACGTCTTAGCAACAACCTAGCAACGCATTAGGAACTGCACAGCAATGCCTTTAAAGCAAACCTGTTGCCTTAGCAATCTCATAGTACCATAGTAACCCCATATTATAGCATAGCAGCACCTTTGCAACCACAAAGCAACACATTAGCAACCAACAGCTATGCCACAGCAATACCTTAACAACCCCCTAGCCATAACATAAAAACAAGATAACAACCACTAAGCAGCACCTTAGCAACCATCTAGCAAGAACAGATCAACCTCCTGGGTAACGACAGCAACCAATTAGCAACACCATAGCAACCAGCTTGGACACCATAGCATCACCTTAGCAACATTGTAGCAACACAACATCAACAACTTTGGATACCATAGCAACCATGTAATAACACCATATGGACCAGCTAGCAACACCATGGAATACCATAGCAACACATACCAACTGACTACTCACTGTCAAAAGAATAACAGTTTGTTATTAAGACTGACGGTGTTTAATTAAGAATATGGGTGGTGACTTTTTAAGTAAAATATCAGATGGACCCCCCTCCCTCCCCCTCTGCACACACACATAAACACACACACACACACACACACACACACACACACACACACACACACACACACACACACACACACAAACACACACACACACACACACACACACAAACACACACACACACACACACACACACACACACACACACACCTCCCCATGCTGCTTAACTTTGTTCAGAATCTCTTTTACTGAGTACATCCTGAGGGGGAGGCACTTTGAACTCAGGTACTCTCCTGCTCTTCGATCTTTTGATAACTGCTGGGTGTTATCTTCTATGAACCAGATGAATAATCCAATTTCCATCTGACTCATTTGTGATTTTCCCCAAAGAGCTGCCTGACACAGAGCGGTGGGGGGGAGGCCTGGTCTTTAATTGTTGTTGATGTCCACAGTTTAGATGGCTGGACATTTAATAAATATTTTAGTGTTGCATAAGCAGATAAAATTAGTGCATTAGCGCTGATCCTTTGAAAACATTTAATTGAGTTGATACTTCAAACTATTTGAAGTTTGGAGACTGTGGAAAAGGCCTTGCAGGACGCTTAGTCAAGTTTGGGGGCTTGTGGTTGAGGTGTAAAATTTAGAGGCCTATGAAAATGTATGTAAAACAATGACACAAACACTGGTATTCATAGTATTTTGCTTTCAGTGGTAAATGTGTGAATGAATGGCCAGGAGCTCTATAGTAGTTTACAATGTTTATTGGCCTTATTGTATAGAGTCATGTTTCTTCATTTGATGAGGCCTGCAGCAGAGTCCTGAGTGGTGTGTGAGATGACCAGGATGAAATGCTTCACAGGAAGAGGCAGCCGAGCAGGAAATCAGCCACTCTGAATCTAATCACTGCAATGATGTGCACCATGTATTAAGCAGCGCTGCCACTTTGTAGTGAGAGTATTGGAGGTTTGGTTAATGACGTTTTCTGAAATACAATATGGATACATTATTGAGGATGGAATTAAAGGTGTATGAATTCATCAATACTTATGCTTACAACATTTGGCTGATGTCTTACTGCTCTTATTGGATTGAAACCTAACTACCACACGGAGGGACAATGATGTTACCTGCTACACGATACAGACATCAGTCTGAGGGTAGCAATTCAACCACATAATTGGTTGCTGGCCATCAGACTTTAGTTGTCCATGGTTATTTTATTATGTTGAAATCCTTGTGAATCCATTTACCTCCATCCATCCATTCCTCCATCCATCCATCCATCCATCCATCCATCCATCCATCCATCCATCCATCCATCCATCCATCCTTTCCTTCATTCATCCATCCATCCATTTGCTAGTTTACTGCTGGTTGATTGATCCAGAGGTTTCCCTTGCTGTCCAAAATTGTCTGCTGAAGGCATGACTTTAGAAACTGTTTAACAAGCACTGTGTATGAGTAGCTGTGCCGCTGGATTCAGCTCTAATACAGATGGACTGAAAGATCAAACTAAGAACAGTGTTAACAGAGTTTTGTATTTGCATTGTCAATAATTTACCATGCTGGTGCATTATTAAACTTTGACAGCCCTTGTACATAATGATTAAATTCTAATGTGTATTTAAAATTCATGAGAAATACCTTAACACTGAGGTAGACTGAGTGCGTCTGAAGGCCATGTTTTTCCCAGAGATTTCGTGATCTCAGAGGTTTACAGAGATGCTGCACTGGAGGCACTTCTGCCTGAATTAAACCTCCGATAATTTACATTCATCAATTCACTTTATGCTGATTACATTGTAGCATTTTTATGTTCATTGTAGATCACGACTTCCTAAATGAAGAGAATAATAAACCAGAGTGCTGTGCATATCCAGTGTCATCAGCTCATTATTAAATATCTATTTGATTATTTTGAGGCATCAAACAAGCAAACCTGCCTTCTGCTGCTAAATCAGAGACAGTTCCCAGGCTTTCATATGTCATACAGTCCCTTCTGACAATTTTCTCTTTCTATTAGCATTCTAGATACAATAGAACCTCTCATACAGACAGCAGAGAACAATTTGTTGCTCTCTCACAGCCGTGGGAGTCCTCCTTCTGGCTGGATGATTCTTTAAAATGTTGATTGTTATAGCTTTGACAACTGCAGTGATAGCATAAAAGCACCATAAAATTCATCTCCAATGCCTCAGACTTAATGGATGTGATAATAGAGGCAATGACTGCGACTTGAGACTGAGAGTGAGCTGAGCAGGAGGTACGACTTCAGAAAGTTGTGCAACACCATTATGAATAAATGAATAAAGCAGGGACTCCATATGCAATTCGTTTTGCATGCTGTATACTGCTGGGATGCATGAACGCTAAAAGGTCTTATTCAGGTGGTTTATTTTCTGCATGTGGAGCTAATCTGATATTAAGAAATGTGTGCTAGGAAAACAGAAGCATCTCTAAGGTCTTACCATTTGGACCATTTGTATGTATGTATATAAGGAATATTTTAAACTTCTGTTTTTTTCCCTTTTGATCCATCCCTATTGTATGCTTTCAAACAAAGCTTGTGAACCTTATGTTATGTATCTCAAGGAGATCTTTCAAACAAGCAGCAGCTATTGTGGGCGACTTGGCTTTCAGGCTGTTTCTGCTTTCCTTTTCCTCTAAATGAACCTTTGCTGGTTTAGAAAATTTGCCTCTAATTTGTTACCTAACACTTGTTTTTAGAATTCATCTGTCCTCTCAGGATGTTTTATTCATGATAAACACCACTGGTTTGACAGTAAATTTAGAACTGTTAGAAAGTGCCATTCTCTGTTCAGCTGAATGTATGAGGTATTCACAAATGTATGAGGTATTCAGATATTCATAAAATATCAGAAGATATTAGTACAAATTGTACACCATTATAAAATAGGATTGGCTACCATTCACAACTGTATATGGTACTGATATTGGTATCTAAGAATACTGTTTCAGTACTTCAGTACTATCTAAAAAAGAAAAAAAAAGGTTATATCCAACTTTTTGACTGGAAGGTTGCTGGTTTGATTCCCTGAACTGGAAGGACATGACTGAAGTGGCCTTGAGCAAGGCACTTAACTACCCAACTGCTCTGTGGACACCATTGAAAGGGATGCCTATTGCGTCAGTCATGTGTGCTCACTGCCCCCTAGTATGTGTGTGTGTGTGTGTGTGTGTGTGTGTGTGTGTGTGTGTGTGTGTGTGTGTTGCTTAATGAATGCCCACTGTCATTTGAAGGCAGACCTATCATCTGTGCTGTTAAGGGTGTTGGCTAGTTCTTCTGTATTCTGATCCTCACTGTACCGGACTGAGTGGTGTTCTCTCAATGTGGATCAGGTTAGTGGTGTTAAAAGTCTTTGCTCTGCTTCCCCAAGAGGCTCATTATTTTTACACACAGACTGATCAGAATGTGCAGTGAAATCCAAAACAGTGCGTATGAACCCTCAGAACCGTTCCATAGGTTGAACAATGCACACTCGTGTCCCCAGGCAAAAGCAGTTTTGTGTTATGTTGGATTACAAGATATAAATGTCCATGTGTGGCTTGCATAAATGTGTGACGAACTACACAAGCTAAAAAACTACATTCCATACTTCTATTTCACCTGTGTGCTTCAGCATGCTGCACCAATTTCTGAATCCAGCCCTATTATGAAAATAGCATTTTTATCATTGCAGCATTTTAACTGGTTACCAAATGAAGAGGGAGGTTAATCAAACTGGAGCATTTGTAATATTAATGAAAAAAAAAAAACATACATAACAAAAGATGTAAATCCAGAATATCACCTTATGCACATAATGCAAACTAGGTTTGTTTATTGATAACAGAACAATATAAAACTCAAAACAATTTGAATAATAGAAGTGCACTACATGGACAAAAGTATTGGGACACCCGCTCATATCCGTGCTGACAAATGAAAAACATGGATCTCCATTTTTGTCTTTTGTTTTTAGTTTTCTTCATGGTTTGAACCCTGTACACTGTTTAAATAGTTCTGAGTGAATAGACTAATGGAAATGCGTACTTTTAATTACTCTTGTTTACCTTAACTTCCAATTCAAATCTTCCCTTCTCCTTTTTTTCAAATGTACACAGTATGATAACCATCAATTAATATGCCACAGTATACCTACAACCAGTATTCTGCTGCCACAGTTTCATCCAGGAATTCAAATGGCATTTATATTCTTATTACATCCAAACTAATGGAAATTACTTCATTCTGCACTGGGGAATCCATTTCTAGGGCAGTACTCAGCTATTGATGAACAAATTCCCAAAATCACAATCCAGGTTTCTTCCCAGCTTGTGTGTTAGTAGTAACAACCTTTCAGCTGCTTGTGTTTACCAAAGAATTGTAGTTATGTAATATGATACATTACATATAGATAAACTGTGTTCTTGCAGAAAAGGGTTTAGAGTGATTATGTGGCAGACACAAGAAGAAGAGCGAGGTCATATCCTGCAGTCTTATGGGTCAACCCATGTAGTACACAAAGGAGTCATGCTGGCACAGTGGTGTCGTATGTACTGGCAAAGGCTCAGGTTGCCATCAGTCATCAAACATCAAGCATTTACGCAGCTGCTACTTGACTTCCCGCTCAAACATCTATCATGTATAACAAATGTGGGGCAAGATTGAAATGAAATGACTGAAATAACAAATTGTGTAGTTGAGCTTAGGATCAACCCAGGCCTGACAATTAATTTTCCATGGTGAATTAAGTTTCTGTACAGAGGAAAGCCTGAAAACCTAAGGATTAAAACTACTGTTAACCAATACCAGGGAAATGGGGTTGTGGCCACAAGAATTAGGAGAATGGAAAAGGATTAGGAAAATTAAGAGAATGTAGATATTTGTATGAATTTGTAAGAATATTTTACTTGCATCTACACTTTTAATTAATTAATTAATAATTATAAGGACTAAAACCACTTTATAGATCAGAAATCCTGTTGGAAACTCATCATCCAGAGTGTTTGAGCTGAAAATGCAAAGATTGTGATGAGTTACTTGTAATTATTAGTTTGACAAGGATATTTATAATAATACTTTCTTCAAAATACTTTACAGTTGTCCAAATACAAAATAAATGAAAAAAAAAACAAGCTGAATGTCTTTTATTATTTTTGTTATTTATGTATGTATCTGTATTATGTATTCTTATGACTTTTATTCTGAAATGTGAGCAAAGAAAGAGAGCAACGGTTACTCTGATCCTGAGATATAAAGTCTAGAATAAGATGAAATAACAGAAGATAATATAATCAAAAGTCAAGAGTCAAAACAGGTGGGGACAGGTGATTACTTGAGGAAAGGGTGCATAAGCCTTCTGGTAGAACTTTATGGTAATGCTTTCGGAACTTAAAAAAATTGCTTCTGCAATTTCTTTGATCACTTTTGTTCTATTAACATCCGTGCTTGGTATAAAGGTGTGAGTTTGAAGAACCCTTTCAAGTGAAAAGATCCTTCACTCTCACACATCTTGTACAAACATGGTTCTTTGGTGGACTCACTCAAATAATCCTCTGGAATGCATTTATTTTTAAAAGTGTTAGTGGGGTACAATACTATCATTAAGAACCAGAATGACCTCTCTTAAATGCGTCTGCTGGATTGGCTCGTGTTCTGTTTGGGGAGATGGCTCACAGGACAGGTGCTAAAGACTAGCTACACTATTATGTGTGTGTGTGTGTGTGTGTGTGTGTGTGTGTGTGTGTGTGTGTGTGTGTGTGTGTGTGTGTGTGTGTGTTATATCTGGATCATGAGAAAAGAGTCTGCCCATCATGGAGCTTTTTGGGACACATTTCGAGCTGTTACCTGGCTGATCATGGGTTCTTCATTTTAGATAATGAGACTCTGATCAGAGTAGACTGAATGAAATCTTTCATTTTGGGCCTAGTTAAACCTTTAAACCACTCATACAGTCTTAAAAGTAAATGTCCTACAAATGTTTTCTGAGCAGTGGCATAGAAAAGGGGTTCCCTACCTTTTGCAACTCATGACCTTTCAGAATCATTTCATCCCATGAGGAGAAATTTTGCTTACTAGACTGAGGAAAGATTGAAATCTTGTGTTAAATTCATTTTTTATTAATTGCAACAACAGTTGTTGCCTTCTCACCAAGCTGCCTGCATTTTGTCCTTATACACCTCTTTGGTCTTGGCCATGGTGGAGAAGTTTTTGTGAAGTTCAATCAGGTGCAGTTAATACAGGTAATGAGTGCAGATAGCAGGCCCTTTTTTTAGGGAACCTGGGGTTGTGGGTCGACCATGCTATGTGCTGTGATTGTGAGTGTGGTACCCTTTGATGGACTCTACCCCTGTCCTGATGGCTCCAGGTGGACTTTGGATCAACCGTGACCCTATTCAGGAAGAAGCGAATAAGAAAATGACTGACTGACATTTAATTCAAATTCAAGGCATATTTTACCAAACTAAAGGCTGTAGTATGTTTGTCAGATGTGTCTTTGTTCACAAAGTTTGTAGATGTATTGTTAATAAAAAACTGTTTCCTGTTTTTTTAACAATGTCAGCAATTTATAGACAGTTCCTTTGGCTTTTGCATTAGTGTATGATGAAATAAAAAAGATTGAGGGAATTCAGATAAATTGTAATGATTGTAGAGTTTTTCTCTGTTCACAAATGTCATTTTCTGCTGGTGTATATAAGGCTTAGCACCAGGTTCTCACTGCAGTTTTTCCTACATTTTGGTTTGGTTTGATTTGGTTTTTCTTGTTTAGACAAGGTGGCTATTGTATTTACAAATAAAAACTGTATAAATATCTAAATTCCAAAGCAAGCGGTCCCTAGCAATACCAGTCTTGACCCACTGGCGTGGCCCAGGGGTTAAAAACCACAGGCATAGATTTTTTGTTCCATAATGACCCTTCAAATTAATGAAGAACTTTTACAGACTTCTTAAATCCGTAAAAGTACCTTCACACACCTCTCTCTCTCTCTCTCTCTCACACACACACACACACACACACCACATCACATCTCTTTTACAATAATGGTTCTGTATGAAAACAAAAATGGTTCTTCTATTCATTTGTTGCACCTTACAGATATTAATGTAGGAAGACTAATCTTGATGAAAAACAACACCAACCAATCCCCAATAATTATTGGATGGAATCCGTACTCAGACCACTGCAGTTCCACTGCTCTACAGGCCAATATCTCTCAAGCCATCTTAGTGACCGCCAGGCCTTTAGTCCCATGTGTAGCTAACTCCAGAACATCCCATTCTATTATTCACAGTCAGCTCCACTGGATAATACTGTATATCATTACCGTTTCTATGGAGGTTTGACAAACCGTGTTTCAGTTGAAAAATAACCCTGTCAGCAATGGGTGCACCTTAAAGGATCCAAAACTGCTAACGCTGCACACACAGAATGGAAGCTGGCAGGTCTAAATAGCCAGCTATTAGTACGGTCACTGTCAGTGAATTTAATGTGCATTCACTGACAAAAGTCTGTACTAAAGCTCCAGATTAGTTCAGGTCACTATTAGAAACCTCTACACTAGCCCCATTGTGGTGGTGATCAAGTAGTGTGAGCCAGTGTCCATGTCACTGCGGTCAGTGCCCAGGTGGTCTGAAACTGACCAGTGATGAATGGGGCAGGGAAGGGGACTAATAAATTGCATGTGGCGTATGTAATTGTACACGTATATATAGTAGGTGTTGTGTGAGTCCTCATAAGAGGACAGACTGGAAAGTACAAGGTAGGTTAGTGCATGGTTATTCATTTCTCCAGTGATGTGCATATGGGACCTGTCACTGGCCTTTTTTTGATTGATCACTTTTGATCACGATTGGCAGTGCTGACAGTTGTCACCACACTGTCCATGTTTTTTGATGAATGGTCCAACAGGTATTACCCAAAGACTCCCATTATACTGCCATTTGACTTCCATTGTACAGTTACTATTTTGGAAATAGAAGCTTTTTGCTGGACAGTAACAATATGAATGTACAATATAACTAAAGCCTTTCTTATCAGTTAGTTCTATCTCTCTCTCTCTCTCTCGCTCTCTGTCTCTCTCTCTCTCTCTCCTCTCTCTCTCTCCCTCTCTCCCTCTCCCTCTCTCTCTCTCTCTCTCCCTCTCTCTCTCTCCCTCTCTCTCTCTCTCTGTCTCCTCTCTCTCTCTCTCTCCTTTATCTCTCTCTCTCTCTCTCTCTCTCTCTCTCTCTCTCTCTCTCTCTCTCTCTCTCTCTCTTTCTTTCTCTCTCTCTCTCTTTTTCTCTCTCCCCCCCACTATCACTTTTCATTTCCTGCTGTCAGTGTCTGCATGAGTCTGCATTAGTGTTCATGGCCCATTAACCAGTTGGTCGAGGAGGGAAACATAACTGTAGTCTATGAAGCGTTCACTGAGGCGGACTCTGCCTCTCTTTATTTGTCACATTCAGCCACGACAGCTACTGCTGCGGCACACTTGTCACACATCAAACATATCACATTGAAGATACAGGTTACCTACATGACCCACAGGATAAACAGTGTCTGCTTACAGTTTTTAATGCTGTCAAATTGAACACCTTGCCAGTAATGTATTCAGATCAACTCAAAACAGATCAACACATAATTTGATTTGATTTAACGCTGAAACTTATTTGCCCACATATTGAATGTGTTCGGTCCCTGAACAAATAAATAAATAAAAAGGTGGCAAATCTTTATGTAACACCAGTTACTGTAGACACATGACACACATGACTTTGCATTGCATGAAAATTGATCACCATGTAAAACTATAGCTTTGTGTGTGCATGAAGCCACATTTCCGGAAGTTCTTCACATAATCTATCAGATAAATGCAATACAGCAGTAAGAAATGGCTTAGATTAAAGATGGATTGAAAGAGCTCATTATTTACATTAGTTATATGTGTATATAAATACTAATTAGCTGTTACTGTTACTATTCTGTCCACCAGTGGACTAACATTACTTCAGTACACCTGAGTATTAGAACAGACATGCGGTGGTCCAGTATCCCCCTCAATGGTAAGTCACTCAGTACAAGAAAAGAGATAATAGATAAATATGCAGTATATGCAACATATCACATTGTACAACATAAACTTTGTACATCATAATAATTGCTTCTTGTACTCATTGAAACAAGTCAAGAAAATCAGTGAAAAATGTTGGTTCTGATCTTTCAGTTGAGCCCTCGTTCGTGTTTTTAGTAGCCCTGTTTTCTCTGACCTCATTTTCT
Source organism: Acestrorhynchus altus (assembly GCA_034509495.1). Lineage (NCBI taxonomy): Eukaryota > Metazoa > Chordata > Actinopteri > Characiformes > Acestrorhynchidae > Acestrorhynchus > Acestrorhynchus altus. The sequence goes on along the minus strand of CM067510.1, from coordinate 14,774,590 downwards.
CCACATTTTAGTCACTGCCAGTTCCCACCCAGCAACTGGGACTCCCCATCACATCATACCACAGTGTTGGGAGAGTGAAGGCTTGCATGTGCTTCCACTATGTCACATTAAGCAAGCCACTGCCATTAATGCCATTTTACAACTTAACGTGTTTGGAGAACATTAACTGCCAGTTCTGTTACCACAGTTCACACCCCCACTGATTGGGATCCATTTGAGTGATGGGGAAGTGGGAGAGCCCTCTTACCCTGCCTCCATTTCACTTTCAGAGTTTTCTAAGAAATATAGCTGTTTCTCCTCCAGTTTTCAGATTTGTTGATAGCTGAAATATGTACTGAGTTTAGGGCATCCAAACATTTCTCTTGCTAGCTCATCCCCTGGGGGGATCTCTGTTTGATCTAATTCCAGCAATATCATTCAGCAATATGATTTCCCTTATTTTTAGTGACTTGATGTAAGGCCACATCCTTCTGTTCCAGCTCAGAATGAAGGCAAAGCAGTCCCGCTCCAGTGTCCCTGAGAGCAGCTCGGCATCACTGCAGGCAAATCAAAACACCAAGAAGTAATGAAAAAGTTTTATTGATTTGGGAGAAGCAGCCAAAACAGGGATATGCTAGGACTAAGTCTAGATTCCTCAAAGCTCAGTGGAATCAACCTCTCTGATAAATAATAATTTATATAAGGCAGGGTCACATTATTTTGACCAACCAATTTTAGTACACTCCTCTTACCATACAGGGGCACGTCTATAATTCTATAATTGCCAACTGTAGTCCATCTGTTTCTCTGCATACAGCCTGATGTCTGACTGTGTTAGAGTGATGTTGCAGTGAATAGATGAGGGAAGATATCACAGTAAATTGTGGACAACAGATGTTCTGTTAATTATGCATATTTAATATACTTGCTTTATTCAAACACTGATCAGCAACTGACTCCAAAATCAGTCATGTCATGCGCCACACTAACTGATTCCCAGTTCTAGTGTCAGTCTTTACAGAGGCCTTACTGCAGAGGGAGTTGGAAGTAAGTACTGCAACAAATATTGGAGGCTACCCTATACTGTATATGAGACAGAAGGCTACTTAAACAAATTGCCTTTACACCTTAAATAGTGCTTTAGTTTCAGACCAGAATTGCTGACCAATAAACACTTCTATCAGTAAATTGCACTCAGTTGGGTTGGTCTGAAATGAGATTGGGAGGCCAAAAATCGAATTCTGCACCCATCATACACTACACCATTCTCTCTCCAACTGTCTGACTAATGAAAAGTTGGAAGACTAGAGTCAACCTGACTGAGACTGATAATCAGGGCTTTAATCAGAGTAAAATTGTGCCGTATAAGTAGATAATTTTAGTACCCTGGTCAGGTGTGCTTAAACAGGAAAAGCACGAAACTGCAGTAATCTGGCACTCCAGGACTGGAATTGCCCACACCTGCTTTATATGATGTGTATAAAACATTTGCTGTGTCTGGACACATTATACTCTGAGGCAAATGCTGGTTTAGTATTTGATATGGCAGATATGCTCTGGTATGACCAGGATTCTTGCAAGACACAGTGATGAGGCTTCTGCATGGTAAGACCAGCTTTGTGAATTGATGGGAATTGTTGTTACACCCTTAGTGATTATCCATTTTCCTGGGTTGGATATGGAATGACTTTGTTCATGGTCCTTTAAGCATCTCAGTGTTAAAATAATCTTAACTGGTAGAAAGAGTGCTCAGTGTCATGCACACTACCATTGTGTTAACACACCTATGGGAGAATCATGTAACTCATTGGCTATCTCACAAAGGACAGTGAATCAGATGTTGAGATATTGTTAAATTAATTAAGCTCATTTGTGTTTTTTCTTACTGTGATAAATACAGGGGTTGGACAATGAAACTGAAACACCTGGTTTTAGACCACAATAATTTATTAGTATGGTGTACTAGGGCCTCCTTTTGTAACCAATACAGCGTCAATTTGTCTTGGGAATGACCTTTTTTGGATAAAATCCGTGTTAGCACCCCAATATCCCTTTCAGACAGCTTCCTCTTGCGTCCACAATCCTGTTGGATGTGGTTCGTCCTTCTTGGTGGTTTGCTGACATCACCCTGGATACCGTGGCTCTTGATACATCACAAAGACTTTCTGTCTTGGTCACAGATGCGCCAGCAAGACGTGCATCAGCAATTTGCCCTCTTTTGAACTCTGGTATGTCCCCCATAATGTTGTTTGCATCGCAAAATTTTGAGTGAAACTGTGCTCTTACCTGCTAATTGAACCTTCACACTCTGCTCTTACTGGTGCAATGTTCAATTAATGAAGATTGGCCACCAGGCTGCTCCAATTTAGCCATGAAACCTCCCACACTAAAATGACAGGTGTTTCAGTTTCATTGTCCAAGCCCTGTAGGTCACATGATGTCTTCAGTAAAAATTGTAAGGTTAAAATCTGATGTCATAACTACAGTTTTACACTTTACAACATTATGACCACCTTGTATTTATTCTCACTGTCCATTTTATCATACCATACAGGAGAACTTTGGAATAATTGAATATTCCATCTGTTTTGCATACTTTGTTAGCCTCCTTTCACCTTGTTCTTTAATGATTAGGACCCCACAGGACCACCACGAGCAGCTAATATGTGGGTGATGGGTCATTCTCAGCACTGCAGTGACATGAAGATGGTATGTTAGTGTGAGATTCGCTGGTACAAGAGAATCCAGCAAATCTCTTGTACCAGAAGTTTAAACACTGTATCTACTCACTGTCCTCTCTATTAGACACTCCTGCCTAGTTGGTAGATGTAAAGTCTACAGAAGCTCATCTGTTTGTGCACAGTTTGTGTTGGTCATCCTCTAGTCCTTCATCACTGTTCACAGGATGCTGCCCACGGGATGCTGCTGGCTGGATATGTTTGATTGCTGGACTATTCTAAGTCCAGCAGTGACACTAAGGGGTTTAAACACTCCAGCAGCTCTACTGTGTCTGATCCACTCAAACCAGCTCAACACAAACTAACATACCATTGGCATGTCAGTGTCACTGCAGTGCTGAGAATGACCCACCACCCACATAATAACTGCTCTGTGGTGGTATTCTGGGCTACTGACCATTGAAGAAGGCTGAAAGTAGGCTAATAAAGCATGCAAAGGAATAGATTGACACAATCTGTAAAAATAGATCTTAAAAATGTTCCTGTACGATGGTGGAACTGAAAAAGTATGCATAATGTTGTGGCTGATCTGTGTATAATCTGTATTTCTTCATTTAGTTCTAGAATTGGGATCAGAACTGGTTAAATGTAATTGTATTAAAGTGTTTGCGTGGTTAAATATGTTGGAACAAAAACAACAATACACTTTTAAAATGAGCTGGTTTTGTCTCAAGCACTGACCAAACACAGTCATTTTGTAAATGAGGTCACATATTCACACATTCACAAACTGTGCTGTGACACACCAAGGATGTTCAATATACAGTATGTTATTTAGGGACTTGAGTTAAAGAGAATGCCATCCATAGTTAGAATGTTAAGACAGCATAATTGAATACATTATTTCTGTGTGGGTAGGATGGCAGGGTGCCTCTGAGTGGTCAAAGCACACTACTGTTGGCAAATGCACAGAAAGACTCACATAATGCAGTTCACTTCATTAAGAGCGCTGTTGCTCAAGGCAGAGCTTGAGTGAGTTCATGGAAACCATCCAAAGTGCACGGAATAGTATATCTATATTCATAACATTCACCATCCACTTTAATAGAGCCACTGTCCACTGTCCTCATTTGGCTCAAAGTAGCTTGTATGTCCATATTATCTACCTTATTTTTCATGAACCAATGGAGGGACCATCTTTGTTCATTAATATATAAACAAATCTATTATGTTTATCTTCAAAAACTGAGAATAATAAGTGATTGTTTTTTTTTATAGCTGTGGTTGAAGTTTGCACTCATTGACACAAAAATAACACACCCTGTTAGACATGTCATATGTAAATGATTACATGTGAGGTCTGATTGCACACTGATTCTTGGCACAAGATGACATGAAAATGCTTCCTCCACTGCCCTATAATAAGTCTCTCAGAGGCTACTTTTGGGTAGTTTACCTCTTGGTAAGAGATCATTTGACCACTAGACATACCTCTACAATGTACTCTGAGACATTTTGCCCAGCTGATGATGTGTCATCATCAGAAGTGACGCATCATTAGACGTAAAGAAACAGAAAGGTCATTTCGATAAATTGGCCACCAACTTGGCCATTCTGATGAAGCTGTTAGGATGTGTCAGGAACAGTGGTTAGATTAGGGCATGACCACATTGTGGTTAACCTGAACCTAAAGTAAAGTTCTGATCCAGGTCAGGTTCTCTGTGCAGTTGTTGCTTAAATCCTCTGTGTTCTAAGCTGTTCAACTGATCCTGGGCCTGCTGCCCTGCATGTGGGTGGCTTCTAAGTTACAGGAAGGGGTCTGGGGTCAAAAAAAACAAAGTAACAGTATAATAATGCTGATCCAGATCCAGGAGATAATCCATTGACCAATGTTTATCAGAAAAAGATCCCAGGGACTGCTGATTGTGTTGGACACATACAGGATGTTTGATATACTTTGTGTTTTTCACATCATAATGAGTGAGATTATCAACAGGAAGCAGCTGATTCTGGATTTGTATTCTGATTTTTCAGGCTGAGCCTGAGCTCAACAGACACAGTAACGGTCGCAAGGGAGCTGGGTGAGCTGGTGCTGCCTGAGTAATAGTACATTACTGTCTATTGTAACATGTCTTACAGTAGCTTAACTATGCCTCTGTCTTTGTCAGTGTACTTTGTTCACAGTCCCCATGTACCCACTGTTTGTTTATGTTCTCACCCTGCCTTGTCATTAGAGTTGCCACCTATATGTCATCCAAAGCCTTGTGTTTGTAGCCAAGTCCTGTCTGAAGTCTAGCTCCTGGAGAGCAACCTTCCCATTGATTTCAACTCCAACCCGAATCTATGGCAGTAATTAGCTGGAACAGATCAGTCTGCTGGAAGGTAGCTGTGCAGGAACAGGGTTGGTGACTCCTGAAGTTGTCTCTTTGTTTCCCAATTCTAGGTTGGGGGTCACCAACACTGCTCCTGGAGATCTACCTTCCTGCAGACTTTATATTCAAGCCTAATCCAGCCTACCTGGCCCAACTAAGTACACACTCCGGCACACATTTTTAATAAAAAAAATTAACTAGGATGAGTTGAAAAAGAAAAATATTACTAAAGCCAAAATGTGAAAAGAAACAAGCACAAGTAATCTGATAATACCATGCCATTTCATTAAGTTTTATTCCTATTGTTCAACATGCAGCATGAACTGTACACCACATCCAACTGCAGTCACACTCACACCAAACTGTTCCCCACTACCATCTACTCCACACAAGTGTCCAGCTTGTTTTAAGCAATTAAGAGTTTGCTTTTAGCAAAATAGTCTGAAACATGGCTCTGCTCTGTTCTTGCAGAACTGAGTGCTGCATTTGCACTCTCCCATGCATGGTGGATGTTGACAGGCTAGTAGATTTGAACTCTCATTAGGTGGCCACAACTCATCCTAACTGGTGCCTCTGAAATGCAAACAACACAACCATAAGAAACTGCTGTAAAAAGCAATGATGAGTTAAATCTCTCTCATTCTGCATTTTCACTGTCTCCCCTTGGCACAGTAGCATAACTGTAGTGGATGGAAACATAATGGTAATCATTAAATTAACATAATAATAATTAGTTGTGCATACAATTTGCAAAACTGGATGGAAATTTAGCTAATGTCAATATCCTGAGAATGGTCCACCTCTCCAATTGACATCTGGTCAACCGTGGTCTTGAGATGAATAGAACTGACAACAGACAAACTAAAGTGTCCAGGAGGTTAAATAACGTGAAAGGCATATGTACCATCACTCCATTAAAACGTTTGTCTTTGTTGACACACACAGAGCCAGACATACATATGCAATATATCTAGCTAATAAATCAGACTTTTATATGCTTGAATATGTGCTTTCCTTACTTTCCATCCATGCGAGGATCCAAATCTGCCACCCCTGATATGATAAGCAAATCCTCTAGCCTTAAACATCAAATGAAGTTGGGCTGAGAATCAGTCGTGCTCTTATGAAGTCTTTTGTGAGTTTATGCTTATGGTGAAGAACTCACAGGCTTTGATGCTTGACCCTCATTTGTTGCCGTACCTCCTTCTTGCTGTTGGATGAGAGGAGATAAGAGTAGAGACAGACGTCTTTTTCATCTCATCAATCCTAATTCTGTCTGTGTCTTGGATCTATCAGGGTGTGTGGACAGAGATAGTGGGAGAAAGTATTGATGTGGTTAGACTGCCTCCTCTGAGTGTCATTGTGGACAGAGAGATGGTTGGACAAGCCTTTTGCAGATTTCTAAACCATCATAGAATTAAGACCTTAACTGCTGGAGAGAGTGTTTTTAACACTGACATCTCATCATCTAGTGTCATCAATGAGGCTTAGTGGGAAAGTTAGTCACTCTGTTTTTGCTTACTTTTCTGTACTACATTTGCAATGAAAATAATTTAACCACCATTCCAAATTAGGTGCATTAACTACATTTACAGTCTTTTGTCTGTTTACAGTAAACCAAGTAAATGTGATCAGTTTATACTCTACTAATAAGTGTTTTGATCAAATACAACACAAAATACCACTTTTAAAGATGCTGCAGTTATTAAATCACTTTATTACAAGCATATTTACTGCTTAGTAGTATTCCAGGTGTACTAAAGTATTTAGTATTCTTCTGCTGTTCTGACCTGTTGCAAATATGATGCATAGCCAGACCCCAGCTTCTGACAGTGTTCATGAGAAATCTTAGCCCAATCCTCATGGGCAGTAGCTTCCAATTCAATAATATTCTTAGGTTTGCATGGCACAGCTGCCTTTTTCAAATCCCATTAGAGATTTTTAATGTGCTTCAAGTCAGCCAACTGTGATGGCTGTGGTGTACGTCGATGACATAGAGACCTGGGGCTTAACACAAAGGTTTCTTTCAGTCTGGTGGGGGGGGAGGTCTCCTGCACTCATTTGGTTCATCTCTGCAATAGGTGAATTTTCCCATGCTTGTTTTGTCTGTTCAAAGGGGAAGGGGCTGCATCAGAATGGGGGCTTATGGGGGGTGGCCTGGGCCTTGTACCTCCCATGGGGATCTCCACTCCAGAATCTTGCAGGACCTCTTCTGAAACCATGCCTTGCTAGATTAGTATACTAGAGGTACCTTTAGTGAAGTTTTCTCCTAGGCTTTCCTGATACTTGTTAAATTGTTATATTCTTACAATGCTTCAGCCAAAGTATTGTCTTATATCGATAGACAGATTTAGAAATTATTCATAATAATTATAAAATATTTCAATTAACTAAACACTAAAAAAGTTCAGTTTTCATATTCAAATGAATGATTCTTATACAGTCAAGTCAAGTTCTAGACTTCGACAACATTTCCGTTAACTCCATTTACCATACAGGTAACAATGGTCAGGAGTCAAGACCACTGCAGAGCAAGTATAATTTGACTGCTGGGGTCATCGTGTCAGTGTCTGAGAATGATATACCACCTAAATAATACCTGCCCTGTGGTGGTCTTGCAGGGTCCTGACCATTAAACAGGGTGAAAGGAAGCCAATATAGTATGCATATAAACAGATAAACTACAGTCGGAAGTTATATAACTACAAAGTGCTCCTGTATGAGCAATGCAGTGCACTACACAAACCATGTACTAACCACTATGGTAAAGACAATTATTTTGGAAAGCTTTATTTAAAACCAGACTGTTTTAAAGAACAGATCTCTTACTGGTATCTGTAAAAAAATTCAAAATTGTATGACCACTGCCACTAATTTTCTTAATAGCCCTTTCCCTTTCCCTGTTCTATTTCCTTTCCTCTT